>VSDK01001190.1:198891-238410 GCA_009767595.1 Symbiodinium kawagutii
TGCACCTGTCACGAAAAATGATCTCGACATAGCAGATGCAAAAATGACGACAGTCTCACGAAACGAGCATTTCGAGGTCACCAAAAGAGATCTCAAGATCACGAAATGCTGCGCCTGTCACGAAAAAGTCGATGTTTTCGGACACGCTCATTTTGTGTGCGCCTGCCAACGTTTTTGCAACGTCGCAAAACCGACGACAGTTACACGTTCTGTGAAAATCTATACAAAAGTGAGCTTTCCCTTGCACCTGCCACGTACAATGCACATTGCTCCAAAAACGGACACGGCACGCAGGCGAGAACGCAGCTCCGGAAGACAGAGCTCCCAGCCAAGTTCTCGTGCGAGGCTTCCTTCGAAAACGGAAAATGGAGACATGTTTTGCACGAAAGGGTACACGAATTAGCCGCGGCAGCCGGCGCACACCTCGTTCTACACCAGGAGCTTTTCTATTACCGTAAGAACCCCTATAGTGCACACGCTGTTTGGGGAATATATATTTACACAAATAACCATTAGTTTTTGTTGATGATGGTTTGTGGCCGCTTGATCATGATGAGTTGGTGGTCAATGACAATTAGTGATGGTGCATGGTACTTTGATGAAATGATGGATATGGAGGGTCAGGGACGATTCATGGGAAGCTTTTTGGCGGTTGGTGATGATTGTTTATGGTTCAAGATAGGTACCTCCCAATCAAGCAAACTTTATCAGTGTACCCGTCGCCGTGGCATGCTTAGCCTAGCACACCTATATACTTGGAGATATTCAACACCAATCAACAATTGCGGCAGGATGGCAATATACCTTCAACAATAGGGCACAGTTATGACATATCACTGTTAATATGCGTGTAGTACAATCAGGAGTAAATTACTTGTTTCAAGACGTGGAATGATTTTCTTTGATGCAGTGTCTCACAATGGGCCAGCAACCACATCGGAAATGGCACTGCGATGCATTGGCTCACCATCAATAGCCAACACTACTCATTTGCAGCGGAGTAAAACATATGAGCCTGATTAAAGCAGAAGTAGCACTATTGACAAGACAGGTTCATACTCGTGCCGATTTTTTGTTGGGAAAGTAGAATTGAAGAATGATCAAACATAACAAGGATAAACATTGACAAATATTGTCATCACGAACAAGTAGAAACCACAAAACAAACAAAACCACCCTTGCCAGACCAGTTGCTTGATGTTGAGACATCAATTTTCCCGAATTATTTTCGATCAAACAAACATAACTTTGCATTAATAATTTTAAAACTATAAAGATTCAACGAACAATATAAATATAAGCAACCAAAAAAAAGAACGCAAATCTGGCCATGGTTGGGGCTGGTCACTTCAGCCATCCTATGGGTTCACCACCTGCGATATGATGAACATCCAAGCAGTTGCTCCACCCACCGCCCCATTCCTCAGTGATATGATTGACAGAAATTCAGACTTTCCGTGCCGTTTAATTATTGTTTTGCTATCCAACCTGAAATTCAGACTATTCCTGCAGATTCGTGCCACGTGTTCGATACCAAAGCAGACTTGTGTCTCTGACTCCAAACTGAACCCATCAATCCTTTCCCGCATCGAAGGTGAACCGAGAAACCCGTGCGATGCCGCAGGCAGACACCAAAGTATCCGAATAGGCGAAGGATTGAAGAGATGAGGAGAAACTGGCATGAGCAAAGTTCAGCACGGACGCCACGGAGTCCGGCTACCTCAGCGCTTTCTGCTGGACAACCAAGATCTGTGGCTTTGTCAAAAGTGTTTGTTTTTGACCGTTTCACTGGATTCCCGTCGGTGGCTTGTGCGAAACCGTTCCGCGTTAACATCACCTAGTTCAATAATCCATGATTAACATCAACGGTTGGTTATTGCTTGTCCCCATCAAGCGGCCTCCACCCTGGTTATGGACCCTGGTTGATGACCAGAAATCAACCCATTGACAGTAGCGCAGCCAAGGCACGAAAAGCTCTTCAACAGAGAGGTGGAGCCTCACCGGGAACAAACTCCACGATCCAAGCTGAGCAAGTCGATCAATCTGGTGAATGATTGATCATTGATTATAGTGGTCAATTTTAATATATATGATTACCAATGTATCCAATGTGAACATCCCAACAGTTCTTCATCTTTCTTTTTTCCGCATTTTTCAGTGTACACAACTGCTGCAGCTAAGCATGTGCCAAGTGATCAAAATTACAAGATGTGGATACCAGGCAGGTGACAACGTCGTTGTCTGAATGGTGCCCTCCCCGAAAATTATGATCATCATAGAGGAAACCAGTGTCCTCAAAAAACGTCGTGTGAGATCCCTAAACCAGGTATTTTCCCCGCAATTCTCTAGCTCTTGATAAACACCTCAGTTTGACCACAGGATCCATTTTATCACACGTAGCTGGTTTCTCCTCAACAATCGCCGCAGCACATGTCCCATTGAGAATCCCGTGCGCGCGCGCACCTGCTTGACAGTCCCCCAACGCCAGCGATGACGACTCTGGCCGCGCAGTACCCAAGGCTGACAGCAACGACTCCAAGTGCAGCAGGCTCCGCAGAAACGTGGAGGAACCTCTCACCGTGGGGTTGCACCGGCTACTAATGGCTACCGGGGCATAGGGTAGATTCAGTAGTGGATTGGAGTTATGATCCGAGGAAATTCTTCAACTGCAACGAGTGGAGGTAGAGAATTCGATCAGAAATCTACTGCTACCTGGCTCGTTTCCTGAAGAAAACGGGTAGTTTTTGACCTGGCTCGTTGCCGTGGACGAGACTACAGCTTCTCATCGAGTTTGAACAGCAGGTGTGGATATCATTAAGCATACTTCATCGTCTATCTCTGTTCTGACCCGCAAAAACCCAATGGATCATCCTTTTGCAGCAAAACCTTCCGAACTTTCATCACCACCACGGATCCGCTGAACTTTGACCACCACCATGGATCGTATCATCAAAACACCCTGGATCCGGGGCCCCGCCTGTTCTTGCCACGCTCAGCAGCAACGGTGCCACACCCAGCTGGGCGAAGCTGTGAAGAGGCAACGAAAAACCCAACAACGCACCACTGGCCACGCTGAGGGCAGCGAAACCTCAGTTGGTCGTCAGCGTACCATGTCACAATGGTATCCGGTGGTGGGAACCAACCAATGAAGTCATGGTTTCAATGGTTAGTTGGTACTTGATCGTTGGTTCATGGCAGAGTAGTGGCAGGTTCACTAGAGTTAGTCAATTGTGATTGATGCTTGGTTCGTTTTATCCGTCAAGCATTGCTTGATGATGGACTGCGAGTGGGTAAAGCATCTGATCGGCTGATGATGATGTTCAAATAGATGGTTCGTTCACTGGCCATCATTATGATTGTGTGATTGTGTGGGAACTTATGGTTGCTTGATGTTTAGTAATGGTTGATGAATAGTTAAAGCATGGTTGATTACAGTAGTAGTTGGCCCTCAGTGTAGTTTTTAAGTACTAGCTGTGCCCAATGGGTGGGAACCAATGTTTCAAAAGGTCACCAATCTTTTACAGCTGCTTCATGATGCTTATTCCTGTTTGGTCGCTTTGACGGTCGATGGTGAACATTGGCCTGATTACTCATTGCTTATGCTGGCAGATAGTGGTTGATTCGTCATGGTGGATAGTGAATTTTGGCCGATCAATGGTGGTTTCCAGTGTTAAACACTGGGTCCTCCTGGTTCTGCGTCAAACTCGGCGTTTTGAGACCATCCAAGGGTTGGCACACAGTGATGCCCCCCACTTTACTTAGGTTGGCTCACTAGGGTACCAGTTACCGTGGATAAGACCAGCAACTGTTCCTGGGCGAATCAAATTACCAACTCAAAGGGAACAAGTTTGTCATCATTATCATCACTTCATTGCTGATGAACCAGTTGTTTTATCAATCTTATCAATCTTACTACCATCAACTATGGCAATCAGTTCATAGCAGTAACAACTTGGCAAATCCTTACCAACTTGTAGCACGGGGGGCATCACGTTGCAGGCAATGGTCCCCAACAGCAAGACTTCCTGCAGCTCGAGCGACTGGCACATGGAAAGACCAATGACAAAAGCTCTGAACGTGCCGAACCTCACGTTCGAACCAGCCGTGGGAAATGGAATCAGTGAGATGCAGCACAAGAAATGGGGACACTGGAAATACGATCAACGATTCAACTATCTGTATCTATAATGACTATCGATATTGGAGCGTGTGCACAGACACACAAATATAAATGAATATGAATTTTGTCTAGATATCTACACAAGCCACGGCTGATCAGCAAGTGGGGTAAAATGACCAAAATATGCAAACAAAAATGCTTTCTGTCATGTTGAATGGAGGCCTTCTAAGATAGCTAGCAGGTAAATCACAATTCAACTTGGCAAGTCATCACACATTCTGGATTTTCTATTGTTGGACTATTGGATGGTATATCGAGTACTGACCATCAATCAGCTCTCCTTGGTGTATTAGCGAACTCACGTAGCAGTTGGGAATAGCATCTTCTGCCAAATCTGAGGGAGGTTGCTATCCATGTCAAGTTTTGCTACAACAGGTCCACATTCTTCTAGATTCATGTCATGCGATTTGAGCACCTCCCAACCAGCAGAGCTCAGACTGTAGTTACAGGGATGGTGGTCAATGCAATCATGCCTGTCATTGCTGTTGTTGCTGCTGCTGTTGTCGTTGCTTTGTTGATGTGTTGGTCTGTCGGTCGCTTGCTCCTGCTGTGCTGCGACGTTGCCTTCTGTCCATCCCCACTCCCATCTGCCTCGCACAGGTAGACTTGGACCAGTTGAAACCGCATCAAATATGGCCTCGGGGCACTTGGAAGTTGGAGACCCAACATGAACTGACAAACCGTCAAACCATTGAAAGCTATCCAAAAGTGTTCAACTGGCCGAATACATGACCACAAGCAAGATCTGCCACTAGACCACTGAATCTTGCGAATGTTGAATGTTGGGATCCAAGAGAGTTTTGGGGTACATTATGAGCGATTAAAGTAAGTTCACTTACTCCGGTGAGCACAAATCAGCATGAACCAATAAACGAGAGGGCGGGCATCTGACAACTGAACAAACAAACCGACAATGACTATCTGTGGATGGCATGTGTGATCTTCCAGCAAGAAGGGCTAGATCAAGTAGACGAATCACCATCACATGGCGCCACCAAGTGACGGGTGCCAGGTCCAGTCGTGCAGAGGACCGCGAAGATATGAAGAGCTCCAGCAGAGCAGGACCCAGCTGAGCGGTAGCGGTGGACTAAGGGTGATCAAAGTTGGTCGATGATCGTTAATGATGGCTAATGATGGTTAAGTGATGGATAGTGATGGTCAATCAACACTTAATGCTGTTTGATGTGGACACCACTGATGGGTGAGACGAAACCAGTAGGGGATAGATGATACTTAATGATGGTTCATGATGGTCAATACGAAACCATGGGTTAGTGAGTTTTAGAAAGCAAAGTGGAGGTTAAGTGATGATTAAGGTTAATTATCACAGATACTAAACCATGAAGCGACGCTTAATAAACTTCGTGAAGGTTCTCACGAAGATCAGAAGGTTCAGTGATGGATAATGATGCTTAATCGACACTGAATGATGGTTAATGATGGTAAGCAAAATCAAGGTGAAGCGATGACTAGTGATGGTCAATAAACTTGATGATGGCTGATGATTCTGATGCTTAAGGTAGTAGGGATCAAGTGATAGTTGAGTGATAAACAATACCATTCATGGTGGTGACTAAGCATAGTGAGGCTAAAGTTATGGTTAAGTGATGGTCCTTGAGCAGCTTATCAGCAACCATGCATGGACAATCGGCATTTCGCTTGGCACCGAAAGTCATCCCGGGTGACTTTTCAATGGATGCTCAGCTGAGTTGCAAGCCCAAAGGGCTCTGCAGTGGGATCCCCTCCAGAGATAGGTGGCTAAGCCACTATGAGTGGTTCATAGTGGTGATAAGTTTAAGTGGCTAATAAAGGGGCAACAAATCCCTTTGTAGTGCTTAATAGTGGTGATAAGTGGCCAACAGCGATCAACCATTGGGTTGTGAATCAATGATAAATAGTGGTTCATGGTGATTCAAGATCTATATTCTAAATGTGAACCAGATCAACGCCTGAGTTGCCCATGTTGTACCCTATAGTTTCAGGTCATACTTATCCACAAGTTACCTCTGATTTACCCGTTGGGGGAACCAGCATGGACCCTGCCAAGACGGTATAGGAAGATTCTCAATTCCCATCTGGGAGGGTCCAACTGTTAGTTTCCGGGAGGGTCAACACCAATAGTCATTGCTCATTATCCATTGACCATAGACCATTGCTATGTATTTATTCGCCATTAACTGATCTTCAAGAATCAACAATGCATCACCATTTGCCATGGTTTTGACCATGAAGTAGTTGACTCACAACCGGCTTTGACCATTGTTAATCGTTGTTGCACATTCAGCAACAGTTGACCATTAGCAATCATAATCACTCATCAAACTGCCCCATAACTTCCAACACCATCCATTCTTATCCTTAGAACCATTCTTGCTAATCATCAACTTATCGTGATAAACCATCAAAAAACCACCATCTAATTCATCACCTAATCACCTGTCCATCGACCATCCATCAACCATCTAATTCAACTTATCCAAAACTTTGAATTCACCAACCTTCAAATCATCAAAAGATCTAATTCACCAAGCTTCTCATGATCAAATCATCCAAACCTCATCATCCATCAACCAGAATCTCCCCAACCAACTCACCATCCTCCACCATCCTCAACCGTCCATCCTTCAAGTCTCCCAGGACCCGCCCCAGGACCCCCCCCTTGGGCTCCCCCGTGGTGCCACGGCACCAGCGACGTGGCAGGCCCCGGTCGCACGGCGCCCAGCACCGGCAGCGACGCCGCGCAGCGCGAGGAGCTCCGCGGCGGCGGCGAAGGACCCACCAAGGCGCAGCCAACAGCGGAGGCCGAAGCCTCGGAGCGTCGAAACGCAGAGCCGATGAGTCTTTTAGTGCAGACATAGCTGTGCTTATAGCTGGGTAATGGTTAATAATAGAGGATAACAGCTCAGACCATCATGAGTTGAATCCCATCCAATCTCTAAATTGATGGAAGAGTTGAATCTTTGCTTGAATCTATGAATTGTGAATCTATGAAGAAGTACAACATAGTCCAACTGTCTATAGATTGAAGGTTGGATGGGTGATAATGTTCCAGTCCATGAATTGTGAATCTATATATGGTCATTCAAGAATGACCACCATTCATGCAGTTGGTCGGGTGATTCACTATATTCCACAGCTTTCGAGTTGAATGGGGCGCATCACCAATGATTCACTGATCTTATGAATCATTGGTCAGCTATGTAGATTTATCATTAATTACAATCAGTTGGGCAACACTTAAAGTTGGGGAATTTAATGATGAGGTCATGGCGAATTCGTGGGTTAATGTGATGGATAGTGGATAGCATGGTTTGATGCTTAGCGATGGTTCATAAGGTGGTTGAGGTGGTGAATTAGATGGTAAGTTCGTAACCATTAATGGTGGATGAATGGTTGATAATCAGTGGATTATCAATTAACTGGTGGGTTTAGAGGAGTAACCGATAATTACCAGGCTTCTTCATGTAGCTAATAACTGTGGTCATTAAGCTGGTTGGTCCATGATGATGGTCAATCGTTAATGATAACGAATTGAGACGGCCACCCATGTGGAAGCCGCCCAAGTGATTGCCCATGCCCCCAACAGCGACAGTTGCATTCTTCAACCAAGGCACTTCCAAGCGAGAAGAGCTGCGTGGGAACATGGAGAGGTTCATGTGAACGTGATCCAAGACGACCAAGGATCCGTCCATCTGAAATGCTCCGGGAGGTAGCATCAAGAGCTCAGGTCACGCCAAAGTCTTCGAAAGTAAGAGTGATTCCAGGTGGCACTGGCATGAAATCAACAGATCTGAGTCTGAGCGGACGAAACTTTTCGCAGAAACCGATGGATCCAGCTGACCAAAATCCAAGATGGACAGAAACTTCGCTACTTCGCAGTCGCCGTGGACATATCCAGCTCCGAAGACCAACAGACTGAAGTCCAAGCAACTGAGTTGTCGCAGCAAAAATGGGAGGCCCAGCTGTGCCATGTCCACTGCTGAGGGGGCTGCGTCCAACTGACTGAGGCTTCGTGCGAACGTGAAGCTGTCGGAATGGGCTGAGTTCACCACCGAAGGCGAGGAGACGAAGTCAACACGAGCTGAGCCCAACAGCAACAGCAGTGAGTCCAGGCAACAGGAGGATTTCGACAGCAAGCTGAAGTCCAGATCTACGACATCCAACAGCAGCATCAACAGATCCACGTTGGTGACCCCCAAGCAGAACATGACGGGACCCAGCTGTGAAATGCCATGTGGTGCCAGCGAAAAATCCATGGTGGTCACACATGGTGCCAACAGTAGAAATCCCAGCTGTGCTGCTCCCAAAGTCGAAATGAGCAGGTCCAGTTGGGTGAAACTTTGGGGGAACATGGAGCTGTCAAGGCTACTTTGTTGACAAACCGGCGAAGCAAGCTCCGAACGAGCGAAACTTTGCAACAGCATAAGGCTGTCAGAATGGCTGGCATCTAAGACGGACAAAGAGGAGACGGACCCTGCCCATGCGATACCCAACGACAAAGCAGAAGTACCTAAACGGCAGGAGGATCGGATGGATGTGACGAAACCTGAGGTCACAAAGTCCAAGACCAAAGGTGACGCTTCGCAACATGAGAAACTGTGAATGGACAGCAGGAAGTCCAGAGAAGTTGCATCAAGGACAGGTGGAAGGAAATCCACTTGGCTGAAACTCCGAGCTGAAAATAAGACACCTGGATTCGCAGTGTCTGAAGCAGAGATGGAGAAGTCCACGTGGGCAGAACCGAGCGGCAGAGTGGCAGATTCTGTGTGAAGAAACTGCTGCAACGAAGCCAAGGTGGCCAGTTGAGTGAAGTCCAAAACCAGTATCACGGGACCTGGTTGGCTGGAGCTACGAGTTGAGGTGGGAAAACCGAGCAGCACAGCTCCACAAAGAAACATGAGGAAACCACAGCGAGCCGCTCCCAGCACCAGTGACATGCTTCCAGAGCAGGACGAGGATCGCAGCAACGACGTCAGATCCATCTGCGCGAAGCTCAGCACCAACGAGGCACTGCCCAACTGAGCGAAGGATCTCAGCAGTGACGAACTCCCAAGCTGCACCGAGTCCACGACAGATGGCGACAGCTCCAAGCTGCAAACGCCCAGCGCAGTCACAGGCGACTCCAGCTGTGCGAAGCTGTGGAGAGGCAGCAGTGGATCCAGGTGAACCATGTCCTTGACGAACGTGGCTGGGTCCAAACGAGCAAGGCCACGCAAGGGCGAAGATAAACCAAAGTAGACCTGGGTCATGCGCGCGAAACCGGCAGGGGACAGTATAGAGCTGACCCTTTCACCCCCAATTTTCGATAGCTAGAAATAGGAGAAAAAATCGGAAAAATGTGGGGGAAGTAGCTGACTGATTGAGTATACATGTAGCATGCTTTTTTGTATGTGCATCTATAAGTATGCATAGGTAGGTGCTATAATTAGCATGTATATGTATGCATCTAGATACACGAGGATGTATCCAACCAACAGGAATGAGGAATCAGTGGCGTAAGGAAGCAACACTATGCACGCACAAAAGCGAGCAGCCAACGTATTTTGGCATCGATCCCATGATCAAAGAACAATGTCTCGCAATCCATCCAACAGTGATAGAAAGGGATACCATCTCCAATAATTACTAGCTACTACCAGATATATGAAGCATGTCGTAGAACCTTTCGAGTGGGTCTAAGCTTCAAGCTCCACAGGGGTGCTTACCTCCAACGATTCACCTCTAGGTCACCGTCACCAGCTGTGGCGTTTCAAGTGCCATCGTTGCCCAGATACGTCATTGTACACTGACAGCGTGTTCTGGATCCCAGTCTCCTGAGCTCCAAAGCGCTTGCGCACAACAAATTTTGATGCTCAGGAAAAAATGTGCTAACAAGAAGTTTGTTTTCCTGGCTTGGGTGTCTTTTTCCAATATGAACTGCCACTTGATGGAATCTCATTTCCTGTCAAACCACGATCAACCACCGATCTTTTGGGCTTTCACTGGGAGCATCCACATTAGAAATGATCCCGACCAGGTGGTAAGATAACCACCTACAGTCTGGCATTGTCAAGAATTGCTTGGCAAATGTCAAAGGTCCAACCCATCAAGGGTGTGTCAGTATTTGGTGGTTTGCCCTTTGGTCGCTTCAAAAAAAATATAACTAGGAATTGTGCTTGTGCCCCTACTGCTGCTGACTGTTTTAGGTGTTATCAGTATCAATCAAACATTTTTCTCCTTGCTGCTACAAATAGATACTCTCCATAGAGGTGTGTATGTCTTGTAGATCGAACAGTCTCTTGCCACACTCAGATCGTAGTACATGGTTGCAATAGTTGGTTCACCAATGCTGAATTAGAGGCAACCTTCACGCAGAACCATGTAGCATTAATTACTGTATTGTTGCCATCATAAGCCATCACTCAGCATTATTAACCAATATCGACGGTGCTTGCAATTACAAATCTGGTATTGGCAATGTAGTCACCGCCAATTAACCGCTATAATCGATATAGTCCAACCAACATAACCACCATTCATTGTTCATCCGGATTATTGACTACACCAGATGTCACCTGTCTTTAGCCAGTCGCCACGATCAAGGCTCATTCTTAATCCCTATCGACGCCAGTACTCGCCAAAGTATTCACCAGTATCAGCCCCTGAAATTGTTCACTTGGTGGTTTCTCAAAATAGGGGACCCCACATCCAACACAAACCAATTGTAGTAATAAATCGTCCATTCTGGTGGTTCCCAATTTTAAGAAACGACCATTTTGTCCTCACTCTTCCCCATGCTCATCCCAGGTCCAGCTCCTTCTCTAAACCCTGCTGGATCTACGGCCTCTCTTCATCCCATCCCCACCATCCATCCCCACCACTTCGGAACATGACTCCGCTCAAATGAGATCCAAACCAACCAGTGAACTGTTAGACTGCCAGTGCACTGTTAGATCTACCAAATCTACCTCTCATCACTCAATCCATCCCTATCCCCATCCCTATCCTCATCCCCATCCTCATCCTGTCATCCCCTTCAACCGCCACCGAGGCGCCAGGCTCACGGCCCCATAGGACGACACCGACGACTCAAACCGCACGAAGCCACGGACCAACGGCGACGGCTCCGGCAGCGCGGCGTCGCAGGTCGACAACGCAACGCCCGACCGCAGCAAGCTCCGCAGCGGCAGCGAGGGCTCCGGGTGGACGCGGCTCGGCACGGGAAGGGCAGGGTCCAAACGCGAAAGGTGCGACAGAAAGGGGGAAAGATCGGATTTTGTAAGACTTTTGGGTGAGAGAAAGGGATCCAAGTGAGTGAAATCGGAAATCAAAGCTGCAAATTCGGGATGGAGGAAACTTTGAAGTGAGAAGGAAAGCTCGGAAGTTGCCATGTCCAGAATCGACAGCAAGAAATCCGCCTCAGCAAGGGGAAGCTTGGGCGTCACATTTCTGGGGACTTACCGCTGACAAGGGCTGAAATGGAAGCAACACTACCACTGTTTGGTTCATTTACAGTAAGCTTCCTGAAACTACGTTCCATCTGTACATCCTTGATATTGCAGCAGTGAAAAATGCGTAATGATTGTTGCTCGGTTGGACTGCCATGATGGTCACAGGCTAAACCAACGCCCACTGTCTTGGGATGGCTGCTCCAAGTGAAACCCCAACGACTGGAAATCTTTCAACTGGCCTTGGTTCGAACCTGGCTTTGTTGTTGGTTCTTGATTGCTGGTTCTTGGTTCTGGGTTGTGAGTTGTTAGTTGTTGGGGAGTAGCTGCCGGTTCTTTGATCTGGGATATTGGCTTTTTGCATTTTAACTATCAGCTGCTTGTTTCTTTAAACAATGTCCAGCACATCCAGAAAATAAAAGTAACAGTGACTTCTCACAACCAATTTTTTGTCCCTTGGACCTTTCGTTTTTGTTGATGACAATGTTGTAGGCTGATGACTATCCAATTTCAATGTTTTGTTGCATGGGTCCCCAAGTTGGATGGTGGTTGGTTATGACGGACGAATTGTTTGTTTCTGGTCCTGAACTGTCTTGTCGGCAATGTTCGGCTGGTTCTTTCTCTGCTTTTCTCTTCTCTTCTCTACTTTCTCTTCTCTACCATTCTTTCCCCACTACTCTCTTCTCTGCTTTCTCGACTCTACTTTCGCTTCTCTACTGTCTCTTCTCTACTTTCTTTTCTCTACTTTCTCTACTCTACTTTCTCTACTCTACTCTCTCTCTTCTCTACTCTACTTTTCTCTACTACTCTCTACTCAATTTCTGGATCCGTAACTCGGAGTTTCTCTATGAAACTTCCTTTGAGATTATAATCATCACAACAGTTACTAGTAATGATGCATCTTACTACAATTGTCATCATCCATGATCCTTATCAAAGCCCTTGCTTATCTAATTATGATCATTACTACAATTATACCTACCAATGAATCATTACAACGATAGTTATTGTTAACTCAACCCACTATTCATCAATCATCATAATTACTCGATCCAAGATCATAACTACGATCACTCAAATCATCATTACCACTACAAACCATTGTGACTACTAATATGCTTACAATTATCCACCAATGAATCATTACAACCATTGTTAACCCAAACAATCAATCATTAATATTTGTTAACCCAAATATTTGTTAACCCAAATAATTGTTAAGCCAACAAATATCGGGGGAAGAAGTGGAGCTGAGGGGTTCCCCACCGTTATAACCATTGTAACCATTGGTGGATCCCCTCAGCTCCACCGGCTCAGCTGCTCCGCCTTGGCAGCGCCAAACATCGCCGTCGCAGCGCCCAAGCGCGCGAGGCTCCGCGAAGATGGCGAGGAGGCCGTGGACGTGGGATCCAACGCAGGTGGAGGAAAGCCCAGCCTGGGGAGGTGGCGATGGTGGTGGTGGTTGGATGGCTTGGGTTGGGTTGGGGTTGGTTGAGGGTTGGTTAAGGGTTGGTTAAGGGTTGGTTAAGGGTTGGCTAAGGGTTGGCTAAGGGTTGGTTAATAAAAGGAATAATGGGCTAATAATGATTGATGATCGGATGGGTAGATAATGACTGGAGAATTTCGGGATGATTGGAAAATACAACCAATTTTTGGTGGGTTTAGGATGGATGGTAAAGCTGGGGAGGGTTGATGGGTTGATATGCATATATGCACACATATCTACATGCATATCGATACGTATATGGGTTGATGGTTCGATAAGGCAAGTAACGCTTGATTGATCATGATGGTAGACGGGTTCATGAGTGGGTTAGTAGTATGAGTTCACGATGGTGGGTTGTGGTCTATGGCTGATCATGTTTAGTCATTCCGGTTGATAATAGTCGAATACTGGTCGATCATTAGTGGTTGATGATGGTACATAACAATGTTCGATAATGGTCAATAGTAATGGTTGAGAATGGTTTATAAAGGCTTGTGATGGTTCATCTAAGGCCAAATGTTGCAATGCTAGTACGGGTTGCTTTAATCGATATATGAAAAATCACATGGCACCTTCACATATAGTGATCACAGGTTGGTAAGAGTGATCATATGTGCGATATCTAAAGCTAGCGTTATCAACTACTCCGGTCTTAGAACTGTTTACAGTTTGTTTCCGATATTTGACGGGTGAACCCATCGTTTATGTATGTTTCATACGGGTTGAGTAATGATTTCTAATAGTTTTTGATATGAAGGTTGTGAGTGCAAGCAGCAATCACAGACATCTGGTCAGTACCAAGGATATTGGTGATGTAACAAAGGAACTAATCATGGCTAACAGTGGCACTTACTGCTGAAGAATGGATTAACAAATGGTTGGTATACTGTTTATAGGTGGGTGGTCGAGCCTGGATGGATTTCACCATGGAAGCAAGGATGTGCCTTGAGCTCCTGGTTTTCCTGTTTGGTATGTAGAATCTCTGCTCTGATGCAGTGTGGTATTCTTCCAATGGCTGGGATGGCCACAATGGACCCATCACTATGGAGATACCCTGCAACAGCTTTCCAATCAAGTTTTCTATGCTTTTGGGTACTCAGTGGCAACCGGTGTCACATTGGTTGACAAGTCATGGGACGAGCTACTTTTTATCCAGACTTGGCCTGTTTTTCATGTCTGTATATATATACATAAATGTACATGTACATAGGCATATGACATATGTACATAGATATGTATGAATCTTTCAAAGTATATATCGATTAAAAGACATATATGGATCTTCAAACAAAATCTCAACTTTCCTACCACCAAAGTGGTCCCGCTGCCTTGCAAAGCTTCTCGAGGACGGTGGTAAACCCATGGAGGCAGCACCCAACACAGGAAGATTCGCACCAAATTGTGCTGTCCTCAGGTGTGCAATTCCCCATACTTTTTCAGAGGGGAAGTGTTTTACAAGAGAACCTCTAGAGTGACCTGCCGACATATCATAGACAATGAGATTTGTGAATATGCAGAGACTTGTCATGGTACACGCTCCTAAGTTAAAAACACGAATTCTACTTCACCACAGGAGTCTGCTGGCTGTTCAACTGTCAGAGTTTTGGCCGCTTTTCCGATTCAAGCGACTTGAAATAGTCGCATCAACCATTCCATCATCTCGGATGCTTGTGATAAACATCAGGTGCATCCAACAACTGTCCGGCTGGGGTTGCGCTCTGAATTGCGCTCTGAATAGCTGAGATAAAGTGGCTACGATCCACCTGGGACAAAGTCTACTTGACCCATTCCAGAGTTATGCTGTCAAAAACTGGTTGGTAGTTTCAAACCCTATGAAAAATATTAGTCAACCAACCATTTGTTAATGATCACTAGTGAAAATTAAAAAAGTTCAAAACCACCAGCCTGAAAATGATCATTGAGCCATGATAGTATAACAACGTCCACACAGACCAGTTCTCCAAGTTACTGATGTCGCTGAATTGGGGGCTCCAATGCGCAGCTTCAATGATGCCCAAACTCTTGGGGATGAGGGTGTGAGAATGGTGTGCTATATAAACATGATAAGAACGGTCCTCAAATGCATTGCAACAAGAACACGCACACACAAACACATTGATCTTTCGAACATTGCTTGCTGGTTACTTCCTCAACAACCAACGAGGACAGCACCAATAATAACTTGTTTGCACCTGTCGGATGCCCATTAGTCTAATATCAACTATATCATTCACCTGGGTTGTTGACGATCACTACCATTGGTTATTAACACTAGCTATGACGTATACTGATTACCATTAGTCACTACCATGGGTTTCGCCATGGTTTTCCCTCGGTTGTCACCACAACTGGTGGTTTCGATCAAACGCAAAATACTTGTCAACGAAGCAGCAATCATTCTTGTTTTCTCCAGGCTTAAACAGTTGCCTGGTCATCTTTAAACATTTGTTCAAACATTTTTCCCAGGAAACATTTCTTCATTATTTGGAGAAACACCCAGTTATACGGGGTGGCGCTTTCAACCCCCATTGAAAAATATTCTTGTCAACAAGCCAACCATTAATACTCGGGAAACTAAACAAAATGTCAATCAAACCACCAACCGGTGGTTTTTAATCACTATGGTTGGCTACTGTCCCCTATTATTGACCACTATAGTCCCCGCAAAAAAAATGTTCGAAACCACCCACCAACCAACCTATCAAAATCACCGGCCAGCTCACCACTGCGTCTCCGTCAAGGCACCCAGAGACGGACGGAGAAAATTCTGAACGGCACCAGGAACGAAGCGACAAGGAGAAACCTGGCGCTGTCATGAAGGGCTGCAGTTGGTAGGTTGATAGTCCTTACAGTTGACCAATGGCTACAACCATACTGATGTATATGTCCTTATAGTTAACCAACCATCAACCATCAATCTTGCTAGGCAACTATACTTAACTATAGTTAAACATAATATTGATAGTCCTGATAGTTAGCCAAACATCAACAATCCAGGTGAATGATGTGGATAATATAGATGAGATAGCTGACGGGAATAACCATTCATGGTTAATGCTTAATGGTTGATCTAGAGTTATGGTCAATACTACAGGTGAATGATATGATCTACATGAATGGTTAATGGTTGACAGCAAGAACCATCAATAACGATCAATAAGCCAGGTTGACCAATGGTAATAATCATCGAAGTAGGGACACAACCAAGTAACCAAACAGTGGCCGGTTATAGCAGTTTTCTTAGATATGTTTTTCACCAACTATCATCTATCAGAATGTATCATTCAGGATTACCGCTCATTTTCAACCCTTCTCCGCTACTATTGTCACTATTAGCCATGCTTCACCATTAACAAACCACCACTACAATAATTTAGCAACAATAAACCGCCATTAATCAACCACCATCAATAAACCGCCATCAGCCACCAGGAACCAAGCACCATTTGGGCTCAGACAAGGCGCCAAGGCTGCACAGTTCATGGATCAACGGCACAGCTTCCAGGTGTGAAAAACTCTGCAAAGAAAACGAGGCATCCTGGGACCATCGAAGGCGTTGCTGTGTGGATGGCGGTTATAACGGTGCTAAGCAATGATAAGTATCAATCAATCACAAGTCCATCAAGAATATTAGATGATCAAGGATTCATCAATAGTGAGAAGAGTGATAGGTAATCAATGATTCATTGAAAGTTGCGGCTTGTACTTGTGTTGAATAACGTCTTATGTAAAAAAACACCTGATGAGTGGTGTGCACTTGGGGTTGGGCTCACCATCCCCTGCAACTGATCCCTGGATCCTTGGCTCAATGTCAATGCTTGAGCGAAAGTGCTCCACATCAAATGTGGTGGTACCAACCGTTGAGAACGGCGGTTATACCCCAATCTCAATGATTTCACCAATGCTAACAGTCATGAGAACAACGAACAATACCCAATAGCACTCAAAAACCGAGCGCCACGTCAACGTCAACCAGTGCCTTACAAATACAGGTATCCTACCGCAACAAAATAGGCACGGCATGGACATGGAATAAATGGGCTATCATTCTGAACTGCAATTGGAGCTGTCTGTGTTTGAGTTGAGTGCTTTCATAACCAGCAGAGCCATCATGGTGGTCACAACCATGACCACCAAGGTGTTCATCATTGCCACCACCATATGCCTTGCTATCAAAATCAAACATTTGTGGCAACGATTACCAATCAGTTCGCCCCTATTGACCTCAGCATCACGACCAGCTCTATGTCCCTGGTATACGTCAGCACGACTATGGGGGTTCATAAGGGTTCAACTTCCAAACAGCGATGGTTGATGAACTCAATGATCAAATGGTTGATGGTGCCTACTATCCGCAACAGATAGTGGGTGATAGTAAGTTATCTGTTCTTAGACGCGATAAACCACTTCATCAAACAAAGGTAAAGACTTGCTCAATAACTTACTCATGAACTTATGTGATAGTGATTGGCTAAGATAAGAAAATGACATAGCCCACCAAAGAAATTTGGTCTTATTCTTAGCCCTTGTCAACTTCGGTCCAGGCTGTTGACCCCTATGAACTATAACTACTCTGATGGACGTTGAGACTGGGAGGTGTGGTGAAACACTTTTCGCCGGGTATGGACCACCAGGAACCACTCCTGACCATGAATCAGCAACCATCATGGCTTGATTGTTTTTACTAGCAGGAAATCGTGGTTATACCATCATCAACCATCATACGGGAGGCCGACAACCACGGCAATACCATGAATACTCCACAATACTGCAGCTTCACCACGGTTATCTCACTACTATACCACCAATTTACCATTAGTATCCACCATGGTGACTGGGTACACCCCTCACACACCATGGTCACACAGCATCCCCAGCGGCCCAGCGTCCATGGCGGCTGCATCCAACGGCAACGAAGACGTTGCTGCGCGGGAACTTCCAAGAGCTGCTGGGGAGAAGTCGATGCCTTAATGCACCGATGGGAGGGCCCGGGGTCAGCTGGTGACTGGGGAAGCCAAGGTGGGTTGGTGATGGCAGATGATAGATGATGACTGTCAAACTGGTCTGTACAAGTTCGGTAGTTCGTAATTTTCGTAATGGTTGATGATGGTTGACAGTAGTCACAATTAGACATCACCTTTTTAGTTCCTAAGGGCCTTATGAAGTTTAGTTGTTCCGCTGCCTGGTGATGGATCTTAAACATGGTTCTTAATGATGGATGATGGTTGATATTGGTCCTCTGTCGCGGTTGATTACCGCTACTATTGGTCAGTTGTAGTGGTTAAGAATGGTCGTTCGCTCAAGGCAAGTAGGTCAGTGGATCCAACTGTAAACCGCTATGACTAGCATCCACAAAAATGATCCCTCGTGGTTTACACATGATATTCTGGTTGGTGGTTTCTTGCCCTATGAAAAATATTTGTCAACCCAACCATTTGTTAATGATTACTAGGGAAAGTAAAAAATGAAACCACCAACCACTTAACAAATGAGACTAATCATATTGGTTTACCTGCAACGTCACGCTACAACACTACGAACAACGGGCTGAACCGACACCAGGGAACCTCTGTCGTTGTACGTCGTTCTGATTTCTTCCACAATACCTCTCAGATCTACCATGCAGCTTTATGTCGATGAAACCGTTCTAAGCTGCTATCATAAGCGCCCATGGTTGTTCAACCATCATTGTCATCATTGTCATCTACCAATATGGCAGTGGGTCCAAACCCTTAGTCCCCCTGGTTCCCCTATCATTATCTATTGTTTTACGACTATTTTTGTTGCTTATTATCCTCCATTTTTGGTTGGTTAATTGCTTGACCCATAGCCATATAGTTGGTATATCCCCCCTATACTTGCTAGTTATCATCCCATTAACCAGCTATTATGAACCAGTGGTTGGTAACCATATCTACCTGGCGCCTGGTTTCCTTCCATGGTTTTCTGATGGCTAATGGTCCCATCTTCGCCCAGACACGGCTCGGAGATCTTGAGGAAAAGGGCGAGTCCAAGCACGCCACGTGCGGCGGAAACGATGACGCATCCAGGTGCGAAAAACCTGTAGCGAGAGGTGGGGTCCAGAGGTTTAGTAGCGGTTTAATAATGGTTTAATAGTGGTTAATAGTGGTTAAACCATCCACCAAGATTCTACAAACAGGAATCAATCTTGGGGATTGATTGTGGTTAATAGTGGTTAATATCCGGGATCAACCACTATCAAAACCGAATATTGGTTAACTTGTGATGAACGTAGAGACCACGAGACTCTACTAGATTTCGTAAATAGTAGTGGTTCATAGTGCTTAATAGTAGTGGTGACCCCAGTAATGGTGTATAGCGGTCTACTGTTCCGTAAATAGTGGTGGTTCATAGTGGTGACAACTGGAAAAACTGGGGAAATTCCGTGCATAGCCATTCAGCACAGGAAATAGTACCTCATTGCGTTGAGACGGACAAACTCAGGAACGAAGTTGGGATCAGCAGCACATGTTTTCTCTGGGTGAAATTATCTGTGCGATTTGGGAGTTCATCATTTCGACAGACCGGCAAACTGAAACGAAATGAATAGCCGAAAAAGATCTGCAAGAACGAACACCTCTGAGATTTGTTGCTTTGCAAACCATCTAATGACATACTTAATGGCCAGCATCAATCATTGCTGTTTGTGCGTTGCCGGAAGTAAAGGCAACATCACCAGTGTGAGAGCCATTGGCATCCACTCAAAACTGAAGCTCCTGGACAAACCAGTACCTAACTCCACAAAGCGTTCGCGCCTAGCACCAGATTGACACATGGTTGAGACGAGTTCATCCACACATCATGGTACCCCGAAACGGTCCCTGGTGGTTGGGCATTCTCCAAGGTTGTTGCAGCCGCAGCAACCTTTCAAGGATGGTAAACTCTCCAAGGAAGCACTATCCAACACCAGCAGTGGAACTCCGATTTGCCTCGGTGGCGCTCGGGATGCAACCAAATGATGTTTGTTGGCCAAAGACCTGCTTCTACCAAGCGGGAGTGATAAGCAATCTGGGATCAAGACCGCATGTTTCAGACTCAATTGCAAACATTGAAAACCGGACTGATCCAGGGCCACATGTTCGAGATATCCCAGTGATATGATAATGCCGACCCTGGATGAAGCTAAACCTCTGGTTGATTGATAAGGAGTATCCCCCAGCTGAGCCAACTGGTTTCGAATTAAGATAATACCCCAACTGATAAACCTAGGGGAAGAACCATGATTAATGCAGGGTTAACATTATTCAACTTGGACGGATTCATTTTGACTTCTAACCCCAATAGCCTGCGATGTGAGTTTCACCAAAGATTCTCGATGATTTGCTTCACTAGGTGGCAAGTAGCAAATCAGCGTCGGCATCAGCAAATGGAATGACAAAAATACACAGTCAGTATCATATTTTTCAGCGACCCATTATCATTATCATCAGCCATCATCAAGAACCAATGATTAACCAGCAATCATTGGTTAGTAAATAGTTCCATGGACATGAATCAATGAATCATCTACAAGGGTTCAACAATGAATCAATGAATCAAGGAATAGTAAATAGCTTCATGGACATAGCTTCATCAACTACAAGGGTTCAACTCCGGTTGATCACCCTTGATATGGGCTGGATCCGCTTGGACGCTTAGCTGATCACCATCCAACAGCTGTGGCCTGGCGCCCAAAAGTTTCTCCACCGCTGGATGTTGGCCTAGCGCCCTTTGTTGGTTGATCATACCTCCATTGATTGGCACAAATAGCTATGGTGATAGTGATGGTAAAACCCGACCAATAATTCATCAGCCAGTCGATGGTAACCACGAACCATCATTCACTCGCTATCAACCAAAAAATCCCAAGTACTAACCAACTTAACGAACTCAATCATGAATGATCATACTGGTTCGTAACTAGGAACATTGATTAAAATAATCAATGGCATAATGGCATGATCAGAATCATTATCACTCGGTCACCATGGTGCTTATCAACTAACTGCTGTCAACCAGTATGAATCCTGATTGGGAACTATCATCATTAATCAGTCAAGGGTTATCAGCCAGAGTATCTTAATTAGGAACTATCATCATTAATCAGTGAATGGTTATGAATCAGTATGAATCGAAATCACTAAGCAGTAACCCAAAGGTTTACCAGTATAATCGGAACTATCATCATTAATCAGTTAACAGTATTACTGAACCACAGGTCATGAAGTGACCCCAAATCTTCTGACCATTTCCCACTCATCTGCGATCCCAGCGTCGCTGCCAGCAGTGGCACGGACAGCTCCATGCGCGCAGCGCTCCGCGGCGGCGAAGGCGATCCCAAGGTGACCAGCTGCGGCGCCGACGGCGATGGGTCCAGGCGCACAGGGCTCCGGAGTGACCTGGGCGGTGGACGAGATGCAGCGGCTGGGGAAATGGCGGTGGCGCCAGCCCTTGGGAGCCCCAATTGGTGCGTGGTTAAGGCTACTTTAAATGGTCCAGCTGAATGATTTGGGGTGCATCCCAAATGGTTGGAAGTGGGTAGTTGTTCATATTGGCTCTTGATATGTGATAAATGTGGTGAATATGGTCAGAAGAATGGTTCCAAGAATGGTTCATATTGGTATGGATTATGGTGGGTGAATGGTTTGAATATATCATACGATGATTGGTGAGAACGGGTGAATATCTTGCTTTTTGTGGTTCATAAAATGGAAGCACGCTGCGTATTGATCAATCGCCAATATAGGTTAATCTGGGTTGCTTTGAGGGTCACCGAGAATCAGATTTCAGGGGGTGACAGTGATGCTGGTGTTGTGGGTGACATGGGATCATGTTGGACCTTTTGCAGCACACCTTCGGCCATCGGATGCCTGCAACTGCCACGTGGCCACGTGGCCGTTTCGGTCATCTCTACAAAGGCCTGGGATTGCCTCCGTCGAGCCCAGAGAATCAACCAGCTTATCAACCAAGTCATATAGCAAGTTGGGTCCATGAGTAGTAACGAGTATCAGGGATTGAAGGATTGTTAGCCGATATTAAGCCTTTATTAATCCTCAAGCATCATTTCACTGTGATAGACAAGTACCATGACTAATCATCAACCGGCCACTACCAACATCAACCACAAATCAACCACCATAAACCAACCTAAACTAACTAACCTATATAAACCAACCTATTTTAGCTGGTAACTCCTCCTAGTTGGTTCCACCCTTCTCACCTGTTGCCGGTGCCCAGCGACGTTGAAGACCCCGGCATAGCTCCATCAAGGGTGGGTGGCATTGGATCCGCTCACGCTGCTCCGAAAGGAAAAGGCAACGGCTCCTCAGGATGCTGAGGAGTTGCTGGAACCCTGGTGAATGGTGGAGGAGAACACCAAAAATCACAGGGAAATAGGATGACTAGTTGAGAATTAATCAAGGGTTTATATGGGTGAATGAACGGTTTATCCTGGCTATTTCATGGTTTATACTGGTCAATTAATGCTCCATGTTGATCATTTCATGGTTTGTACTGGTCAATCAATGGTTTACATTGTTTTTTCGTGGTTAATGTTGGTCAATTAGCTATGGTGGATGATACCAATGGTTGATGAGGAATGCTTCATACCACCGGGATCATAGCAATGGCAAGCCACTTTGGATATGTACGACTGGTAGCCTTGGGTAAGATTGTGAGAAGCGATAAACTGGCAATGCGCACGCGTAGCATGGTTGGACATGAAACTCAAATCTATAGAACAACGATGAACAACGTACAGTAAATCTTAGGGAGTCTCATATTGAATTCCAAGAATTCCAGATAAAGTGTAAACCAGGTAGCATCTGATATCTTGAACCCTACTCAGTTAGGTACGCAGGAGCCCAGCTCAACGGTGAAAAAACCACCACTACAGGTGGCAATGGTTCATGCTGCCGCCTTGGACCTCTGAGAGTCACAGACTGGGGGGGCACCAGTGACCAACAGATCGTGTTGGGGACAAGGCAATGCCATGCAAAGAACCACCAGGTGTTGGGGCCGATGCTAGGGCCTGCTAGGGCCTGCTAGGGCCGATGCGGTAAAGTCTGGTCAATTCCAGGCCATTGTCAACCTTGTCACTTCTTGATTTCAACTTTGTTGCTTGTTGTGATGCCCACTCCAAACTTGCACATTGCAAACAAATAAAATACAAACACAGAGTCATTTTGCCATGGTCAATTTTCGACAGAATCAACTTTCTTTCTGACCTTGTGCTTCTTACCCACCTTCCTAACACCCCGGCCATCGTTCCAGATTCCCCGACCCTTCAAGAGAAACGGTCACACCAACGTGGTATACCCTCATTCTGCCCAGCCCAGCAAGCTAGTGTTCCAAAAAACCAGGGTGTCTTGCCGAAGTTCAACCAGTCCCCAAGCAGTATGAGCAATTCAACGATTAAAACCACCATGAAACATCAACTAACTCCAACAATTCAATATGATTCGCCACTCATGAACCCTTATCCATTCACGAACCATTACTCACATCTTATTCACTACCTTTAGTTTATTAAGGATTATTCACATATTATTCACCATCAACATCCATAAACTAACCATCATTCTTCACCAACTAACTCCTTCCCCATCCACCAACCCACCAACCCTCCAACCCACCAACCCAACTCGCCACCGGCCACGGCTCCAGGCGCACGAGTTGTCTCAGCGAGGACGACGAGTCCATCCGCGCCGCGCCGAGCACCGACGGCGCCGAGGCCGAGCGCGCGAGGCCCCGGAGAGGCAGCGAGGCGCCCGCGGTGACGCGATCCGACGCCGGAGGAGACGAGCTCAACGTGGCGGGGCCTGGGAAGCCACGGTGCCACGGTGGACCAGGTGGGTGGTCTGTTGAGGTTTCCGTGGTTGGGAATTTGTGACCTGTTGTAGGTGGGAATCGTGGGCTGCTCAGCTAGTGCAACCAGTTGGGTTGGTTGAACAAATATGAATCCAATGGAAATAGAGAAAGTGTTGCTTGCCAACTATGGTAGTTCGACAAAAAAAATTGACGAACGTCTGCAACGTGTGACCTCTACCCTGTTGTTGCTGTTTGTTGTTGGCCTTGTTGTAGTGGCTAGGTCATGTACGCAAAACCATGAAGAAAGGGACAGCTCGAGTAGGGATATTCATCTGGACGGTCCCGAAATATAGAGTACCAACGGGGCAAGAAGTTGCCGACCAGCAAGTGGCAGCGGTCAAGCAATCATTTCAAAAGCATCATTTTTGTACATGCCTTCCTAGCAACCCATTAACAATGCCCAACCATTAGGATAATCCCTTCCACCCCAGCAACCACTCCATCCGGGCGCCTGCCCAACTGTATGTTCTCCTATCACTCGATGTCCTTTCTCAGGGTTCTTTGGTATTTGGAAGAAGGGACTGATCATTGTCAAGCATCGTGGATGATTCCTAATCATAAAAAATGGAACATGATCATTGTTGGGATCAAATTTTATGATTGACAATGATGATAGCTATCAATCAGCAATTATTAATCATCATTGCAACCTAATCCTGTTGTTTTGAACCCTCTGATGAACCAGCTTGTCAAACATCATCAACCATCATTAATCATCAGTCTCTAGCATTCGGATTGAGCAGCGTGTTGATCATTGCCAACCATCATGAATCATCATGGACCATTGAGCATCATTGAGCATCACCATGTTAATCAACCACGGCCAGCTTGACCATAGACCCTCCGCCCAGGCACCAAAGAGGGGCAAAAACAGCTCTGCTTGAGCAAGGTGCCTGCGGGGTGGGGAATGTTTTCACTGGGAGACTCATTCGAAGGGTCCTGCGATAAGAACTGTGGTTACCAATGATGATTCATGCTGGTTGATAGTGGTTCATGATGGCTTTCACGCCATGGTTTATATAGTTAAGAGTGCTTCGTTGATTGTGACGACCAACGGTTTAGAATGCTTGTTTCATAGTGGATCATAGTCATACATCATGATCGGTGGATGATAGTTAGTAATGATTTGTGGTAGCAAATGACGATTCGAATTCCCGGGTGGATGATGCTTACAGATGGCCCATGATGATTGATAGAATCATGGTGTACAATGGTTCAGGATATTCAAGGCTACTTGAAATGCTAGCAAAGGTACTTAGTGATCACTAGTATGTGGTCAAAGTAATGATTAACGTTTCACGATGACGATCATTGTCAGTCATGAACATGATGACAAATTTATCGCAATAAACATGCTCAAAGATCACTACTCACCGTTGAATAGGCCAATTGGCCATCCTGGCCTACTACAGCGGTTGATTCATGGAATCAAAACTAATGGCGTCAGTTCATGGAAGGTAGTGAGCTCGATTCCCAATCAGTTGGATTGTGCATCTCATATTAACAAGAAACCAACCAACTGCTTTTTTGTGGTTCAAGTACGACAATAGGAAATGCATAGTCATGTACTGTAGACTTAACCAACGGTTCAGTGGTCGTTTCAAGATCCAGAACGTCTGGAATTTCACGGAACGTGTCAGTGAGTCAGCCGACATACGGGAATTTCGAACTGATGAGGGCAAGTTTAAACCATTTGGATGGTCGTTACCCATCGGAGCCAGCAAGAATACGCATATATCCTATGAACAATGGACCAGAAATGATGACAATGACAATGACCCTGATGATTGCCACAAGGATCATGATGACTAGGACAGAAAAGCAAAGAAACACCTTGGCAATGCAAGACGTCAGCACAGAATGCTAGTGGTTCCTGGGTACCAGGTGGATCCTAGCTTCATTTTCCCACATCTTTACAGGCCTTGGTACCCTGCAGTGCAGACTGGCATCGTAAACAAGAACAAGATAAACCACTTTGTTGGAAGATCATCAACTTAGGATATCCTATCACCACCAATTTCGAACATCTTTGGTATCACCAATTTAGCATATCATCCTTGGTATTGGCCAAGGAACCTACTACGAGTACCATATGACAACTATAGGATTCCTGGAACTAGTATCTCTACAGAACAGCTGCAGTTTCCCGCCTCGAGGACATGGAAGAACCAGGGAGCTGGGAACCCAGAACGGATACCTTGGAGGTGCACTGCAAGCAGGTCACCAACCACATGGGATGGCTTCGCTTTGAATTCTGATGATGCAACGCTGTGAACGGTTTCGTATCATGCCCACCTACGCCATGGCTGTGTCGCAGCAGCTGCGGACGAGTCTCCAAAGCACCCAACCGAGCAAAGCTTCGAACAGACCTCGCTGCCGTGAAGTGCTGTCCATGTTGAAGGAGAATCGTCCCACGGTACGTTAGCGCATCCCATAAATGCCCTGAGTCAATGACGTTAATCTTTGTCTACTCATACTAACAAGCATCACTTTCATCAAGCAATAGAGTCCACTATAATCCAGTATCAACCATCATTACCAACGATCAATCGCTAACATCCACTTCTTATTCATCGCCATTCATTACTCTTTTTCAGGGGAGATCAATATCCTACCATAGCTGGAGATCTGCCATTAGGGCGTCTACGAAGAGCTGGATCTCCCACCATTGCTTTGCCTCCAAGAGTTAACCATCAGCTAAGCCATATTCACCAGCTGATTTACTATTACCTAGCACCAGTTAACCATTATTGACAAACACTTACCGACTATATCTCAACTATTGGCACCTGGAATGCCATGTGGCCAGTGACATTGGTTACCCAGTCCAGAGATGTCCAGAGCCCCAGTGTCACCTGCAGCGACCAGGACTGGAGGCCCTCCCTCGTTGCACTGCCGAGTGACATGGATGCACCCGGCGTGGAGACATCCGGCACCGGCAGCGAGAAGACGGAACCCGAACGACACAATCCAAAGGGAAAGACCTGGGCAGTAAAATCGGGCAGATCAATGTCCCAAGAAACCTGAAGTCAACCTATCAGTGGTACAGCTCGTTAATGATAGATGTAAGCAGCTTGAAGATCCTGGAAGTGGAAGAACCACCTCTTGACACCCGAAACCAGCATATCTCTGTGCTGTTGAGGAGGGCCTCAGGGTTGTACATCTATGGTGAGCAGCACTGGGAGCCTCATGGTGTGGAACATGTTGTTGCAAGATGCCGCGATGGCTAAGGTTGACATGATCTCAGCAAAATCGTCAACTGTTCGCATCAGGGATATTGAAGAACCCACAAGTTGGATCAAATTGGATCAATTTTGGGTTGGGGAGTGAAGGAACGGTGGATCCGGTCTCCCAACTCACCCACACCCTTTCGCAGAACCCGTCGAACTCCAATTTTCATCAGACCCTGACGCCAAGATACCGCTGCATCCGATCTGCAAGGTGCTCTCGCTGGCGAAAAGAGATCCGGTTGGACCATGTCCAGTGCTGGCAAGAAGAAACCTGCGAATTGATGCAGCTCAGATACCAGTTGGTCAAGATTCGTCAATTTACAAGCTGGCTCCATCATTTGCCTGCTAGCAACTGACCTAAGTAAACAATCTCTACAAGTTATCATTGTCTGTTTGGAGCAGCAAGCCGCTGGCGATGGTGAAACCGGCATTGGTATGCTGGGGGTAGTTGGCTACGGGAATGTCACAACAACCATATCCAAGAGAGACTGTATCCGTGATGGAAAGGCTCTGCCATGGATATGCATGCATACATCGTGGTTTGTCAAAATAGCAGTACCCCTGAATCATCCTCTACATGAATCATTCTCCGTAGTAAACCAACCATCTGTTTGGGGTCTCAATTTTAAGGGCCCCCCGACATATCTAATCATACCGCAGGTATACATGAACCTATCTCGCGAATCATCACAGTGCAATAGTGGATGCCCAATCAAAGCATCAGCATGATCACCAGCAGCAAGACTTGCTTGAAAGTTTCTGACCGTTTTCAGAAGCGAGCAACCGACATGCGATGAGCAGGTTCCACTGGGTTCGACTGTTGGAAAGTCATTTTCCCATGGCAAGTTGACTCTTTGGCTCTTGAGTTCATATTCCCACGGCAAGTTTTAGAGAACATCCCGAGTCATCGGGACAGAACTCCTATGAACCACCAGTGCCTCGGCCAACATCAAGCAGCATCAGCCAACCACCTACCCTGCTGCCCAGAAACCCAAGATCATTCTGTCCGTCACCAGCATGGCCAGTTCCAACCTACACATCTGCCGGACGAACATCAGCGATTCCGACTGCACGAGATCCAGCACCAGCAGCGGTGGATCCGGGCGAAGGAGGCTGCGCGGGGACGGAGAAAGATCCAACTGCACCGAGTCCAAAGCAGATGGCGACAGATCCACACGACAGGCTGCAACCTGACTTGGGGGTGGGGGAAACGAGATTGCGGTGTGCAGCACCAAGGATTGGAGGAAACGCGAAGCTTCAATGCTTGTTCTTGACAACCGGGTGTGATGATAGAACAGCCCTGATCATATGGTAGCTATTCAGAAAGAGCTTCCGATCTTATGACTCTCATCATATCAGTAGCAACAGTACCCAGCTGTTGGACAATCTTATAAAGCTACGTAGCCATTTCTATTTCGATCAAATACTATAACTTATCTGATACCTATCAGCTGAAATAATCAACCAACCTATCAACTAGTCTGATTCCAACCAGCATCAAGCAGCACCAACTGCCATGCCGCCCAGCCACTGCGAACAGCAGGGAGCCCAAATGCACCCAGCTCTTGGGAAACGATGAAGGCTCCGACGTGGCCAAGGCCGAGGCAGGCGACGGAGACTCCAAACATCCAAGGCTTCGCAAGGGCAGGGGCGAGGCCAGGTGCGCTTCAGCCAACAGTGACAGGGAGAAATCTGATGCGAAACGGCCGCAACAAAACAGGAAGAAATCCGAACGGCAGAGGGTTTGAGGTAACATTGGAAAGTCCACAGCCACGAGATCGGAAGCAAATATGGAGAGATCCAGGTGACCAGAAGATCTGGGAAATAGGGTGAAGTCTAAGGTGGTGCTATCCAAGATGGGCAACAAGAAATCCAGGCGGCTGCAGCTGAACAAAAGCACCAGAAAGCCCAGGTACAAGACACTTCGGGTGGACAACAGAGGTTCGAAGCTGCTGAGGTCAAAGATGGAGAGCTTCAAGTCAAGTTGGCAAAGACTTTTCGAAGACGTGGGAACTTCCAAGGTTGTGGCACCCGAAACTGCCAACGGCACATCTATCTGCACGACACCAGAGGTCAGTGAGCTTGGTTCTGTTCACAGAGAATTCCGTGACGATATCAGCGACCCAATTGAAGCAGTGTTGAATGCAGACAGGATGACACCCAAACAGCTAGAGCCTTGGGGTGAAACCAACGGATCCATGTGTGCAACATCCATGGCAAAGGGCGCAGGGTCTGGTGTTGCGGATCCAGAGGTGGATGGCAAGAAACCTGGCTTTGCCAAGCTCCTCAACAGCATGCTGGGGTCAACTTGGGTATGGTCCGGAACCAGCAAACCAAAGTCCAAGCGCAAGAAACCACGAGCAAATGCTGAGAAATCCAGCTGAGCCAGGTCCGAGACCAGCGAAAAAGAACTCCTCAGCGTCATCCAAACAGCCCTGATGTGCTCAAAATGCTGGACTAGTTCTGGTCACTGGGGATGTCAGTCATCAACAGTGATGGTTCAAATATACAATCATGAGGGATCAAGCTGTATTTTTGATGATGTTTGGTGATTCGGAAAAGCTATGCCCCCAACTGAGGTGAGGTCAGGTCCATGTGAGATCTCCCAGCAACCTATAGAGTGGTACAAGCGGAAATTGTAACAACATCTATATTTGAATGGTAGGAGTGGTTCGTTCTGGATCTCACACTGCCCCAGTTGTAGCCATGATATCCGTATCCGTACCCTTCGATGCTTGACTCCTGGAAAGCCACAGGCAGATCCAACATGAACTGCTCAGGGGTTACACCGCATTGCGGAGATGCGACTAGGGCATGGTTCATTGATGAAAAACCACACTTTTGTAGAGAGAAACTCTCATTTTCAATATCCAGAAAGTTTTGATCAACCCAAAAACTATCATTTTCGTGAAACAACAAAAACACATCTAGAAAGTGTTGATTGATTCTGGCATCGTTTCTCATCCCCATCAGTACGCATGGTTTTGAACCTGTTTACCCCAGCCATTTCCAAGGCGGCATCGAAGTGGTAAAAAACAGCAGGTTGGTAATACGACATCGCTCCCAGCTGGATGAAGCACAACTCCTCCAGTATTTCTCAATGCCAATCCGTGGCTCAACAAGTTTACCTTCAGTGGCATTCTTCAAAAGCAGACCCAGCAAACTCATCAAAGCCTCCTGAGTCAACTTGAGTTTCCATCAACTTACCCAACCACTGCAAGCACTTGGCAGGTGAACTTACCCATCCACCCACTGTTTAGCAGGTGAACCCAACCACCTGTTCCATTGACCCCCCAGGAGTCAGTCCCCGCCCTTGGCCCAGCTTCATCCTGGCAGCTGCCAGCAGCAGCGACGGCTCCAAGCGCAGTGGGCTCCGCAACGACGTGGCCGGGCCCAGCTGCACCGCGGCCGAGGCCGACGGCGACGGCTCCGAGCGACTGAGGCTCCGAGTCGACGTCGAAGAAGCGAAGTTGGCGATGCTTTGAACGGACAACACGTGGAGGCCTCGAGCAAACACACAAGGAGGGTTACAAGTTCCATAGGGAGCAGGTGATACAACACTAGGACCCATGGGATTTATTCAGAGCCAATGGTGATCAATAGTGACTATCGTGGATTCAATAGGTGGATCTAATAGGATCAACCAATGGATTTATTAACTGGTGGATTTAACAGGTGGAAATATGTGGAAACCAATGGTGGTTGGGGATTTAACAGGAAACAAACAACAAACGGAGGGTTACAAGTCCCATAGGGAGTAGGCGATGCAGCTAACACAACTCCGATGGAAGTGAGGAGGTGATGCAACTGGAATGGTTGGAGGGAGGTGAGAAACAACCGATGGATGTTAGTTCCAGAGGATCTAGTAGGTGATGGTGGTAACCAATGGTTGTAACAGGTGGCTGGCGAATTGGTCGTGAATTGGTTGGTTGAGGATGCTTCATTCATGATGAATGCCTCTTCCAGTGCTGGGTACTGGTTTGGTCAATGGCAAATTAATGGCCCCGGATGGCTATGGGTCATAACTAACAACTCAAGATGGGCGGTAGTTCCCATCCCAATATTTCCACCAGTTTGTATTTACTGGTGTATCCACAGCCATAGTGGTGCCCTCCTGGTCCATCATTTAAGAACGAATGTTGGCAGTGCTGCTTACTAGTTCATGTTGAACTTTACTATGGTCAAACATGTACTGCCAGTCATTGACTCTTCAGCAGTGGTAGGATAACGTAAACATCAAAAATTCGAATCAGGGCTCAAAAAAGTGAATCACCACCAAAACACCGTCATTACTCAGTTGCTTTTGGATATTTGTCGATGATTAACAATCACAAAGAAACAGTTTGCTACAAAAAATCATGAACACCACAATGACTGTCACTATTACTGTTTTCATTCCTACCATTCAAGTATGATCATTACCTATCATTGCTAACTTGATTCATTACAACTATTCGAACATTGTTGGTGAATTCGTAAAAAAATTAAATCATATACTTATCACTATCATCGCATATTTTATTGCTGGTCAAAGAAATCACACTGTCCCGAACTCATCTCCCCATGGGCCCTGATGTCTCGCCTTCGAAGTTGGTCGAGCTGAAGGCCAACAAGTACGCACCAATGAGGCACCTGGGTGCGACCGAGGTCCCAAGTCGTGTCCCCCCAGCGGTAGGAGCTTATTCCTGAGTGGTGTTTAATACTAGGCCTGGACAGGGTGGTTTTTCAACGGCTCATTACAGTGAATATGGGCTAAATTAGGCTAATAATAGAGGATACTCACCAGCAATAGTGGTTGAACAACTGCTAGTCATGGGTTTGTTCATCAATGCCAGTACCTGCCAACCATCACTGATGACCTTCATCTTCATCAACAATCACCCTCCGATCATCAACCATCATCAATCACCAATAACCATCACTAAGATTCATGAAACATCACTGACCATCAACTCCTAACATCTCAGAGTGTGATCGCGTCTGAACTCATTTTACAATCATAAACAATCATTAATTAACTATCCTGAACCATCATCAACTCCCAACCATCTCATCCCACCTTCCCACGGGCATCCCATGGCACCCAGATCTACCGCCCAGGCGCCCAGCTCTCAACGACGGCGACGGGCCCAGGGTCACGCTGTCAGACACCGGCGGCGACGCGCCCGAGCGACCGCGGTGCAGCAGCGGCGGCGACGAACCAACGCGCAGCAGGCCGCGGGGCGACGGCGGGGGGGCGCAACGGGGCAAGGCCGAAACGGGGAGAGGAGGGTCCTGGGAGGTGGAGCGCAAGTGGCAGGATCAACTGGTTAGTAATGGAGATTACTGATGCTTATTAATTGTTAATTAAAGTGATGAATAATTTAGAATGGTTGATTGAAGGATGGTTAATAGTGATGGTTAATTAGAAACAGCAAATATGATGGTCAATGATGGATAGATTGGCTAGTCTTGGTTAACCATGTTGATGTACAATAATTGATCATCGTGACTAGATGTAGCAAATGTGATAGTTAACACTTGTTAGACAATACCTAGTTGGTCATATTGGTCATTAATTGTGGTGTTAACCAACCTTGGTTCTACAATCGTTCATCAAATAATGTGATGATGAAGGGATGGATCCTGAGAGTGCTTATATGGCTTTGGGTCACTACCCATATCTGCCATACGATGGCTGTGTAATGCTTAGATAATCGTTTCTCTCTGGGTACGTACGGGTCATATCGAACATCAAAGGTCAATCACTGATGGCAAATGGTTTGTGGTTGGTCATGGGGGATAATAGCCGGCAAGAATAGGGAGTGACCATGGTTAATGTTTGGCAATTAGCTGACAAGAATATGGAGGGACTAATGATACGGGTATGGGTCATTACAAGTACTCCCAAAGCATTGAATGGTTGAACATCCCAAGCTGTAATGGCTGCATGATGGTTGCATGACCGCAATGATCCACGTCGTAGAATGATGCTTGTTTATGTTGATAGTACGGGGAACAATGATGATCCACAGTAGGTTGATAAAGGTTGAGTCATCATGATTTATAATGGTTCACAACGATCATTGATGGTTGTTTAAGCTGTCATTAGCCATGCTTAGTTAATCATGGTGATGTCTCCATTACAAGCTGCTTGCGAACCATTTACTGAGCATTATGAATCATATTACCAATGATTTACCAGCTATCATTAATTGATCATCATTCGCCATCATCAATCATGGTCATTCGACCAATTATTAGCTACTCTTTGTCAACCATGATCCTTACATATTAACCATGATTATGAGCCATAGTCTCAATTATCAGGCCTTCTTCCTTGTAGCCAGTAGCTGTTTATTAGCCTTTATTAGCTGTTTCTTGACCCAGATTACGAACCATATTCTCAAACATTTATCAACCATTATAGCTGTTTATTGGCTATCATTAGCTTTTATTGGCTGTTTATTGACCCAGATTAAGAACCATATCAACCACTATTAGCCCATTCAACCAATATTTATCAACTATTATAGCCTATAGCTGTTTAAGAACCATATCGACCACTGTTAGCCCACCATCTCCTGTTGTCTCCAAGTCTCCAATTGCACAAAGCTCCGCACAGATGTGGACACCTCCATCTGTGCCGCACCAAAAATCGATGGTGCGAGACCCACACGTAGTAAGCCCAGCACCAAGGGGGACAGGTCCAACTGCGCGGCGTTGCGTGGTGGCAACGGTGGCTCCAAAGTGGCAACGTCGGCAGCAGGTGAAGGTGGCTCTGGATGTCCAAAGCTATGCGAAGATGCTGAGAAGTCGAGATGTGCCATGTCCAACGCGGGCAGAAACAGATCCAGTTGAAGAAGTCCAAGGAGTAACATGGGAAGATCCGAACAGGAGGCACTGTGCAAGAATGAAGGAGAACCTAACAAGACGCAACTAAAAGCTGACATCAGCAAGTCCAGATGGCTGAGAGATTGCAAGGAAGCGGGGGATTCCAATGATGCGAAGTCCAAAATCAACGGATTCGATTCCACTTTGGAAGCAGCGCAAGGTGTCGAAGTTGCACCCAGCTGGCAGAGCTTTCGCAGCAATGAGGCAGAGTCCATCTGGACAGCGTCGGAGACCAATGGCATGGCGTCTAAACGCGTAGGTGACCGTGTGAACAATGGAGATCCCGGGCAGGTCCTGTCCACCACAGGGAGGGAGTGAAGAGACCCGGAACGGGCGAAGCCGAAGGCTATGGCAGGGGAGTCCAGCTATGAAGGTGACCTTAGAAATGGCGACAGGTCCAGATTTTGAAGGTCAAGTGCTGGAAGACTTGGCTCTAAGTGACTGAAGGATTGAAGGGAAATGGACGGATCTAAGTGTACGCAGCTCACGACTGAAAGTGGAAGATCTGGATTCACCTTTCCAAGCACCAGAAGGGTTGGATCTGAGTGGCTGAAGCTTTTGATCAAAATGAGAGTTTCCAACTTGGCCATGTCTAACAGCAGCAGCTGTAGCCCTGACTGAGCAAATCCGTGCAGCAAAGGCAACACATCCAGAGTGGCACGGCCTGAAACCGGCAGGGAGAATTCCACCGTGGTCAGTCCCAGGATGACTGATGATGTGTCCAGCTGCATGGCTGCTCTCATGGGTGGTGGCAAGTCTAATGATACACAATCAGAGACCAATAGGAACACTTCCGAACAGCCAAAGCCACGCAGAAGCATCGAAAAGTCTGGAGTTGCAAAATCCAGCACCAACATTGGTACTTCAAGTTGCACAGCACTACACAAGATCAAAACAACTTCCAATCAACTGCAAGTCCTCGAAAACAGTGAAAAATCTGAGGAAGTGAGATCAAATGCCAAGAGTGGAAGCTCCAGTCATGCCATGCTTTTCAGAAGAGTAGAGAAGTCCGAGGAAGTTGCAGCAAATGCCAATGGCAACACAGCCAAGCATGACACACCTAACACCAACAGTAGCAGTTCAGTGCACGCCATGCTCTGTGGCAACAGGGAGGAATCACATTGGACAAAGGACAGGACGCTCAAACCGCCAGCCAACCGAGCACATCCCCGAAGCAACAACAACAGCTCAGAATGGGTCGCAGCCAGCACCAAGAGCAGAAAATCCACATGAAGTTCAGCCAAAATCATCAACAAAAAATCCAACTGAACCGAAGTTCTCAGCAGCAGCGATGGCTCCGAAGTGGCGAAGTCCCAAACCGATGGCGCCGCGTCCAACCGCAGGCGACCCTTCAACGACGCGGAGCTCCCCGAGGTCCCCGGGTCCAACGGTAACAGCGGCAGCTCAAGGTGGGCGGCTCCATGGGGCGACAGGGCACTGCCCAGGCGCGAGACGTGACGCGACGGTGGGGGGGAACCAGGGCTGACCGGGGACAGCACCGAAACGACGAGGTCCAAGTGGAAGAGACCTGGAAGGCTGTGGGGATGTCTGGTGGAGGGTGAGACCGTGAACGTATCAACAATTATCAACCAGCATTAGCAATTATTATCCACTATTAGACATGATTAACTACTATTTGTAAGCATGAGCAGCTAAGTTGGCAGTTGAACAATTGAGGATTTAATCCCACAAACACTGCAAAAGTCAGGCAGTTTGTGATCTAGATACTATCTCTAGGGTCAAATCATTAAAAACATACAAACTCCCAAACTCATTTAAATCACTTCTTTTATGGGTGGCCCAGCAACTGAAACAACCATCAAGCGACCAGTCCATCTATGATTCCCTCAGCTTTCTTCGTTTCAATCATCGTCATGTTCGCTTCAACACTAGCAATCTCAAACAGCAAACAACAGACCCTGCTCCAGGGCCACCTTGCAAAGGCATTGAAAGCTCCAAGGTAGCAGCATCCAGAACCAGCAGCGGTGAATCCAAAGTTGCCTTTCCAGGAAGTGACCTGAGAGCCATGGTACAGGAATGGTTAACAATGCTCAGTGGCTTCATAACCATGCTTGATGAGTAACAATGGGTCAATGGCCATTGTCAATAAGAATGATCAATGCCAGTCACAAACAAGGGCGAATCAAAGCTCATGAATAGCCGCACTTGGTTTGGTTGATAGTTGAGCTTGAGATATTTGAGCTGCCAGCAACTCTCCGGTCTCCGTATTGCGGGGTGTATTCGATGAAGGCAATGTCTGCAATTCCTAAATTTGATAACACAATACTTTGGCTTTAAAAGAGAGGACGCTACAGGGACTTGGACGTCCTCACCTTTGAATTTCAGAAGTCTAATTTCATTAGATCCTCGTGCTCTAAAATTGACCACTTGACTTCCTACAAAGATGCAGCATCTAGAAATCGCAAGAACAACTGCTGTTTGGATCAACAGCTGCTCTTTGGATCTCTTATGATGTAACAGGAACGACACCAATAGCCCCGCCAAGAACAGCAATAAATGCAACAAACCGTGAGTGAAAACCATCATTAACCATGAGTCAAAACCATCATTGACCACTATCAGCCATGATTCACCAATATTAATCAGACTTAATCTTAACAAAAAAATCACCCAACCATCCACCCACTAGGCATCGTCCACCCATCATCCCATCCCCACCTGGATGTGCAGCTCAAGTCAAAAGCATGGTCATACACCCTACAAGGTAGCTGAACTAACCCCTAGAAGCCGGGGTGAATGTTGTGCCTGCTTACCTTCGCCGTTGGGGATACGCATAGTTATTCCTACCATAAATGGCAAATTATCTCCAGCATAAATGGTCCCTTCTAACTCTACCTCACTAACCCACTTGTGAACTACCCTAAACCAAACCACTCTGCACTACCACTAGGGCCCTCACCTAACCCAACCATCCCTGTGTACCACATCCACCACCAGCTTAGTTACACCCTCTAAGGTAGCTGAAGTCAACCCCCTAGAAACCATCAGCACCGTCCCCCAGCATGGTATGATCACCCACCGCCGCTGGGCGACGTCAGCAGCTCCGCTCGCAGGTTCCTTCGCGGCGCCGTGGAGGAGCCCAGCGAGGCGCAGCTCAGCGGCGACGGCGCCACGTCCGAGCGAGCGAGGCTTCGGGGCGGTGGCGGGGCGCCCGGGTGGCCTCGGTGCGAGCCACCCGTGGCATGGGATCCACTGGGGGATGGGGGGATGGGTGGGTTGGGTTAGGTGGGTCAGGGTGGGTGAGGGTGGTTGGTTAGATGGTTGGTTGAAGTTGATTGATGTTGGTTGAGGTTTGTTTTCTGGATGGTTGATGGTGACTTGGGGATAGCAACATTGGTGAATGGAAATTGATTTGTTGTTTTCAGCCGGTTGGCATCAGCAACTGTGGCTGCTAGGGGATGGTTGACAATGGTTGGTTGGAGGGTTGGGACCAGCTGTGTCAAGCTTTGGAGGGGAGATTCATTCCTTGGCATCCTTGGTGGCTGGTTCTTGGTCAAGTTACTAACCGATGATGGAGGTTTGATTCTTTTTTTTGATATCACCTTTCACATAGGGATATCAGCGTGAATGGTTGGATGGATGATGGTGATTCTTCCTGTTGCTTAATGCAGTTGTGTGGCAAACTTGTTCCAAGTTGGTGAATCTTGGTTAACCATAGCCGTCCCATCGCTGGTTTGCCTTTTTCACACATCGTGGTGGAATTTGAGTGGTGCTTATTGTGGTTGATATGATTGGGTGCTGGTAATTCTGTCGGTTCATACAGGCTCTGGCTCATGCGCCACCTTTACCATCATCAACCTGGACCATTACCAACATGACATGCGAATGACTAATAGGCAAAGGCTGGGGCAAAGGGATATAGGAACCAGAACTGGCCGTTGTATTGGTTGTTTTTGTTCTTGTTTGAGGGTCAGTCTTCTTCTTATCACCACAATTCTCATTCGCTACAAGTATTTTCCAATTGTCATAGCGGCAAGTGCAGCCACTAGCCATGGTCTTCATAGCTTCTCTGGTTGGAAGCTTCACCTGATCATCATGGTGAACTCCCGTGGTTTCTTGGTGAGTGACCCAGCTGTTGATCCCGCAGCGGCAGTGGTAGCTGCTTCCAAGGGACTACATCCCAGCACCAACGGCGAGCTGTCCATGCGCACCCTTCCCAAGGCAGATGCCGTCGATGCTGCACGAGAGAAGCTCCGTGACAATGGCGAACCTCGTGCGGAGGAGTGCCCCGGGTGATTCATTGATTCATTGGTGGATGGTGGATGGTATAACTGACGGGTGATTCATTTGATTGAGAGTCATTGATTCATTGATTGATTCCAAACTTGATTGATTCATGGTGTAGCTGGTGCTCAATGGGTGTTTCATTGATGGTTTCTCATGATCGCCCAATGACTGGTCATTGACGGCTGATGATTAGAGGTGAAATGAATTGAAACTATCAATAAATTGATGGCTCCTCAATTGATGGTTAGTGTTCACCAAAGCATTGGATTGCACTTGATTGGTGCGTTGCTACTCATGATGTTGAAAATGGCAACTCATCACTGAAACGGATAAATCAACTGCAAGGAACCACTGAGATTTGAAGAAAATCTTAATTCAAGGATGGCTAATTCATGCACGGGTACATGATTAGTTGTCCCCCATGACCATGGCAGCGACACAGATCAAATCATCTGAAACCAACAGAAATTTGACAAGTTCAATGCAAGGTTGCCCCAAGAAAGGTAGAGGGAGCTGGACATCAACGATGTGGGAACTTGCCCAGGGCTGAACGACCGGTGATCCCAGTCGTGGGTTGCTTCCACAGGCGCCATGTGCCAAGGTGCTATCCAAATGTGCAAAATCGAAGCTTGAAGGCAAGGCTTCCTGGGAAAGGCCAAGCCAATTTCCGAAGGATGATCCAACTTCAACAGGATCCAAGCTGCCCCTGGTTGATCTCACCACCAGCTGCTTCAGCCATTGTCACACCATGCCTGGGCAACTCACCTAGTCAACTCACAAGGGCTACGGCAACGATCCAACGACAACATGATGGATCCACCCAGACATGGCTTGGAGCTGCGGACAGCTCCATGAACTTCGGAAAGAGCGAACTTCCCACCATCCCCGAACGCCCAAAAACCGAAGTAGATGGGAAATGATGGGAAGCATAATTAATGGAGCTACGTTGATCAGGTACATTTCTTTGGAAGGGGCCGTTCCCTGCTATGTTGCTTATCATCCCCTATTACCAAACATCATCAATAAGAACCCCCATTTTTAATAGGCCGTTCAGCAGAAACCGGCCTGCAACTGGTGTTTTGTCGCCCAGTCTCCAAGCGAGCAGAACTCCGTGGAACTGTGGTGGGATCCGAAGTCGTTAGGTCCAAAACCAACAACGAACCTTCCAGCGACCTGGGCGAATGGGGGAGATCCCATGGTTCAGCA
>VSDK01001190.1:238458-250031 GCA_009767595.1 Symbiodinium kawagutii
TCAGCAGTTGGATGAGGAGTTTTTGCTGTGAAGCAACCAGCTAGTCATGAGCAACACAAATTGATACAGTCGCCAGTTGGTTCGGCGATAGTGAGCAATAAAATGTGGGGATATTAGCAAATAAATAGTTTGCCGGGGACAATGACCAAGAAAAATTGGGGGGATACAATCCAATAAATAGTGGAGCGCTTGAAACATCACCCAGCGGTCAATGGGGGGTTGACTGGGGTCCGCAAGTTATGAAATATTTTCATGGAGGGAAAGCCTCAAAAACTTCAGGCAACCAAAGCACTTATGGCCAAATCCCAGTGATCAGCCATCAAAAAAATCGAACGAAACAGATTTTGGGGGAGATTGGTCAGCCATGAAGGATGTAGATGATTTACACAAATCCCTTCTTCCAAACATGTCACAGATCCCGCTTACATCTTCGTGATCATGATAAACCACTTGCGGGTGATCAAATATTCACTGGAGAACAACCTCAAAATCCAAAGACCCTCAGCCTCACGCATTGCGACTTTATCATTATCTATCAACCACAGTAAATTGTCATCGGTTCATCAACCATTGTTAATCATTCCATACCGTTATCTATTCTCATGCTATAATGAAGGAATACCAGGATCTATCAACCACGATCAGCGCGCATTGGTTAAACATTATAAGTGTCATCAACCAATCCATCCTACAAGTCTTTGCCAAACATTGTGAGCCGTCATTAACCATCATCAACCATCATTAAAAACCACTAGAAAGCGCTAGCAACCAGAATGGACTTTTTGAACGCCGTTTCCAACCTGTATGGATCATTCTGAAGGGTGTAATCATTACTGGCCATAGCGCTCTTGTCACCTGTTCACCATCTAATACTGTAGCTTGTACCGTCCCTTCTAAATCTTCATCTCATTTTGTTTCCTCCCCCCGAAACCGGAGTTTTGAGCATTAGGCCTCAGCTGGAAAGCTTTTCTCGATCATTTTTTCGGGTCCACCAATGTGATGGAAGTCTGAAGAAGATGTGCTCTATTCCATATTGTTCAGATTGCATTTTGTTGTTCATACATCATCAGTTGTTCGGCATAACTTGCCATGGCCTCTTAAAACATCTTTCTAAAGGGATGGCTGGGAGCAACCATGATTATTCCATGATCCCTGCTGTACCGATTCACCAAGCTTTTTCATCCTTCATTTTTTGCTTCACTTCTGATCTTGTTGGATCTTGTTGGATCTGGTTGGATCTTGTTGGTACATCCTCCATTTTTCATGGTTCATGACATGGCAGCCCTTGGTGCGGCACCGCACCAAGGCACGCGAAGCCAGCTACAAAGAGAGGAAAGTCTGCATGGGCACATGCGCGCAAGGAGGATGAGAAACCGAAGTGACCTGGGACGCAGGCGTTACCCTATCAGGTAACTTCTGCAGGAAGTGAAGTGGGAAGGCACTCATAATCACCTGGTGAGTTGGAATATTGGTAACCACTTGTGGCATAGCCAGCTTATTCTATGGGTCAGTCAACTTGACTTAAAGCTAAGGGGACATGACGTCGAAGGCTTGCCCATGAATCATGGCTTGATGACCGTGTGGAAGCCTATTGATCAATCAGGGGTGTTGGAAACTGAAGCTTTAGCTTTGGAAAACCGACCTTCCCAATTGGTCATACATCACAGAATTTGGTTCCGTGTTACGAGATGAGATTAATTTCACATGCATTGCGTTCAACCACTAGATGCTATAACAACCACCTGTCATGTAATCATTGGCTCCCCAATAGCCTGAAGCTCGTTCTACACCATGGAGTTTTGATAGTAATACATTCCGACTTTCTACGAAGCTATCACCATCAACCAGGATTGGCCATTACTAGCCATCATTAAGTATGGTTATCATAGCTCATCACCATTAACTATCTACCATCATTAATAAGCCATAGTCATGGTATCACCAATCATAGTCATGATTATAGATCCATTATTAACCAGTATAAACCATGATAGTCAACCAGGATCATTATAACCATTATTACTTAACCTTTATTAACCATTAGTAGTCATGGTATAACCATTATATACACCCCATCATAGTCATCAGCCATGAGCAACCATCAGTGACAACCGACCCACCAGTCGGTCCAACCGTCACCGAAACTGGCCGAGCGGCCAAGGTCCAAGGCTGTTGACAACGCGTCGGAGCGAGCGAGGCCACGAGCAGATGACGAGAAGTCCATCTGGGGCGGGTGGCATCAAGGGAGGTCAACCAACCATGGATCATGGGTGCTGGTCCCCGCAAAACAACCCCGAAATGATGAGTGGATGCCAAATGATACCAAGTTAAAAAATGTTATTGGAATACCAGTTTGGGGTGCCAACAACACAATACCACTAAATCAAAGAGGGGATGGAACTGTCACAAGGCATCCTCAAAGGGTTGCCGCTCCACAGTTTGGGAATCAAGGCTGATTCAACCCCCCAAGTGGCAATGAACACTTCAATGAACCCAGTACCAAGGGTACTTATTAGATCTTATTAGGAAACCTCTGACAGTCCAGCACTAACCTTCACGGACAAAGGGGCTGTTGAGAACATCAACCTTCTTTGTGACAAGGCCAGAGTGATCTGCTCATAAAACCAACAAAATACGTCGGTGAATGAGATCATTGACCAGCGCTCACTGAGGGTATTTAGCAGTGGGTCAAAACCCTACCCCTGGGTCCCCCATCATTAACCATTATTTTCCCACTATTATTGTTGGTTATTGTCCCCCATTCAATGGGTTCATTAACTGCTTGACCCATAGCCATATACAGCTGATATATCCCCTATTATTGTTTGCTATCATCCCCGATCATTAACCATTCACCAGCTATTACTGGCCATTGGTTGGTTGGTTGGTTAAAGCCTTGACCCAGCTCGCCAAATAGCCCTGTTGTTTTCACCATCCATGGAGTATCAATCGCAGCAAGGCGGACGTGGCTGCGCAGGTTGCATTTTGCTGCAGCATTTCGGGATGGCAAGTTGCTCGGAGTCAGGTAAGTGAAGCCCCTCAAAACCAGGCATTGTGAATTGTAAAGGTCATTTTCAAGGCGTTTCAGGCTGTTGGAAGGGGGCTTTGGGAAATTATCGAGTTGTTTGTCCGCATTTCATTCTAGTCAATTGGCACCTTTGCAGCCAAAGGATAGATGGATCAAATTACAAAGAACTTATCATCATTCTCTCCACAAAAAAGTCCTCGATGTCAAGATCCGAGACAATTCGATCCCAGTATAGGTTGCGAACGCTGGTTGGAATGGTGGCACGATCGAGGTTCTGGTTGATATAGGTGCCAAAGGTCATGGTTTGCAGGTTGCTCGGAAAAGTGACCCGAGCCAAACTCTGGTCAAATTCATCTCCAAAAGTCAAAGTTTGCAAGTTGCTCGGTAGAGTGACCCCATCCAGGCTCTGGTTAAAATTATTTCCAAGAGTCAAAGATTGCAAGTTGCGGGGCAATGTGACCCTATCCAGGCTCTGGTCAAAAGCCCAACCAAAACTCAAAGTTTGTAGGTTCCTCGGCAAGGTGACCCTATCCAGTCTCTGGTTAAATTCATCTCCAAAAATCAAAGATTGCAGGCTGCTTGGCAAAGCGACCTGATCCAGGGGCTGGTTAAAACCATCTCCAAAAGTCAGAGTTTGCATGTTGCTCGGAAAAGTGACCCCATCCAGGCTTTGGTTGAATACTTGGCCAAAGGTCAAAGTTCGCAGGTTATTCGGCAATGTGACCGGATCCAGATTCTGGTTAAAGAAATGCCCAAGAGTCAAAGATTGGAGGCTGCTTGGCAAAGTGACTCGATTGAGGCTCACATTGGGACTTAAGTTCAAAATCAAAGTTTGCAGGTTGCTCGGCAGGGTGACCCTATCCAGGTTATGACTGTAATGTGCGGCGAAAGTCAAAGTTTGCAGGTTGCCCGGCAAGATCCCCGAATTCAGGTTCTCTTCAAATGCGTCACCAAAAGTCAAAGATTGCAAGTTGCTCGGCAAGGTGACCCGATCGAGGCTCTGGTCAAACGCCCTACCGAAAGTCAAAGTCTGTAAGTTTCTCGGCAAGGTGACATCATCCAGTCTCTGGTTAAATTCATCTCCAAAAATCAAAGATTGCAGGCTGCTTGGCAAAGCGACCTGATCCAGGGGCTTTTTGAAATTCATACCGAAAGTCAACGCTTGCAAGTTGCTCGGCAGGGTGACCCTATCCAGGCTCTGGTCAAAAGCCCAACCAAAAGTCAAAGATTGCAGGTTGCTTGGCAAGGTGACCTGATCCAGGGGCTTGCTGAAAATCATACAGAAAGTCAAAGTTTGCAAGTTGCTCGGCAAAGTAACCTGATCCAGGCTCTGGTCAAAAGCCATTCCAAAAGTCAACGATTTCAGGCTGCTTGGAAAAGCAACCTGATCCAGGGGCTTGTTGAAATTCATACCGAAAGTCAAAGTTTCCAAGTTGCTCGGCAAAGTGACCCGATCCAGGCTCTGGTTAAAATCATCTCCAAAAGTCAGAGTTCGCAAGTTGGTGGGCAAGGTGACCCGAGCCAAACTCTGGTTAAAATCATTTCCAAGAGTCAAAGATTGCAAGTTGCTCGGCAAGGTGACCCTATCCAGGCTCTGGTCAAAATCCCTACCAAAAGTCAGAGTTTGCATGTTGCTCGGCAAAGAGACACCATCCAGGCTTTGGTTGAAATTTTCGCCAAAAGTCAAGGTTTGCAGGTTACTCGGCAAGGTTGTCTCTGCCAGGATTCCGTCAAAGTCATCGCCAAAAATCAAAGTCTCAAGCGTTGGGGGAAGATGGTGAAGGTAACCACAGCTAGTGTATGATGCTCCTGCTATCTGTGTGACCCCTTCCAATGCGGTCTCTTCCTCAGATTCTCCGTTGACAAATCTCCATGCAGCTAGCAAGTCAGTGGGGACATAGGTGCAGGACAATGTTGCGGTCTTGCCGCTGATGCCTTGCTCTTGCAAGGTTTGCTGCAGAATCAGGGGTGAAATGTGGTGGTGGAGAGTGGGCTTTGCACCCCGCCTTGGCAGTTGCCTCGAAACCATCTGAACCACTTCCCTTCCCAATGTGCTGGTGCAAAGGCTCAGGATGCATCCTTCACCACTCAAACAGGACACGTGGAGTTCAATCAGCTGGGTGGGGTCACCAGATGGTGGCTCGACATTATGGTCGCAATCCGCATGGAAAGCAACATCGGCCGTTCTCTTCATTGCTTAAGAGCACAGGAGCTGCTTACCTACTGGAATGCCAAATAGCTGCGTTCGTGCTTCGCTACTGACCAAGCAATGTCCCGCAAGTCGAGTTCCCAAACACTTCATGATAGGTCATGTCTCGTATCCATTCAATTCAAGTGGGTTGAGAAAATCACTTCCTAATGCGAAATTGCTAATGCAAAACATGAAAAACAAGAGCATCTGTATGCTGATGGGCAAGTCATATACAGCCACATGTTGACTGCACCACCATCGGTACTTCAAGAGAATCCAGTCTCTGCGAAGCTGCGAGGGACATGCACCAAGACCATCATCCGGGGGAAATTGAGACAATCTGATAACTCATAAAGCCCGGATTGCTGGCTATGCTTGTGCATTCCGATCACTCACCAAGTTGGTTGTTCAATGAGAAAGTAAATGCGGACCCCCAACGGCTGACCCAAATAGTTTGGACGTGTAGATTCAGCAGCTTCGTTGCAACACGATGAACTCCAAGCTGAAGGTGACAATGCCAATGTGCTCAATGCGTTTATTGGAATTTGGGTACCGCCCAAAAAAGTAACGGATTTTCCTCACAACAAACAACAACTAGCGGGGTATAAACTTGGATTAATAATCATTAAACAGCCATGATGTAAATCTAAATGATATAAACTTGGTGTAAATGATTAAAGCAATTCTCTGTGTGCATTGACAATCATGAGACAAACCCGTTCAGGTTGGATCTGTTCACTCAGTTCACGGTTTTTTGATGCTTGGTATTGACGCATGTGAATGTACGTATATTTGTCTAGCTGGTAGACCCTGATCTGCTTCCAGGTTCCAAAGAACTCTTGAAATCGATTCGCTAGTGACTAGCTGCTACTTGGTGGTTAGAAGATGCTAATCAACCAACTTCAACCTTTGCATCTGCTAGTTGGAGGTCATAAAATGCCAACCAAAACCAACCAACCTTCGCATCTGCTGGTTCTAAGATGCTCAACCAACCGGCTTGGTACAAGATGGGCCCCCAACCACTGAACTAAACTTTGTAACTGGTTAACTAATCTAACTCGGGTTAACTAGGTGAACTAGGTAGCCAGTGGGCTACCAGTCACGTAGCCGTGGCCCACGGCTGGTGCTGGCTAGCCCAGGCACGTAGAGCGTCTCCACCACCGACAACTTGTAGAGCGCCGCGGGGCAGCACACAACGCCGGAGACCGATGGAGGGACGTCCAGCTGTGCCATGCCACGTAGCGATGGTGAAACCTGGGGGTTGATGGGGGGATGCTGATTGAGGGATGGATTGGTGGTGGATAGTGAGGGTTGATGAAGGTAAATGATGGTTAATTACCATGGTCAATCTGTTGATGGCTGATGATGGTGATTGATGGATTAGTGATGGTTTATTCATTGGGGTACAAATTGGGACACGCCAATTTTACCACTCGACCTTGCCTCGTGTTCGGCCAGGAAGCCTTGATTGTGCTTCATTGATACTTTCATTCATCATCAGGGAAACGTGCAAATTTGAGAGCTACCTCCAGCTGTGTGCTGGCCTTTTTGTTTCCTTTCACATGGTTTGTATAATCCCCTCATGTGCCTGGTCCTTTTCATTTTACCCATTCGTTCATCGTTCACACTCTGTCGAGACGGTGTACAGCAATCTCTTCGAGTTGCACCAGGGGCTACACGTGTAAAAGTGATGGTTAATGATGATTAATGGTGCTGAATGATTGTCCATGATAGTTGATAGCCATGGTAAATCTGATGGTTGATTGCTGATGATGGTGATTGATGGTTGATGGCTAGTGGTTTAGCAATCATTCAGAGGTATATATTCTCAAGAAGAACCATCAATAAGTGTCGGATTGATCAAGAGAATGCAGGCTAGTGTCAAAACCAATCAACGAAAATCAATCATCAAAATCATTGACAAACAAACCAACGCTAACCACCAACAGTGATCAAAGTCAGCTTCAGAATGATGGATATTGATGGCGAATGTGTGCTGGCACCTCTCGCGAACATTCTAATTGAGATGTTAACTTTCGCAACGTGCTGGCACCAAGATCATGATCACTCAGCTGGGGTCCTTGGGTAAGCAACTGATGTGACTGCCAGCAACACTCCGTCTCGGGTGCATAATGACGATGTGCATCATATGACGAGTAGACAGAAATAGGGGACATAATCGAAGGTACAAAAACACCTCTTGTGCCATGCCACTTCAGGGGTGATCCGAAATGAACAAGGTGCCTCACAGCCCCGCCGCAATCCACCGTTGCCGTTGGATATTGTTGAGTTGGTTCCAACACATGACAGGTCGCCAGAAACACAGAAACAACCAGCTTTTTGTTGGCAACTCGAGCAATTCACCACTACGGCCGTGGGTCAATACCTTGTCCCACTTTGTACCATCATTTAGCAGCAAATATTGGAACCACTATCAGCCATGAACAAGATTGGATTTACCTTGGTGAACTTATCCCCTGTTTGGACTTGATGGCCAACTGCTTGATCTCGCATCAAAAGCAGCACATCCAGGTGCAACCGCCGCGGTTTTGTTCCGAGTGACTTCCAAACTGGAGAAACTGCAGAGCGAAAGTGTTGAGTCCTGGGCTAGCACTGAGGCGCTGGGGAGTCTGGTGGTGATGGACGGTTCATCAGGATCTATAGTGCTTAATGTTGGTTTCTGATTAGTATCTACCTGTTGGTTTCATCTATTTTCATTACTTTAGGCTGGGTTACACTAATCAGAAACCAACATTAATAGTGATGAATCATAATGGTGAAGTCCCTAAGGTTTGTGTGGTGATTAGACTGGTTTATCATAGGGAGACTTTCCAAAAATTATGATGTTCACGATGCCAAATAGTTGGTGAGTGGCAAACCATGTCTGATGATTCATGGATCATCCGGGTGCACTGCTGGGATGGTCAAAATTTATGGCAGTTCGAAGCCGATCAAACTGTGGAACGCGAAAAGCGGGGGTGCAGGATAAACTTTTCGACCTGGGTGGCTTCTTGAAGGAGGGGTACCCCCAAATCATCAAATATCATCCATTGATATAATAACAAATCAACCATGTCTGATGGTTACCTAGTTTGAGAAACCACCAGTACTCGTTGTGGTGAGCTACCCTCAACGGTCACTACTTTGTCAGTAATAACATTTCATAACCATTGAGACATGCTATTTTGCATCCTATTGATCAGCCATAAAGCAGCGGTTCATCGTCAGTAACATTTTACTTCTCCTTGATCAACTATCAACTGCTGTAACTGGACCCTAGTGGCTATTACAAACCAGGACCAATAAACCACTACTGTAATAAGTAGCCCTTAATCAGTTTTTATCAGCTACATTTAACTAAAGCCGCCAATTACTAATTACCGATCCACAGATCAATTACGACGAGGGGCTTTGTATTTTTCAGGATCCCAAATGCTGAACGGGATGACTCTTCTGGCCTCCTGCAAATCCAAGGGCTCCGTAGAATTAACCGATAGAAGCGTGAGTTCCTGATCCAGTGAAAATTCAACTTCCTCATTCACCAGCTTCAACATGCACTTTGGCATCGGCTCCGCCTCCTCGTAGAGTCTTGCAAGCGACTCTTTGATTGAGTCGCATTTGTTGGTGCCCAATGCTTTCGCCTGGGCATCATCCAACACCATGTCCTTGCCCACCTTGGCCAGATTTGCTAGACCAAGTGATGCATAATATCAAGAGAATGCTCCGCATTCGCTGAAATTGATCGCCCTCGCAAGCATCGTTGCTGCTCCAACCTCATTTACCATAGCAGGATTTGACTTCACTGCTGAAGAACAGGTCCATGAGGATGATGCTACATTGCGGCAAACCTCTGGGATCATCATGTTTGTGGGTCCATCTCCATCACAATAAAAGATGAAGCCGGTAAAGGTCAGTTTCTTCTGCACATAAACCAGTTTCATTCGGAAACCCAATGATGTCCATTCCGCCTCAATGCCTTCAGAGCAACGCTTGAAATCCTCCGTCGTGGAGATGGCAGAATCGTCTCCTTCGAACGCATATTTCAGTCGGTACATCTTCTTGTCTCGCGGAGACCTGTACATAACTCTCAAGTTGCCGGTTTTGGTCTTCTGAATCATCTTCTCCGGCTCGTCGCACAGGATAACCAACCAACACACAAGATTGATCAAGTAATTGAAGCAAGATGCAGACCTGCGTCCAGACTGTCTGATAGACTCAATCAAGAACTTCAATGGGGTGTTGCAATTGTCAGTGACTTTGCACTTGCCTTTGATCACTTTCTTGTCCAGTTGGCCAATAACCATCAATAAACATTGATCCGCAACCACTATGAAACTATAGTTGATAATCCTTAATCAGCTATCACCTATCAATCAACCATTATTGAGCCGTTGTTATTACTTCTCAACCGTCTATAATTGATTGAACCGCGATCGACCAGTCTTAAACCCCTACTAATAACACTTATCAACTATCAATCTGGTTATTCATCAGTTATTCATCGGTTGATTGCCCTATTAATCACCACCAACTAAAGGTGGCTAAGTTGATACCATGATGAATAGTTCTTAACCAGCTATCAGCTACCAATCAATGATTGATAGGAGAAGTATTGATTAACCATTCATTGTCACTAGTCACTTTTAACCAACGGATTAATCTATGAATGGTGCCAGTTAGCTAGTGGCTACATAATTGGCGATAAGAATCAATCATGTTGCTCATAGCTATGACTGACTATGACCATCAGTCTTAACAATTGATCAAGCACACCATTACTGTCCTTCATAGCGCCTAATCAGCTTCTGAATAAATACTTATCAACAACCTTCAATCAGCTATCAATGACCATTCCATCAGCAATCCTTAAGTAGCCACAAATCCACCATGAATCATGCTACAAACAACTATGATCAACCATTGATTCTTGATCATGGCAAGAATCAATCAATCAATCAATCAACCACTATTCGACCGTTATCATTCATTACTCTGTCTATCATTGTAACCAACCATTATTGACCTTCTATCCATCCATCCCGTTAGAAGGATATCCATCCATCCATCCATCCATCCATCCATCCATCCATCCATCCATCCATCCGTTCTCACTACTGGTTATCCCCACCCAATCAGCGCATCGTAGCCGCTCCAAGGCTCCAATCGCGCCGTGCCTCGCAACGGCATCGGCGACCCCAAGGATGCGCGGCCCAACACCAAAAGCGACGGCTCCAAGCGCGACACGGCCACGGGGGACGGAGGGAGTCCTGGCGCGGGAGGGTTGAGCCATGGGTTTCGACCTAGCCAGTGACTGGGGTACCCCAAGTTATGGTGGGTTTATTACTATAAATGGTTAAGCTGGATGATTTGGGGCCCTATTTTTAAGATACCCCATATTTTGAATGATAAAAAAATGTTTTGAATGATTGCAAGAAACATGGAGGCAGACAGAGTGGTACCCTCCTGTCAGTTGAGTTGTTCACTAGGTATCTGCTTCTCTTGCTAGATATAAGTTAATGTAAGAATAGCTGAATGGCTTAGCAACCAACTTATAACTAGGGGGTACCACTCTGTATGATTACAAGGAATACAACGGATAGTGTAGAAACTGATGTTCCATCCGATTTAGTAACTGGCTGGTAACCATGGTCAGAAGCCACTTATAAATGGTGTAGCCCACTTGGGATAGCTACTGACCATGGTCACTAAACACGGTCAATAACCACTCATAGCTTGGTTGGTGGGAAATTGGATGTGCAGTTGGGGTTGGTTCCCTGAGATATAGTCATGTTAAGAAACCTTATACCCCACTCCTATCACTACTGACAAATTACAAACTGGGAATATTTAAGCAGGGAAGGTTGGTGGAGAAGGTGGAGATGTCGGAAGGTATGATGAGGTATGAAAAGATATGATAAGGAGAGTATGTAATAGCTCTGTATATGATTCTTAATTGAATTGACAGAGTGATATTTGTACAGAATGTATGAGAAACTACGTATCTTCGTAATATGCGACCAAAAATACGTCGGTATCAAAGATGATATGGATGTGTTCATAGTATGGCGACGCTTATTACCTTCATCTTTTTCAACCATTCTTAACGATTCCGAGTTCAACGGTTCAACTCGTGCAGTAAACAAACCATAAAACAAATCATCAATAAGAAACCACAGCATATCTGCTAGGCTTGGTGAACACCATCATCACAACCTTGTAATGATGGCTCCATCCTTCGCATATCTATTGCATATACACTGTATGATGATGTAACATAGCTGCTTGATGCTTAATATTTAGTGGTTCAAGAAGGAATATCGCCTTTAGAATGGATGGATGTTTTGCTGAGCTGGG
>VSDK01001190.1:250041-267167 GCA_009767595.1 Symbiodinium kawagutii
CCTGCTGAGGTCTACCTCCGGGTCGAATCAGGTGAGCAGAATTGCTACTTACCCTAGCTGATGTGAAACCACCAACCAAGCGTAGCCACCATCTGCATCAACCTGCAAAAGGTACATCATGGCAAAAAATAGCTACAACCCTTGGTGATTCCTAAAATCAACATATCATAAAGTAGCAGCTGATAGCTTGGACAAGTTCTTGGGCACTGGATTTTATCCCTGACGCTCGTAGCCACATCTGCCGGTACCAGCCACGTAAAAACCATCTGCACCTGCGCAGCTCAGGGCCCTCGAAGGCGGGAAGGATCCCAGGTGTGCCAGGGCGGAGGCCGAAAGCAGCAGCTCCGTTCAGGCAGGGCTGTGGACCTCGCAAGGCCGTGGGAAGTGCCACCAGGGGTAGGATAGGGGGTGACCAACCAAGGGTGGGGTGATGGGTGATGCGTGGTTGAGTGATGGGTGATTTGATGCTTGGTTTGGATGGGTGATTTGTGGTTGAGGAGTGGTTGATTGATGATTGGTTCATGGCTGATGGATGGTAGATCAATGGTTTTGGATGGCTTCTTTGGGTTTATTGTTTATTGATGGCTCAACCGTGGTTGATCATGGGGTGTTTGATACTCGTCAAGGATGAGGAGTGATGGTCATTGAAGGCTAATGATCAACGATGACTGGTTATTGCCAATGGTTCACAATGGCAAATGATGGTAAATACCGCTTCATAATGGTTGATTGTGTCAAACAGTTTTCAACGCCAAGTACTGGTAGATATGCTGACAAAAGTGGTTCATAATCGTTCATGTTTAATGACAGGTAACATGACTTAGCGGCTGAGGGGTCATTCATACATGACTGGCAATATAAGTTGACGAATGTTTGACCCATTCTCTCTGAATATTCACGGGGCACGAGCAGGGTCACCATGCTTCATCAACCCTGGGCGACGATTGCTGGCGAGGAGAGAGTCATCGGTAGTTGTCGGATTCATTGACTCAATCACGAATGCTCGACAATGATCTACGCAAGACCTTTTGAATGTGCTGAATCACCAGTTTTAATTGGTTAAGAACCATTAACAGATAGTGGTTACTCAACCACCGTGAGCCACTAACCAATGATCTCATGTTCCCTTTGGCGTTGTCGCTGGTGACGGGTGTCCGGATGAATTCTCCACAGATCCCCGCTAGCCACAGCACTGCCAAGGCACAAAAAATGACAAGTCCGGGTGTGCAAAGCTCGAGGCGAATACGGAAAAATCTGATCCTGGGTGACGAATGGTCAGTGATAGCTGTGACTAACAAAGAATTGAAAAGCTGGTTAGTGGTTCAGGTAGAGGGGCCAAATGCTAACCCCAAATTCAGCGGGAATCCCCCGGTATTCCCGACATTTCCTGACGTTTCTTAGTTTTGTTGACCTGGCGAAACGCTGTAATTGAATTATTTACTTACTCGAGTATACCTGGTGTACCGACATCAATCTAGTAGTTTCTCACTGAATGGGAGCTTCATCCTCTAATTTGACTTCAACTGGCTGCCACCTCAAACTCTAGATGTCAGGCTTGGAGATCAATTCACTTGCGGATCGATAAATCCCCAGCTCTTTCTGGTGCCATTGGGGGGTGATTCCTCCATTTTGGAAAACATCAACACAAAACACACCGGTCGCCCACGGTCTGCAGCAGATGATCGGAGTGATCGTCGATCAACTTTCTTCAAGTAAAGGAGACGGGCCTATCAACACACTTGGGTGCAGGTTTCCATGGGGGCATTTTTCCAATAGGCAAAGCCTTTCTGCACTTCACCTGGGCACCTTGCACCAAGGACAGGTGATTCCGCGCCTCCATGGAGAAGAGGGTATATCGCGACCTGAAAGCCACCTCCTTCTGCTGAAGTTCCTTTTTGGCTGGCGCCAAGATTTCCTTCTTTCCTTGATCATCCGCTGCGTGCCATGCTTTCCAGATGTTCTCGATGCCCATCTTGGAAAGGAATCCGCTGGCGACAGCTTCCTCCACAGTGATGTAGGAAAAGCTTCTGCTTTGGCCCTGTTGCGCATGCAACTGGTTTCCATGGACATTCACCTTGATCACGGACCGTCCCACCACACCAAGTTCCGCCTCAAAAACAGCACAAATTCCTGCATCGGGGTGGCGCACTCTCACCTTGAAGACAGGATACAGCCCGCAATCAATGGGTTGACAGTTCCATGAGTGTCACTGGAATTCCAGGACGATTTATCCAATCAAATGGCAGTGGGAGTTCTTACAATGATGATATTTTGGAAAGTGCATGCATCTCACAAAGAACCACCAGTGGCACAGCTTTGGCTGCAGCAGAATGCTCAGGCAACATGTCATAGTTGCAGCCCGCACTTCCTTGCAAGACCACTGAACTTAGAGCTTGGCCAGGGCATCAGCTGTGTCCACCTCAGCCATTCTTTTCTTCATTGCCCAATAGGCGGGTCAAAGTTGCCGATACGATGAGTGCTGAAAGCCGGTCCATGCAACGCAAGGGGCGCTTTCAATTCTGCTGAGGATTCCGATATCACCTCGTGCCCCACACCAAGGGGAATACTGCCGAGGTCAGTCGCACCATAAAATTGCGTCATTAGAGACATTCAAGTAGCTCCCTTTCACCGAAGAACCAGAAGACTCCATCGTCTCTGCCACGTGGGTAGCTAGACTGCTGAATGGCTTATTAACCAATTATCCAGCTGCTGGCTCTTCTTGCTTTATATCAAGCAATACACGCAGCATAAACAACTCTTTTGCCAGCATTCTCTTGCTTACTACTACTTACTGGATTGGATATTAGGCACAAATGGCGGTGGGTTTTTATCCCCATTATCCGATAGAAACCAACATTCACCATGTTCAACGAGGGATAACCGGTGTTCCTAATGGCTTTACTAATGACTATCAAGTGTTGACAACAATTCCTAACAACTATGAAGTCGTATCAACAACTACTCACCCACTATTGACCAAAAACGAACCACTGATAATAAGCACTCTTCTATCGACCATTCTTAATCACAAAGTAGCATCAATCAACTTGTTAAGCTGGTTCTTCAATCTTATATTTCTTGCTTACTGACCAACTAATCCTGAACTTATTCGCTTAACTAATGACCCATTGAATACATCAATAACATAATCCACAGGGTGATGAGCTTCATCATAAGCATTGACCATCTATGCAACTGCTGGGGGATAGATTAATGACCACAACACAATACGTGCTGGGTGCTGACTTCACCACCTATTCTGAATTCATTGTTCACAACATCCGCCTGGAAACCACCACTAAGATGTGCACCCCAACTGGGCAAGTAGCTGGTTGCATTCACTGGCTTTACTGGGGTCGGTTCGCCTCCCTTCTATGTCTACTAACCATGACTTCACTATCTGAGGGACCGTAACCCAACAGCGCATCCAAGTATCACTATTGGTTGAATCAATATTAATCGTTGTTGGCCATTACAAAACACCAGTAAAACCATCCTTTGAACCATCATCAATTAATCACTATGAATCATCATCTACATTTAACATCATTAGGCATTGATCACCATTAACCACCATCAACTACCATTAATCTGTCACCATTGACCACCATCAATCACTACTACGCTTCACATCCTTGCGCACACATCGCCGAGCATCGCGAAGTTGCCACCAAGGACAACGAAGGACCCGGCCGCGCGTGCTGCTGTGATGCCAATGTTGACCCTGAGCAGTGCAGTGCTGGCGGGTTGCCAAGCTGGTGGTGGGCAACATGCAAGGGTGATGGGTCATGAATGGGTCATGAATGGTAACGCATAGGTAAGGGACGGCAACCAATTCTGGGGAAGATGATGGTTGATGATGGTTGATGATGATCGAGCATCCGGTCAACAACCAATGATTTGGTTGTTGATGATGGTTGCTGATTTGGTAATCTACTGTGGATTCAAGTTAACCACGATCTGTGCTTGATCAACCACCCCTTTGTTTAGCCACCATCGTACGAGTAGTTAGCAATCACATTGCTAACGGGTTCAATCCAAGACTCATAAACCCCCGGCGGAGTAAACCAAACAAGGCAGGGATTTAGTTTGATGCGCCTGATTTATTGCTCCCATCAGGATTGAAGGAATCACCTCTGGAGAGCGACCCAATACTTCAGATAGTTTTCTTACAATCATGGCACCCCTCGAACAGTCAGCAAAACCCAGAAGTGAACTACTTGCAGAGACGACATTGCAATAATCCTACGTATTACTTAATCATGAAAAACACCGCAAACACCATGACGCCACTAGCATCATCAAGCATTGAGCACCGGCATTGATTATCATTGATCATTATCAACAACAGTAGTTTGGTTAGAATAGTCCTCGTAGCTCCTGTGCAACAACTTTAAAGGTCCTTGAAAGAGCATGGTATGGTTACCCTGGGCTCCTTAGCTCCCTCCCAAGCAACAACCAGATTATTAAGTGTAGTACTTGCCATCATTAACCATGCCAACCCGTGCTGAACATCGCCTTGTTTTGCTGGTGTCATCAAGTTGTGGTCCATCCCCTGAGCCATTGCACATGACAAATCATTAGCAAAACATGATCAACTGTTGACCGGTATTTTACTGAACATTACTGCCCAGTACCAAGCAATGCTATCAACCGTATTAACCAACACTGAGCAGTTCATTGATCATTATTCAGAAGCATTCCAGTATGATTAATCACCATCGAACAGTGTTAGGCAGCATTTACCATTGTCAACCACCAACAGGTATCCATCATTCAGGATTGATTCACCGTATCCACAAATCAGAATCGGCATGGTCATTTTTCACAAAATTGTTGAAAATGATCAATCATAGAAATATTCAAGAATAATCATGATTCACAAGGGTTAACGACAATCGATACAGGGCCAATACGCACAGAATTCACCATGTTTTCTCATACATTTTCCGATGATCTCATCATACCACCACTATGCTGAGCAGCCCATGGGGTGCCTGATTGGACCATGCCAGCGATAGATGGCGTTGATGCCAAATGCGCAAGAGATCGCAAGGGAAACGGGGAGCCTGGCGCTGCACAGTGGTCACCATGGGTCACATGTTGTGGCGCCGTTTCGGGTGAGCAGCTGGGTTCACCATGGTGATGCTTGACGCCTTGATTGCAACTAGGGTAACTGCCACCGGGTCTAACTAAGCTGATGGTTGTAAGCTAGAAGCGTGCTTAATGACGATTGATACTAGTTGATGGTGGCTGGAAATGCAGCCCATCGGTGGTTCATAGCAAAGAAGGTGGCCGCTGAGCATTGGCAACCACCATTCGCCTATAGGTGATTTATCGTAGCCAATAGTAGTCCATTGCATCAGTTGAACATGAGACAAATGATCAAAAACAACTACCTGTTGGATGTACTTTTCTAGGAAACCCAGGATCAATCAAGTGCATAAACTGCTCATTGTTGAGGGTTGATTGCTGGTGGTCAATGATAGCTGTCATGATGGTTGATGGACAATGATCAACACCGGTGAATAAATGGAAACATCCATTGGTGAAGTACCGTTGATCATCCTCAATTGTCATAACGCATTGTCATCAACAACGATGAAAACAACCTTGATAATCAACAAATTTGGGCAAAAACCATCTATGGTCAATCATGATTGCTGACAATGCATCATCATATAAATAAGGTTGATCCCTACAAATCTAGATTCTATTATACGATTGGACAAACCTGCTCAGATCAACAGAACTGGAGGCACACAACAAATGCCATGGCATCTGGATGGGTAAACTCTGGATGGATGGTTTTGACATAAAATAGTTGCTTGAATGCAAACGACCAGAAGCATCTATGCTGATCAAACATCCATCCTGTGGGACGGCATCCATGCTGTTTACCCCATCCAGGTTCTCAACCAAGAACTTATCCACCATACCTGCTAACTATCTTCAACTACCCATCTGATTCACCAGTTGTGTTGGACTACGGGGGGATCATCCATGCTGGACATCATCCCCCCAGGGATCCTCCACCCGTGCTGCCCCACCTGGGTTCGCATGGCTCAGCAGCAGCAGGGAGCTGCCCACCGTGACGGCTGGCGCCCCGTGGGGCGGCCGCCCCCCGAGGGCGACGAGCCCGGGGACGTGGAGCTCGGGAGCGATGGAACGAGGCCCAAACGAAGGAGGCCTGGCGACTGGTTGGTGGGTCACAGTTGTTGTGGTTGATGGTAATGGTTAACCACTATATTAATGGTACCAGTTATAGTGGTGCCAGTTATAGTGGCTAATATTAATGGTTGATTAATTACTATATGGTGGTTTCTCAAAATAGGGGTACCCCCAAATCATCCATTATTAGTCATTATTAGTAATAAACTAACCATTTCTAAGGGTCCCCTATTTTGGGAAACCACCATATAACTGGTTCATGATGATTAATGGTGGATAGTACTGGTTGATGATTAATACTGGATATTAATGGTTAGTATTGATAAAAAGGATGGTCAATTAGTGGTTCACATTCGTAGTAATCAACACTGATTAATAATGGCATTATGGTGATTAATAGTGGCTAGTGACTGTTAAATATAGCTGTGGCCGGGGAATCTGGATGTTCAAACGGTTGGGTGGTGGTGGGTTCCCAAATGATGGTGATTGGTTGGTGACTTCAATGTGTCAACCCAATATGGTTGATGGCTGGTCTATTCATCAAAGGAAGTTTAGTTACGAAGTGCGGAACTTCCGTGTTACGAAGATTTGAAAAGATCTCAAAAGAAATAGATCTCAAAAGGAATAGATCTCAAAAGAAATACATCTCAAAAGAAATACATCTCCAAAGGAAAAAGATCTCAAAAGGAATAGATATCAAAAGAAATACATCTCAAAAGAAATAGATCTCCAAAGAAATAGATCTCAAAAGAAATAGATCTCAAAAGAAATAGATCTCAAAAGGAATAGATCTCAAAAGGAATAGATCTCAAAAGAAATACATCTCAAAAGAAATGCATCTCCAAAGGAAAAAGATCTCAAAAGGAATAGATATCAAAAGAAATACATCTCAAAAGAAATACATCTCCAAAGGAAAAAGATCTCAAAAGGAATAGATATCAAAAGAAATACATCTCAAAAGAAATACATCTCCAAAGGAAAAAGATCTCAAAAGGAATAGATCTCAAAAGAAATACATCTCAAAGGAAAAAGATCTCAAAAGAAATAGATCTCAAAAGAAATAGATCTCAAAAGAAATACATCTCAAAGGAAAAAGATCTCAAAAGAAATAGATCTCAAAAGAAATAGATCTCAAAAGAAATAGATCTCAAAAGGAATAGATCTCAAAAGAAATAGATCTCAAAAGGAATAGATCTCAAAAGAAATAGATCTCAAAAGAAATAGATCTCAAAAGAAATAGATCTCAAAAGGAATAGATCTCAAAAGAAATAGATCTCAAAAGGAATAGATCTCAAAAGAAATAGATCTCAAAAGGAATAGATCTCAAAAGAAATAGATCTCAAAAGGAATAGATCTCAAAAGAAATAGATCTCAAAAGGAATAGATCTTGACTTTGCGTGACGCTCTCCGCACTGTCAGGGCTGTTTCAACTCATCTTGCAGATGACTTGGATCTTGACTTTGTGTGACAGGTGTGGTACTTTCAGCATGTCGATGATCTTGGAAGTTCAAAACATGGAGGAAGTCTCGCACGAAATGCGTTTTTGATCATTGGATTTGTCACGAAACCATGGGTTTTTTCGTGAAAAACGTTGTCGACTTGATCGGGAAACTAGCCTTGTCGAACGGACGGGTCCCAGACGGTCTCGGTTTAGTTCGGATTTGGTTCGGAGTGTTTCCTATGACTGTTGCCAAAAAATCGACTTCTGCACGTCTCTATGTTGACTTTGTGTGGCAGGCGTGGCATTTGGTGCACATGGAGCTCCTCTGGGATCGCTCTCCGCACTGTCAGGGCTGTTTCAAGTCAATCTGCACATGATTTGGATCTTGACTTTGCGTGGCAGGCGTGGCATTTGGTGCACATGGAGCTGCTCATGGATCGCTCTCCGCACTGTCAGGGCTGTTTCAGCTCATCTCGCAGATGACTTGGATCTTGACTTTGCGTGGCAGGCGTGGCATTTGGTGCACATGGAGCTCCTCTGGGATCGCTCTCCGCACTGTCAGGGCTGTTTCAACTGATCTTGGAGAGGTCTTGGATCTTGACTTTGCGTGACAGGCGTGGCATTTGGTGCACATGGAGCTCCTCTGGGATCGCATTCCGCACTGTCAGGGCTGTTTCAATTGATCTTGGAGAAGTCTTGGACCTTGACCGCCATTCTATAGGCTCAAATGTTTTTTTTCTATATGCACTTATAAGTTTTGGAAACTTCCGCCTCCGCCTCGTGCGGGAACTACTTGTAGTATATCCAAACTATAATTGTGTTATTGTTTGTGGTTATTGCTGCCGTGACAGTCAACCATATCCTCACGACAACAGTGGTCAGTGTCAACAATGGTCACCTACTACTGATGGTCACTGAGGACATTCGATGGTACATTGGGTATATTCTAACCATTACAGCAGGACTGGTAACCACGAACAATAACACCACTATGGTGGGTATATGGTTTCTAAGCATGATTCAGACCATTGAAATAACGACATATCAACAGGAATCCAGGAATAACCATGGCAAACGAACAAAATGGCTATGATTGGGTAGCCATTCCACTCCCATTTGGTGCACTCAGCCGCTCATGGCCTCCTCCAGAGCTGCCCCTGGTTCCTGGTCTCGCTCCCATCCACCAGCCAGGTCCATCGCTGCCCCCCTGCCTTGCGAGGACATGGAGACTTCCAACGTCGCTGCATCCAACACCGACGAAGCTGCGCCAGCGCGCGAGCAGCCCGAAGCGGACGGGGAGAGGTCCAGGTGCGCACGGCTGCGCGAAGGAAGTGACGAGTCCTGGGACTGCGGTAGGTGAAGCTGGTGGTGGTTGGGGATGGCTGGTGAGACTCTGGTGAATGGTTGATTTGTGGTTGATTTGCGTCTGATTTGTAGTTGATTTGTCGTTGATTTGTGGTTGATCGGTGGCTGATTTTTGATATTTTTGGTTGATTTGTCCTTGATTTGTGGTTAACTCTTGGTTAATTTATGGTTGATTCGTGGTGAATTTGTGGCTCATAAGCTGGATGATTCGAATAAAGTGAGGCACCCCCCCTGCTTATATGTTGGTTGAGACCCACCGTTGAACTGTAGTCATCTGCCGGTCATACACAACCAGGCCTGGCCGGCTGTCTGGATGGCTGGTTGATGGCTGGTTGATGCTTCATCAGCTGGATGATTATGGGTCCATCATTTGACCATTGGTTGTTGGTCGTTGTAGGCCCTGACCAACTGGGAGGCATCACTGTAGTGGTTGTTAATGGTTTGTGAGTGGTGCTGGATGGCTGGTCAATGATGCTTGATTGACGGTTGCTCATTGGTGCCTGAGCAATGCTGACAATGGTCGATGAACACATAATAATGGCTATTCACATTTGGCAATAGCTGATCACAATGCTTTATTATGATCCATGATGGATCATAAACTTCAATGATGGTTGATCATCACGCTTCGAAATGGGCCACGATGGATATGCATGAATAATTCTTGGTTGACTAAGGCTATCAATGGTTGATATTGATGCTTGATGACGTTTGATGGTTCATGGTAGTTCAGAATTCCTCGTGGCTGATTGATTATGGTTGTCGATAGTCAAGAGAACGGCGGTGCAACTGGTTCTCAAATGGAAAGGTGACTGATGCTTATCTCCAATACCTGCAGAGTGGCTCCATCCCAACTTCTCGATTGATGTCTCGACGACAGGCTGATGTATGGTTGATGTAACCAGCTTGTGAAATAGTGGCACATAAACTAACCGGTGGTGGACTGAGAATCTAAAGCAGGGGATGCCACTAGCTGATACAACCTAGTTTGCTTAGGATTGACAACTGGTGGCTTCTGAATTCATTTGGGTACCCCCAAATCATCCCTAATATTGATCATTTACTAGTAATAAACCAACCATAGCTTTGGGGTCCCCAAACTGGTTTGAGAAACCTCCAACTAGGGGATACCACTCCGTAGTTGGTAGCTTCCATCCATTTGCCCACTGAGATGACCAACCGACCGAGGCTTGTTTTACATTCTCTTCCGAACGGGAGGATCTGGGGAGGATGCCACCTCCCAAGACATGGGGCAGCACATGAAGCTATGATCAGCAACGGAGCCTTCACATATCATTGATGCTGTCTATTGGAGTTTGTGCATGCAAACTTTCTTAATCTCAAATAGCATATCTGATTAACCTTGGATACTTCCCTCTTCTCCACCTTGATGAAATTGGTGAACAATTGGCTGGTTCGTAGACATTTGCTAAGTGGGGCTTGGTAACTTGTCTGAGTAGTGAGATGTTCATAGTGCAATCGCCGGGAGGGTTCGCCAAGTGGATCGATCCTTGTCGGATGAAAAGGTACAAGTAGTTTGACGGAGTAGTCCTTTCTCCTGTTTGGTGGCTTCATCGGCCAAGTATGGTCCTTAGTATCTTTCCAACATCATGTTGGTCAATAAAGTCAGTCGTGTTCAGAATTCTGAAGGTGTTTTCCAAAAAGGAGTTCTGGGCGAGCTGGGACCTTTGGACAGCTCATGAAAACCACCAACTTTTTCAACCTGGGCTGTCGGCCCCTGCCTTCATACTGGGACCCATCAGTTCAATAAAGATCACTCCACACATGTGAGTGTTTCTCAAGTCATTGGGGTCCCCTAAATCATCCAATGTTAGTCATTTCTTATAATACTAAACCAACCATTTTGGGGTGTCTCCTATTTTAACAAGCCCCCATGTGGTTGATAAACAACGAATATGCCGCAGTTGTCAACCCCTGGGCCACCCTCAACAGGCATGTTATTGTTTGTTGTGCCCCCTAAGATCCAGCAGACCAACCATGACGAATCAAGATGAGCAGGAACTGTGGTTCCAGTTCATCACCGTTGATTATGGTGTATCACCACTAATTATTGATTCGCCAGCTTGCCAACCCTGGACTTGCCAATGGTGAAACGCCCTTTATCAACAGGCTGCAATCCATGGCTTCAACCGTCGCTTCCAACGGCTCTTGCCAGGCGTCCAGCTGTGTAAAGTCAAAGGCCAATGATGAGAGGTCCGACTGTGCGAAGCTTCGCACCGGCGACCTGGTGCTGTTGCGGGGATCAATGCCACGTGAAGATTCGTTGGTTTCGCTTTCATCTATGAACGTGGGCTGATGGGCCATGATTCTGTAGGAGTTTCAATGATGATTGGTTGTCATTGAGTTAAAGTTAATAATGATCTTTTTTTTTTTGCTGGATCATCACTCGATGAGTTTCAATGATCATGGATTCTGATTGTCCGTGATTGTTTTCTGTAGGAGTTCCTAATTTGTTTGCGATAATTCATGATGGTTGGATGGCTGGAGGCTGATGGTTGAACAGATGTTTAGCCATGGTTGGGGATCCCCAAATTTCTTCGTTTACAGATCACAAATAGGTGTTTCTCAAAATGGGGAGTACCCCCAAACCATCTAGATATTCACCATTATGATAATCTAAGTAAACAAACAATTTTTGGGGGTACCCGCATTAAAAAAAAACCACCCAAAGGATGATCTTTCGCTCTGGTGGTTGGAAAACCCCATGAATGGATCCTGAACCAACTGCTTGACCATGCCCGACCAGAATCATCTGCTCAGCAGTTGCTGGTCTTTGATGACATATTGCTATTCAGATCGGCAAAGTGTCATTGGTGTAGAGTAATTTAAGTGCAGGGTATCGTAGATACATGTATATGTGGGTTTTGATAAGAATTCCTTGAATCGTGAATTGCCATTTTTGCCACAAAAAAATCTTTCGCGAATCTTTCGCGATCTCGATGTGTATTTTTTGCGGGATTAAATCTGGTATTGTTGTGCATGCTAGAAGTAAGTATGTCAGCCATGGGGAACAATGTGTTAGCTTGGCAGTCAGACTACAAATTGGCATTGCTTCTGCATTTGCTTGCCTTTCCTTCACACATCTCATGTGTCCATCTCAGGATCTCCACGAACAGTTTTGGCATAAAAATTGGAGGGTGACCTCTGCTATCCTCGCTTTAGCCTCGCCTTCGCGCAACTTTCGCAAAATGTTTCGAAACGTTGAGAATCCGTCAGGGCTTGCATTGCCTTGGATTTATCTTTTGGCAAAAGTTTGGAATGGAATCGAAAGATATTTGCTCTGAGAATACGTCGCACAATTATATAACTTTCGCCAAAACTTTCGCCAGGAAAAAATCTTTCGCAAATTCGAAAAAAACACTTTCGGGAACAGTAGATTAATGAAATGCCATCGAAAGCTAAACTCCTTACAAGGACCTTTTGCGCGACTCCTATGCATAAGTAGAGACATGTATATGCAAACCTGCACAAATGGGGGTCTACAAGGACATAAACACATAAATCAAGGAACACCCTTTCAGAATTATTCAGGAATACAGTTCGTTGCAACATCCCAAACAAGCTTGGATCTTCCAGGCCATACACACCCAATTTCAATGGATTCTATCTTTGATTTATGGCACCTGGGCCAATCTGCCAATGCCAAAACTGCTCACTTCTGTTTTCCCAATAAACTTTCCAAAAATATCACTGTCAACTAGAAGCCATCGTCGCAGTTGGTATGGTTGAAAAAAACCAAATCATCTTGAAACCACCAACCAAATCAATGTGACTGCAATGAATATGATAATATTGATTGATTTCTTCCTACAATCGACCATTAACACTTGTAAAGTATTGTAAAGCATCATTCAGCATTTTTTACCAATATGCACCACTATCAGCCATTGCTAACCATGATCCACCACTTTATTAACCATGATTGACCACAATAGACAATGTCCAACCAGTACTAGAAATGTTCAACCAGAATTAATCAATCATTTTGAACAAGTGCTTTCTACCAAGTCCTCCAGAATCAGTTCTGCTGCTTGGAAAACCGTTCCTCCGCACCACCGTAACACCCTTGGCGCCGAAGCACAAGACGTCCAGTTTCACCGCATCCAACACGAGCAGCGTGGAGCCAACCGTGGCGCATCCCATGGTGGGCGGGAAGGAGGCTGAACGGCAGAGCCGCCGTGGAAACGGAGGAGATCCAAAATGCGTTAGGCCTCGGGTGGAGTGCGCGGGGTGCCACGTGGGTCGTTGTGGTGCTTGTAACGTGAGGTGCATCCAACTTCAACCAGTACTTGGTGCTTCCGATCATATCCCCAAAAGCTAAGGTAGTAGCTATAATCCACCCAGAGTATTTGACCAACCTTGATTGACTTTACAATTTTCACCAGCCATCATCGTCTACCTATCGATATCATCCATTTTCGTCCAGCAATCATCTACCAGTACCTTCCAATACATCTAGAATCAATTTTCATCTAGTAGTCAACCATCACGGTTGTTGGATCTCAAGCATTGTGAATGACTTGTTGCTCTTAATCCTGTCCCTGGAGGCTCAAGTTCCAGACATGCCAACGATTGCTTATGAAAAGCCTGGCATGGTTTCTTCATGGTGATTAAACTTGGTTAATGATGGTTCATCGATGGTTCTTCGTGGCTAATATGGGCTATTTATGATTCAGGATGGTTCATGATATGCAATATTCGGCCAATACTGGGTGATTGATCATCCTTTAAACTGGTTAATGGTCTCCGACAACAGGAACATACCAAGCGAATGCTTCCGAACCCAAAGGTATCTTTAGAACCAATGCGCAGTTGGCGAACAACCTGTAAGATGGTTAATCGTTGATTCATGAAGGTTTTTGACGATTCATGGTGGTTGAAATCCAAGGAGAATGAACCAGGATCCAAACGTCAATCATCCAGTATGAATTATGAATCATCATTTTGCACTACTAGATGAGTATGGTTAGCATGGTTTCCCATGCACTCTTGGTTTTTCAATGATTAATCATTCCGAAGTGGGGTTAATCCAAGGTAAATAGGTCATTATATCTGTTTTCTTGTTTTAGCGGTTATTAATTGGGAACGATAAACGGGAGTGGTACGCATACGGCAACTACATTTGAGGCATTGAAGGCTGTCCACTTGTGTTGCTGGAGTTGCCTGGGCTCTTTCCACAATGCTCTTATACACATATAATCAACCTGTATAAATATAAATAAATAAATATATATATATATATATGTGTAAAGGTATATATATATCTATTGAAATGAAAACAACTAAATACATATAATCATACATATATATATATATAGATATACATACATATCTATCCATTAATAAATATATCATCATCTATACAAAGATGTCGAAATCTACTTATCAGTCAGTACATGCAGGTGCTTTCATCGCTACGGCAATGCACCACCAGGCCGTATCCAACAACCAGGCCGCAGCGCTTTGACCAAGGCACCAAACACAAACAACAGCAGTCCTGGCGCTACACCGACCAGTCACCGTTACACCGAAAAGATTTGACACACACAGAAGTGACTTGACAGGTGAGACCTGGTTGTTGAATCATGTGCCCATTTAATTCTTGCCCTTACATGTCGCGACATTTGACGTGTCTGCATCTCTCGATGTTCATGTTTCCATCATGAAGAGATTCCGAATAATTTTGGCACACATCCATGTTGACTGGCAAATCTTTAGCAACTTACAACATTTGGAAGTACCACTCCCAAGGTATGCCGATGGGGAGATGACCATTCCGCAGCCACGTGACTGAATGTGTTCATTTTTAATCGATGTGTTTGCCCTATAGATTCAAAAAGAGGCGATTTATCAGAAACCGCTCATTCAGCACTAGTAGTCATTGGGAAGTCACCAGCAATCCAAGATTGCCAGTAATGATTCACGTCAACCCCCGGTCTCCTGGTTTCATGCAGCTTCGTGAGGATGTGGCAAGGCCCATGGTGGCCACGTCCGATGATGGCATCGGCGGATCTGCTTGGCAGAATCCAGAAATCACCTGGTGAGATTCCAATCCTCTGAATCATGGGGGGCTGGTTGGGCCGAAATTTCGTTCTTACATCGACTCTTAATGTCTGGTAGATGATGGTTGATGACTAGTCCATGAGTATTCAATGGTTTTTAACGGTTCATGATCGATCATTTTTTACATAGTTAAACTGATGGTTGACGATGGCTATATGATGGTTCATGGTGGGTAAATTGTTATTGTGGTTGGTTCATGGTGGCGATTGGTTGGTTCATATTGATGATTGGTAGTGATGGCACGTGATGGTCAGTCATTCGAGATCCGCCGTGGTGGATGCTTAACTTAAGGAAGTTGCTGGTGGCGAATGATGGTGAAACATCTTATTGAATCGTGTTTCATTGCAATTAATGATGGTCGATTGCGATGGTTAATGAAGATTTTGATTATAATGGTTGATTATGATGATTGACTATGATGGCTGATTCAGATGGTTGAGAATGATGGCTGATTGTGATGGTTGATTATGATGGTTTATCAGGATGGCTCTTTCTGATCATTGATGATGATGATGATTTATTCCGGTTGGTGATAAGGGTTTCGTGTTGGGCAATAATTTGATGGTCTATGATGGTTGAGTCTGGCTAAGAAATGATGCTTACTGATGGTTTATGGTTTATCACGGTCAATTGATTGTAATGATGCATCATATTGGCTGATTGATGGCAGCGGTCATTACATGACGATAATGGTTAACAAAAGATGAAGCCTAAAGGCAGACTTCCTCAGGTGGAGTCACATTCTTCTAATCTTCCATGCTGAATCAAAAAGGCACGGTCCTCTCGGATCAGATCATGCTTGATGAAAAAATCCTGGCAAAGGACATCTCGATCTCAAGTGAGACCAGCTCAGAGCTGGGCTGAGGCCGGCGCGTGATAGAAAATCCACCAGGTCGAAACGCTTCAAATGAATATGGGGCGTTTTTTTCTGCACCCCATGGCCGATTCTCGAACTGCCTCTGAGACTTTCTGCTGTGACTGCAGCAAGACCAAGTATCCGAACATTGAGCCCTGGCTCAAAAAGGTGACTGTTTCTGCTTCGAAGAACCAGCAATCACTGGAGGCTACACCATTTCTTGGACACAGCCATACCCACCAAGCTTCACATAAACCAGGCCAACAACAAGTAATGTTGATCAAGCAGCCGATGAAGCCTTTACCATCAACAGTTGTGAATGCCAATGGTCATCCAATAAGCTTCTATACAGGCCACCCTTCCACCACAACATGTTAAGGCATATCAAAACTTATTGTGCGTTCATCCCAAGTGAGAGATTTTAATCAGTAGCACGGTTCACCGCCGCATTTCTCCAGTTATATGGATGACTAATCATTGATACATCAACCGCTGATAGTAGTTCGTAACCGTTTAGCAACCATTGTCAACCACTATGAACCGTTACTTACCATGGTAGATGATTACTGGTGATTCACCATGACTAGCTAGTATTGAGCCATAACATCATTAACCATGCATCATTAACCTTCGAACGGGCTGATTTGTAAGCAAGTGCTATCAGCTAGTCACGGTTAGTAATTGCTGGTATGCGTGTCTAGTGTTGTTGCTGCCTGAAAAGCACTATCCACATGTTTTCAAAGCATCATTGTCCATCACTTGCCTTTATCACCTGTTACGGGTTGACAGCCATGACCGTTCGCAACCATCAATCAACTGAACTAAGCATCGTTGTTGATCATCATTGACCATTAAAGGTCATTAGGAACCATAACTAGCAAAGAGTTGCGAGGAAGAACCCTTATCAACAATTAAGTGGAGCAACTAATACCCACTGCTTGACTACTACAAACCATCAACCACTCTCATTGCCTAAAAACATGGAGCACATATGTTCAAACACTGTAAATTACCATTTCTAATCACTTGCTAGCCCTTCTTGCCCCTGCTGATGAACCATCGACGAGTTGATTGACCATCATCATCATCATCATCATCATCATCATCATCATCATCATCATTGTCATCATTATCATCATCATTATCTCATTATCATCATCATTATTATCATCAGCATCAGCATCAGCATCATCATCATCATCATCATCA
>VSDK01001190.1:277029-299296 GCA_009767595.1 Symbiodinium kawagutii
GCATTCCTGGTAGCTCCTCACCAGCCAGTGGAACCTCCCAACCACCAGCCAGTGGAAGGCATCAACATTTCACACCGAGTGCAGGTTGCAAGATGGTGCCAATCCAAGTCTCCCGCGACGCATCTTAGGCTCCGCATTGACAACTTAAAACTACCAATGCTGATCACAAGGTGCAGAGCATCATGTTTTCAGCTCCAAAAATGTAATCATTTCGCACAAAACGTTTCCACACAAGAGTGCGAACACTGCTCGGCAATGTCATCCCATCCAGGCTTTGGTTGAAATCATCGCCAAAGGTCAAAGTTCGCAGGTTGTCCGGCAAGGTGACCCCATCCAGGCTTTGGTTGAAATTGTTGCCAAACGTCAAAGTTTGCAGGTTGATGGGCAAGGTGACCCGATCCAGGCCGTGGTTGAAACTTCGGCCAAACGTCAAAGTTCGCATGTTGCTCGGCAACCTCACCCCATCCAGGCTTTGGTTGAAGTTATCGCCAAAGGTCAAAATTTTCAGGTTGCCTGGCAAGGTGACTCCATCCAGGCTTTGGTTGAAATTATTGCCGAAGGTCAAAGTTTGCAGGTTGATGGGCAAGGTGACTCGATCCAGGCCGTGGTTGAAACTTCGGCCAAAAGTCAAAGTTTGCATGTTGCTCGGTAACGTCACCCCATCCAGGCTTTGGTTGAAGTTATCGTCAAAGGTCAAAGTTCGCAGGTTGCCCGGCAAGGTGACCCCATCCAGGCTTTGGTTGAAATCATTGCCAAAGGTCAAAGTTTGCAGGCTGCTGGGCAAGGTGACCCCATCCAGGCTTTGGTTGAAATTATTGCCAAAGGTCAAAGTTTGCAAGTTGCCGGGCAAAGTGACTTGATCGAGGCTCTTGTTGAACTCGTACCCAAAAATCAAAGTGTGCAGGTTGCGCGGCAAAGTGACCCGGTCCAGGCTCTGGTTAAAATTGCAGTGAAAAGTCAAAGTTTGCAGATTGCTGGGCAAGGTGACCCCCCCATCAAGGGGCTGGTTGAAATTGTTGCCACATGTCAAAGTTTGCAGGTTGCTGGGCAAAGTGGCTTGATGCAGGCCATGGTCAAAATCGCTGGCAAGAGTCAAATCTTGTAGGTTGCTTGGTAAGGTGACCCCATCCAGGCTTTGGTTGAAACCGCCACCAAAAGTCAAAGTTTGTAGGTTGCTGGGCAAGGTGACTCGATCCAGGCAGTGGTTGAAACTTCGGCCAAAAGTCAAAGTTTGCATGTTGCTCGGCAACGTCACCCCATCCAGGCTTTGGTTGAAATTGTCGCCAAAGGTCAAGATTCGCAGGTTGTCTGGCAAGGTGACCCCATCCAGGCTTTGGTTGAAATTATTGCCGAAGGTCAAAGTTTGCAGGTTGATGGGCAAGGTGACTCGATCCAGGCCGTGGTTGAAACTTCGGCCAAAAGTCAAAGTTTGCATGTTGCTCGGTAACGTCACCCCATCCAGGCTTTGGTTGAAGTTATCGTCAAAAGTCAAGATTCGCAGGTTGCCCGGCAAGGTGACTCCATCCAGGCTTCGGTTGAAATTATTGCCAAGGGTCAAAGTTTGCAGGCTGCTGGGCCAGGTGACCCCATCCAGGCGTTGGTTGAAATTATTGCCAAAGAACAAACTGTCGCCAAAGGTCAAAGTTTGCAGATTGCTGGGCAAGGTGGCCTGATCCAGTCTCTGGTTGAAATCGCCACCCAAAGTCAAAGTTTGCAAGTTGCTTGGCAAGGTGACCCCATCCAGTTTTGTATTGAAACGGTAGCCCATCGTCAAAGTTTGCAGGTTGCTCGGCCAGGTGACCCCAACCAGACTGCTGTTGAAGTCGCAGCCGAGCTTCAAAGTTGCAAGGCTTTGGGGAAGATTGCGCAGGCAACTAATGCAAGATGTGCCTGAAATCTCGGTAATGCCTTCCATTGCGCCCTCTTCCTCTGAAATTCCCATGACAACTCTCCTTGCAGCAAGCAGATCTGTGGGCAGATAGGTGCAGGTCAATGTCGCAGTTTTACCGGTGATGCCTTGCTCTTGCAATGTCTCTTGCAGTATCAGCGGTGCAGCAAGGTGGTGGAGAGTAAGCTTTGCACCTTTCTTCGGCAGTTGCCTTGAAACTATCTGAACCACTTCCCTTCCCAACGTGGAAGGGCTAAGGCTCAAGGTGCATCCTTCACCATTTAAACACAATACGCAAACTTCTATCAGCTGGGCGCTGTCACCAAGAAGTGGCTCAGCCATCATGACCACACGCCATGTGTGACGTTGACAGTCCTCTGACCACTTGAGAACACTGCAGCAATGAAGAAGTGTGACCAGAGGCTGGGGCAACAGCCTCAGCTGGGCTGTACTTACCATGGGAGGTGGCAATTGTTTGGAATCAATGGGGCCGATGGTAATTCACAGCGACAAAACTTGGTGAGAAGGGACAAACTCATAATATTGGTGTAACTACAAGAAACGCGTAACATTAGTTGCAACAAACACAAAGCAGCACCAACATTTGCACGTACCAAATATACCTGCTCTGAGATTTGCATAAGCAAGCGATGATGTGGCTTTCAATCACGCCTTTTACTGGTCTCATCATTATCCATTCATGAATAAATGCGGGCACGATCATCCAAGTACAATCATCCAATCTGGTTGGTGGTTTCAACCCTAAGAAAAACATTAGTCAACCAACCATTTGCCAATCATCACTAGCGAAAATAAGCAAAATGACAATCAAACCACCAGCCAGCAATAGATTATTGACACTTCCTTTGTGAGTTGCAACCATGTAAAAACCGTCTCAACTATGGGATCGCTCATATGTTAGTCGTATGTTCCTGTGGTGGTTTCTTGTACCCGACCAGTCTCAAACAACCATTAAGAAACAAATGATGAACCAAGCACGATTCCTTCTTAATCATCGCATCACCATTCATGAGCCGTTCTAAATTGGCAACGTCATTCAAGAATCGTCAGGAGTCAACTGTGGCTAATTAGTTAACCACCTTTTAACCACCTATTCACCATCAGTTCACTAGAAATTGATTTGCTACCGTAATCAATTCACCATATTACCCATCATTAATCACCAATCACTGTTAAAGATCAATCATCATTAACCATTTGTCAAGCATCAGTTAGCTCTCAATTAATCATCATTCAACGGCTATTCTCATTGAATTTCCTGCTGGTAAGTCTTAGGAATGGCTCCCTGCAATCCACCATTCGCAACCTTTAACCATGAGTTTTGACCAGTACAAAAAACATCAATGGGAGATCCAGCTCTGAATGAGCCATTGCAGTAAAAAACCTTGAATAGCCGATGATCTACCATCAAGAATAGCTTGTTTCCTGATATGAATCTCCCAGTAGCTACTAGTATGGTTATGAAAATGATTAGGTTAAGAAAAGCTAATTAGTTTTTCGAATATCCGTGGTTATTTCTAGCCATTTTAGGAGAACCTAATAAGATGTCCTGCGGTCAACTATCAAAATCATTGACAAGAAGTAGGCAGCTTCTGAACTACGAACCAGCCATTGACGAACCATCATCAACCACTAATCAACTATCATGAGCCATCATGGAACCATCACAGCAAGTATTAACCACTAATGTTTCACACCATTTTCAAGCTCAATTTACCAATTCTAGATCTTATTAACCATCAATACTGCGGCGGCTCAAGTCGGGCCAGCGATGCAGGCCCGTTTATTAACCATCAATAAATCATCAGTTAACCACCAGGCTGTGGGTCAAAACCCCGTACCCCTCGTTCCCCTATCATTAACCAGCTCATTTTCCCTATAGTTTGTTGGTTATCATCCACCATTAGCTGATCAATATTGACCCATAGCCATCATTGTTAACCACCATTGTCAACAAATTCACCACCTAATTAAATCATCAATTCACCACCATGGTTAGCCAGTAACCCTAACCACCACTAACCACCACTAACCACCACTAATCCCACCCAGCACCACCCACCACCCCCCCCTCCACCGGTGCCTCGGCGACGGCAGCAGCTCCGTTCGCGCAGGGTCCAGCGCCAGCGATGCAGAGCCCGGGCGCACCGCGCCACGCGAGGACGGCGCCGAGGCCGAGCGCACGTTATCCGCGACCGACGGCGAAGCGCCGGGACGAAGAGGAGCCACGGGGGACCTGGGAAGGGACCCATGGAAGGTGAGGGAAGAGGATCTGTGGGGTGATGATGGTTGATGATGGTTGATGATGGTTGATGATGGTTGATGATGGTTGATGATGGTTGGTTAGTTGGTTGATTTGATGGTTGGTTAATGAGTGGTGATTTCATGATTAAGCTACTGAAAATGATGGTTGATGATGGTTGATTTTCTGGTTGATGAGTGGTGTTCAGTGATGGTTAGCAGCTGTTGGAGCTACTAACTGGTTGGTTAGGGGAAGATCCATGGAAGTTGAGGGGAGATTCACGAGCATGATAGTTGATTAGTTCATTGGTGATTTAATGGTTGATTTGATGAAGATCCATGAGTTGATGGTTAGTGGTGATTTAATGGTGAAGCTACTGAAGGTGACCCAAAGCAATGTGATGATAGTTGATTGAGGGTCATGGTGATGAGTAGCGAATGGTTAAGCTCCTAGTGGTTGATGAATGGTGATCGATGAATGGTTTGCAAGACCAGTAGTTTCACGGTTGGTTGATGCATGTTCACGATCGGCATACATGGTTCTTTAGTATCTGATCAACACATGGTGGATAATTCTCAATGATTGATGGTGATTTATGGTGATTAAAGGTCATGAAGCAGCTCGGAGTTGATCGCTATCACATACACCATTGTAGCGATGGTCAACCATGATTACCAATAAATCATCATGTAGACGTCCATTCTCCATCAGAGTTGGTCTGATCATCCCACACCGAGCTGGTCTTGGCCAAAGCAATGGAGAGTGTCAGCCTCTGATAGTTTACACGGATACAAATCATAGCCAGGAGCAACTGATACTTGGTTGGTGGTTTCAACTCATACGAAAAATATTAGTCAACCAACCATTTGTTGATGATTACTAAAGAAAATAGAAAATGTTTAAAACCACCAACTAGATAAGTTGTCGCAGTGCATGGCAGTGCGCCAGGGTAACGAGACCCTAGGGGTCAACTTTGGGACATGGCTATGTGTTTCGTCGGTCAGAAGCTGAGTGTAGCATAGCGAACTGTGAAAAACACTGGATTGGCTGAGATACTTTGTGCGTCGGAAAGAAATCAAATGACATACAGAAATCCACCAATGGGGGATAGAAAGTAACTCGGATATGACGGCTCAGATCAATCCAGAACAAATCTCCAAGTTGCAGTAAGTTTCAGTTCACTCGTAATGGTCTACTTGGATGATCATCCCACTCAGTAACTGGTCCGTAAACAAAATTAACTACCTTAAATTTGTTATACCATTGGCAAATAGGTGACAAGCATTGGGGTTATATACTGACCATTTAACACATGGGATGATCATCCAAGCAGCGAGCCTGACGTGTTGGTTGATGATATCAGTCTTGGCAATGATGGTTGCCATGGGTGGTCAACAAAACGGAAGCCAAAAGTGGACATAGTCAATGGGAAGGTGATCATGCCAATTCAGTTTTTTGGATTCCAGGTCAAGTTTGAGGGGTGTATTCAGCCTTGCACTTTTGTTTGACTATCTTGGTGGCTTATAGATCCCTTGCTAAAAAATATTTTTAGTGGTTCTATGGTAAATCCATCATATCCCAAAAACACTAAAACCATCCAGCTATGTTGTCTCACGCCAGCATGCCATAAGAAAGTGGTGCTTGCCCCGCAGCTGGATGAGTGTCGATCGAAGTCATCAGTGATTGGTGGCGTCTAAAGTTTCAGTCGTGCTGAAATGCCGTGCGGTAGTGCACCGGCGCAGGCACCGGCGAGGTGTTCAAGTGAACTCCAGCACTCAAGCAAGCAGGCCCTTTTGTTTCTTCTCCGTAAGCCACGTTTACTCTGACCAGTGTCGGGCCAAGTCTTGACACAGCCTTCTTGGGTAGAATGCTGTGCGGGCCGTGTCAGAGCCCATGATCACTGTATGTAAATGATTACCGGGATACCGGCGAGCCATAGCCCGCAAAGTAAGGTAATTGGTGAGAACCCTCCATGGTTTCTTCAAAAATCGTTGTGGCACTCGATGGCTTCGCAAGCCATACGCGCAATCGTGGAAAACAACTTCGTCGAGGTCGATGTGTCGATGGGCCATTTCATGGCGGAAATCCTGTGATGACTCTTCGTCCGAAGCTGTACTGATACAGGAAGCCAGTGCCTGGCACCAGAATGCCGACACAGACATTGTGAATCCTTGAGGCAGTGTCGTCTGAAAGTCCGGCGGGAAAGCGGTTCGCTGGCTGTAGTCCAACATGGCGAACTGCTATCATTTTTCTCTTTGTCCACCAACCACTTCTCCTGCAAACAAATGGAAATGGTCTCTTTGTGCCTGCTTGCACCCCTGTGATTGTTGGTTTGATCAGTTGTTTGGTTACTTGGCTCTGAGCGATTATCAAGCAAGGCCAGTCCTGGATACCTTCCAACACTTTCAGCTGGCAAGAGAAATAAGGTTCTTCCAAAATGAAACAACACAAATATGTGCATCCCACTAGCAGGCTGAAGCTATCGTTGATACTTACTTGTTCTTGACCTTTACCTTCATCCATAGTGTTGACATTCGCTGCTTAGCCTTCATGATGCCTTATCCCTACGAATGACCACGATTCACCACCATCGATCCAAGAAACATTGAGAAGTCGAGACGAGCGAACTGACGCAGCAACGATGGCGGCTCCACTGATGCAAAGTCCTCGGCTGCAAATACATCTTGCAGGTGCACATGAGTTGTGTAAGCAATTTCAGTGTAATCTCGCAGGGGAGCGGAGAAACCTGAATCTCATCAAGGGTAAACATCAATGTTGGCACTGTAAATCATCCTGATCACTACTGTAGTAGTTGGTACATGTTGGTACAACATGGTACAACCAACTAACATAACCATGGGCTGCTTGATATGGGTGGCTGATGATGCTTGCTAATGACTGGTATTGCTTGGCCCTGGATGCTTCACATTGGGTGTCTCCAAAGTTGGGAACCTCTTTATGGACACAGTCATGCGTCACCACGATCATTCAAACAACTCTTGGCTTTACCGCCGGATATACGTTGATGGATGCAGTCTACAGGTTTAACACATGCAGGCTTATATATAGAATAGAACGACACGCACATATGCCATGTATCCCCAACCGGATGATCAAACCCATAGATCATGGAGTGTACATCCGGTAGTTCGTTTTGTACCAAGCATGAGTGAAACTAAGAACTGGATCAGCTTCGCCACGCACAGAAAAACACCCCAAAGCCAGGGATGTCCTCATCAATTTTTGTCGAGTAACCCCAAGAAGCGCAAAAAGAATCCGTATCCATTAGTGTTTCTATCGTGAACATGTCAATGAAGAATCATTTGATGGGGAACGAATCCGTATCCATCATGAAAGAATAGCTCCTTGGTGCCTATCACAGTACTCAGTTCATCTCATTTTGAACGGACTGTCGCTACCAGGTTGGAATGGATTTATTGTTGATATCAAGAGATGCCCCACAGTTAGTTAAGCAAGGTTATCCCACGCCGGTAAGCACCAGGCTAATGGTAGGTATAACCAGCTTGTTAATTTGTGAATCTTCACCAACTCGAAACCAGGCATCACTTCGCATTTTCCATGAGTTGTATCATTCAACCAGGTCGCTTCAACCCTATCATTGACCAGGACGTTGCATGACGCATCCCCCGTTTCACAGAATGGCAGCATGATCTGATTCAGAAGAACATCAGGTTTTCGTTGAGTGGTTGGTGATTAGTTGCCGCATCCCAATAACACGCTGGTTCATTAGAAGCCATCATGCCAGTTTGTTTGGTTGCACAGTTGCAAAACATTGTAGCAACCACCAACCAATGGTTGCAATGTCTGTCTCTGGGTCAAGGGCCGCCCATTGAACATCCCCAACACTGGACCGAATATTTGGGGTGTTCATCGCCTGGGTTCTGTTGATCAACGGGTGGATGCTTGGTCAGCTGGTTTGCTTGACCGGTGCTAATGATGGCCAATTGCCTATTCATCATTGATAATGACCACATGCACCAACCATCTCAACAATCATTCATCAACCATCGATAAGATTATGAATTGATGTAGTTCACCGTTTCTGATATCTTTTACCGTTTTCCAATCACCCAGTATGGTTCACCATTTTTAATCAGTTCAAACTGTTGGTATACCCTCTGTCAACATCTATGAACCACTTTCCCAGAACATTCTATATCTATTGCCTTGACAATGATGGCTAATGATGGCAACACATCTATGAACTAGTTCAACCACGTTCAACCCGATTAACCACCAACATTCATCTACCATAACAGACCATACATGATCAGTTTAATCAGTTCCCAACGACCATGTTTAATCAGTACCCATCAACCATAACTGACCATCAGTAGCCATAACTAACCACACCAACCCCCATGATCAATCAGTTACCACCAACATTCATCAACCATCACTGACCACGACAACCCCATAGGTGACCACAACAACCCCCATGACCCACGTTTCACCATCTCTCCCAAGGCTCCGATGCCAACAGCGGTGCTTCCAACCGTGCGAAGCTCCGCAACAAGGACGAGGCATCGGGATGCGTTGCACCCAGCACCGGTGGCAAGAAGAGCAGGTCCACGCGTGAAACGCCGGAGATGGACGACAGGAGACCCAGGTGGCAGGCAGACCGTGGAGCTGGGGAAAGGTCTGAGGAAACAAGATCAGAAACGGATGAGGATGGATCAGAATAGCTGAAACTTCGCACTGAGATTGGAAGATCGATATGGAAAGAGTTCAGAATCAGTGCACTGAAGCCTGGTCTGGAATGACTTTGTGATGGAAGAGGTGACTCGAAAAGAGCTGCACCCAGCAGAAAAGCTGAGATATCTGATCTTGCGCCACCGAAGACTGAGAGCAGTGGTTCTACTTCTGCAAGTTGCCTCAAAGGTGGAGGAAAATCCAGTGAAACCAGATCCAAAATCAACATGACCAACTCCACTTGTGCGAGCGACCGCGAGAACAGGAAACTTTCCACTTGCACATTTTCCATCACCAGCAGCGAGGACGCAGAATCCAGGCGTAGCAAACCCATGAGACTCACTGTGCTGCCAGTGCAGCTGAAACTTTTCAATGCCATGGGCAAATCAAACGAAGCAACGCCCAACAAAAGCACGAGTGGCTCCAAACATCCAAAGCTTTGTGGAGAAACCGTGGGCCCCAAATGAGCGAAGCTCACTACGGAAATGGATAGGTCCAAGGTGGAAACACCCAGCAGTGGCATCAACATATCCAGCTGGCTGACGGATCTGAGTGGAGCCAATGAGTCGATACAGGTGAAGTCAAAGGCTGCGAGAGCGGCATCCAAATGTGCAAAACTTCGGGGCGACAGCAGAAATTCCAAGGTCACAGCACCTGCGACTGGCAAGATGAGCACGGATCCCACGCAAGTGAGCCCGGAGATCAGCGGAAATGGGTCGCAACATGTGAAGCTTCGCGAGAACAGCAAGAATTCCGAAGCAGCAAAGTTCAAAACTGACACCAGCAGCTCTAACCGAGCAGAACTTTTTGGGAACAGCAACAGTTCCAAAAGCAGAAAATCCAAGACCAACAAGTTGAACTCAGAACAAGCAGCTCCAACGAGAAAAGACATCGACTCGTAGCATACGAAGCTTTTCACGAGCAAGGCAGGGCCCAAGTGCACCAAATCCATGGCCAAGGGCGAGCTTTCGGTACGGAAGCAGCCACCAGGTGCCATGAGGAAATCCAAACGAACCATGGAGCGCAGGGGAGGAGACGATGCCACCTGCATGGAATCGGACATCAGCGAGGAAAGGCCTGGGCAGATGCATCCCGGCATCAATGGCGAGGAACTCAACCTGCGGCCGACCCGAATCAGTGCTGGGCGGTTTCCACCGGTCCTTTCGGTTGACATTCTGTTGATCATCAGTATGGGAGGGAATTAGTTGGCCCATTTGTTGATTAAGATTACAGCCAAGATGGATGGCTGCAACCAGTCGCAAAATACATTGTTGACAATGTGGAACCATTCGGAACCATGATTCACGGCTGGATCCTAGTTGATCATTCTAACCCTCTATTGCTGGTTACGTACGATTGGGCAAACCTTTTTGGAGAACATCATATGTTCATGGCTGATCAGCCAATAAGGGTTAGGAGGGGGTGAACGTGGCGAAAGAATTGCGGCCACTATCAAGCATAATCTTGAATGACCAGGGTCAATGGTTACATTTGTGGTTAAGAAAATGAACAAATTACCCATAGTGATAACTGTGCCAACAGTTGTCCAACATCGATGATTGACAGTTGCCGCATGATCGTAGTTGACCACCCAACCATGTCTCTTTCTCTCTCGCAACTGGTTCTATCCATTGTTAACCCTTGCCAGGTTGAGCCCCTGTTCAAATGAATCCTCCAACTCTTGATTAGCAACTGCTGGTGACGAAACTGCCACCGGGTGATTTGTGTCCGCAGTGACCAAGCACTTGTTGGTTACAGCTAGTTCCGCGTACATGTATCTCATTTACGCAAATATGTGATGAAAACAACCACATAATACTCAGAATAATGATACTCACTGTACAATTACCACTGCAGCTTGCTAAAACTAGCAACGACAAACCTGGAGGATCTCTACAACAAGAGAAACTACCAAACATGACAAGCAGAATCTCCAATCTAACAACAAGAAGTTCCCTAAAATTCCAATCAAACAACAAGAAGTTCCCTAAAACTTTGAGAAGCGATTTCAAATCTCCAATTTCAATTTCAAATTGGCAGACGTCGAGTGGAGAAATTTCAACATCTGCCATTCCCCACGGCCTGGCTGATGCTCTCAACAGCATGGAGCTCTCCATTTGGATCACGTTGGGCGCCAGCAGCAGCGACCCCATCCGTGCAGCGCCCCGCAGCGACAGCGGCGGCCCCGGCGTGGCAGGGCTCGGCGCCGGCAGCGGGGCACCGGGGCGGCAGCGGCCCGGCGCCGGCAGTGGAGAACCCGAACGAAGGGCGCCATGCGATGGCAACGACGAAGCGCAATGGGTGAAGTCCAGGACGAGAAGAGACGAATCCTTGGAGATTGGTAGGTGGCGTGGTTTGGTTGGTGGGTGTCTGGCTGGTAGGTAGTGGTGGGTGGTGGGTGATTGTTTGGATATTGATTGGCCAGATTTGACGGTTAAAGGAGGATATTAACTAGCATGACGATGATGCTGCTGCTGCTGATGATGATGATGCTGCTGCTGCTGCTGCGGCTGATGATGATGATGATGATGATGATGATGATGATGATGATGATGATGATGGTTGTTCACCACCATATTGGACCATATTAGGCGCCACAGGATGGCGAGCATTAGGATGACCAGTCCCTGTCACTGGAGAATAGCCATTAATAGAGACCATCACTCATGTATGCGTATGAAATCGTATGAAAACACAATTAAGCCATCCAAATAGCAAATAGGGCAGTGGTTGTCAAAACCCAAGTGGAACCTGCTAACAATTCCATCAATTTCCGATACGTACAGCTTGTCGGGATATTTATCTGCTGGATTTCAGAGTTCGTCGAGATTCCACACGGACCTAACGATCAGCCAGAAGTGTTCATCAATTGCATACTTCCAAATGCAAAACAAACACACGCTGAACAAATCAAGACATATGAGTACTACCCTAGCGTTGTCAACAAGTCAATCTGACATCCCGAGGTTCTTTTGACATCATATGATATCATATGCATAGAAAAGAACTTTTGCACATACGTAGGCGTGATCTCGTACTTGTTGATCACAGCCAGTTGACACATGGATCTCTGTTCTTGATCCAGTAGCTGTTGTTAACTATCATCAACCAAATGTATTGCTGGTATCACTACTTAGTATCACCAACCCTTTTCAAGCACAATGTTCGATAACCGAAGAGCACAGCTGGATATGATTCATCAACCGTTCTCAATCATCATCAACCAGCATTAACCAACATCAATCATCTTTGCTGCTATTTCCTCCCCATTGCTGTTGTATACACTTTGAATGTGTGTTGCTTATGTCCTGAGCAAACTGTTGCTGTTGGTCAATCGCCTCCAACCCTACTAGTATTGTCACCATCATCTTTAGGAAATCATCATCAAAGCATCTCCATCTTCTTCTATCACCAATCGCAATCACTTTTGGTGCCTGGGGTTCACTCTCACACAGCCATCACCAACCACCATCAACAATCATCATTAACCATTTCCATCATCAACCATCATCAACCATCACTAGCCATCACTAACTCATCTTTGGTGAACCAACCAGCCACCAACCCGCCACCACCACGACCCTCCAAGTCTCCACGGTGCTCCGCAGCACTGGCAGCGCAGGCCCCAAGCGCGCCGCGCTCTGCGACGACGGCGACGGCTCCAAGTGCGCGGCGGCCGGCGCTGACGACGGCGGCTCCGGGCGTACGAAGCTGCGAGGAGAAAACGACGAAGCGAAGTGGGCAGAGTCCAACGCCTGGGATGGTTGATGGTGGATGGGGTGATGAATGGTTGATTTTTATGGTTAATTTTAATGGTTGATTTTAATGGTTGATGGGGTGATGGGAAGGTGGGGTGATGGATGGATGGTTGATCAGTGGTGGGTCAACTACTTGGATGATGGTGGTGGGGTGATGGTGGATCAATGGTTGCGTAAGGGTTGATGGTTGATGGTTGACGGTTGATTAATGGTTGATCAATGGTTAATGGTTAAAGGTGCTTAAAAGATGCTTTGTGAGTATTGTGATGGGTGTTGAGGGAGGGGATGGTGGGGTGATGGGACTAAACATCATGGAAGGTGGGTTGATTGATGGGTGACTGCTTGATCTTGCATGGTTAGGCAGTGGATGGGGTGATCATGGATGATGATGGATGATTAGTTGATGCTTGATTGATAGTGACTCAATGACTGATAATGAGATCATGGGTCAACGACTTGTTTGATTTAGCATGGCTTAACAATGTTTAATGATGGTGGGTTGATGGGGTTGGTCAGTTGATGGATTTATGGTCATTGATTGACGAAGGAAGGTTGATATCATGGTTAAGCATTGTTTAAGGTTGATTATTGGTACTTGAATGATTAGCTGGTGAGCTAATTGGTCTATTTCATGGCTGACTATGGTCAATGTGGTGGATAGGCGCCAGGCAGCGTTTATCATCAAGGGTTGATGTCGTAAAGAGTAGTAGATGATAAGTACTGATTGGATTCAAACTCACTAATTATCGTCTACTGCAGGACAGGGGAACGAGTCGCCATTAAAGTGCTGGAGTCTGAGTGCTTGCATGCTGGCTAAATCTGAATGTGGGGCAGAAAAAGACTATACATAAGCCACCCAAGAATGCTGGTGAAATGGTCTGGGAGGATGCTGCAACGCCCCCGGCATATGTTGCTAGCAAAAAAACAGGAAAAATGTGTGCAGCGCCGTACTTCCTTGGGAATGGCACGTCGTGCAAAATTCATCGACGTTCACGAATGCTTCAAAGAAAATGCGCAGTTGCGCATTGTACGCATCCTGTAGGTTCAACATTACTCCTGTAGGAACCTGACCTCAACTTGGCAATGCCGGAGTCTCCCTTCATCGCCGTGTACAGCACGTCGGCGAAGTTCAGGGTAGTGAAGTTGTGCATGAAGCTCAGTAGAGGGCAGCAACCATGTCCACGAGATCTGGATAGTGAAAAACCACTTGTGTGAAGCTCGGAGCACCGGCAGGAAGTTGAGCAGCATAGGTAGCATGAAGCGCGTCAAACCGAGGCAACATCATGGCATCTGCGGCTCTGGGCTGTCCCCAGAATAGGAGAACCAAAATGGCCCTTCAAAGTCCAAGCTCAAAATCCAGAGCTTCGCCATGAAGAGCAACTCCAGCGGCGTGAGCGTTCTTTCACCCAAAAAGACATATGCTGGCGAAAACTGGCAACGCAGGGCTGTTCGGTCAATTGGTCCAGCAATTGGATCTTGACCTGCAGCCGTTCCAGAGTGCTTGAACAAAGCCTGAGCACGGTTTGTGTACGAGTCCTCGCTCGTACCACAGGTCCTCAAAAATATACACATTGGTAATTTCCAAACCGTTGCGATACTGACCTTTCATGGCAGCATCTGGTTCGTTCTGGCGGTCATTGACCACGAACCGCTGGAAAGTAATAAGAGACTTCAGCTCCAATGCGAATTGTCTGTGGCAAAGATGCTGAGCAAGTCGTTCACCACAGTGAAGAAGGGTAAAATGTGCAACACGCCAAACTTCTCGAAGCTTGGAAAGCTGAACGCACATTTTTATATCTTTTGATAGCAAACTCTAAAAAATCAAGGCTCAGGATATAACAATCCACTTGGAGTGACTTCCCTATCATCTAGGACTGTTGATGGTGAAGGTTCATGGATGACATTAATCAAAACCAATCTTTATCATCAACATCCATTTACTCGGCAAGAATTGGTTAATGGATGTGAAGACATTTGAGAAAATTGCTGACAAGCTCGTTGATCATAGAAGTCGCTAGCCAATAGCTTATAAAGAATCATAGTTTATGAAAAATGGAACCGCTTGTGAATCATGGGGAACAAGCAGGTCCATAATAGGGAAGCCATGATGATGGTTAAGTCTTCCTTGAGTTAGCAGAACTAACAGCAAAGGCAGGAGCCAAACGGGGATTATGGTTGGTCACCAGTGCATGGATGATACCGAATGGCTCAGTGTTGAGGTCATCAACGGTTGATTGGTTAGGGCACTCCTGGTAGCTCCTGGCACCCCTTTAGAAGGAAGGTACCCCTGGCTCCAAATCGCTCCCTCCCAACCACCAGCCAGCACTACTGGCCATTCGTTCAACATGTTTGAGAGTCCTCAGTTCATCAATGATGATCTGTGGATTTCCGGGGGTGAAGCAGCAATAGCATATCAACATTCTCTTTATCTCACTGCTATTGTCCATTTTTCATGTTCCATATTCCTATTTTTGGTTTGTTGTTTCTTATTGCATTTTCAATGTTTTCTTCTTGCTGGTCTTTACTGTTCCCCAGGTTGATACCATGCTTGTTGGTGATTATCTGTTGTTCGTAACCATTGTTGATGATTATATCCCCCAATAACCACCGTAATCCCAAATTCGGTCACCGAGTTTTTCAATGCTGCATAGTCTTGAGTGGGGTCAGGGAGATCATTGTAGTTTTTTAGAGCTGTACTTCTCTTTCGCACTTGAAACAAAGTCACTTGGGCCTGTGTGGCTATCCCAGGGTGATTACAGGTTGCGGGAAGATGATGTCAAGGCCCTCGATCTTAAGACACAGTCTTGCACGTGGATCCGGGTCATGAAGTGGTGGATTGCCAACATACTAACATACCTAACATGCTTGAAATCACCAAAGGGTTGAGCAAATCTGGTTATAGCATTCCAGTGGTAGGGATCACTTCGAGAGTAAACTTGCGCAACCAGCAGCAGGTTTGCGATGCATTGTGGGATTACTTCCACGATAGTGGTCGTACCCGAAGAGACTTCACTAGGGTATGGACATATAAGGGTAACCATAGAGAGAGCTGACCATTCGCTCATCATCACCAATGTGTCTCAGTCGCTCAAGGTCATCCTGTCTTATCATCCGAGTTGTTGTGTGGGGTACACGCAAATGCTGGTGCCCTACACCGCTAGAGACTCTCGCAGCCGCAAAGCCGCAAAACCACTGTAATCCCTTATTTGACCTATTACTAGCCATTATAATCCCCTATCCCCATTATGTTCCCCATTATTCATGGGTATAGCTGTATAACCCCTACATAAGCCCTTCCAAAACGTGGTTCCTAGGGCCCCCTCAACGGCAGCCGTGACATCGCTTTCACCAGGTCACCGATGGCGAGAAATCTGAAGTTGCAGTGCCTGGAGCTAGGAGATCTTCGGTGAGTTTTGGGTCCGGCTGAAGAAGTTGATATATGGCGAGCTGGGTCAATATGAACTAACCAATTTCATGGGGGTTAATAACCAACAATAATAAGGCAAAGTAATGGTTAATGATGGGGAACCAGGGGGACTAAGGGTGAACTGACCCACAGCCACAAGGGGAAATAATGGTTGATAGAAATGGTTCACCACTACAAGGAGTTTTCTAGGAAATAAGTTTTCTCGGAGTTGGTAAAAATGGCTAAAAATAGTTGGTAATAATGGCTGCTCATGGGCAATAATGGGCGGTACTAATGGGTAATAATGGTTGGCAATAGTGGTCGATCATAGTTGGAAATAATAGTTGGTAATCATAAGCTTCCAACGGAATAATGGCTTATAACGGCTAATAGTGGTTAATAATGGCAAACGATGGTGAATTAATGGGGTTATTACCTGGTAATAATGGTTGGTAGATGATGAGTGGCAATGATCATGGTTAACAATGTTTTTATTGGGCTTCACCTTACAGCAAAGAAGGAATAGCTATGAGTTCTTCACGATGAACTCACGTCTCATGCTGGTAAGGATGCTGAGGTATCGGAGGGTTGGATTGCGGCTCGCTTCAGTTGTACTGCAACCAGACTTCCGGATATCTATGGTGGATATATTAGGTAAATAGGTGTGTTTATTTGTGCTATTTTCATTTCAAATGTTTATACGTTTTTGAATCAACTCACCTAAACGTTTTCCTGGGCAGCATCTTCACAATCATGTCGGTGGATCTGATGTATTAGACCTGCGATTCTCTGTCTTCTTGGTGTGGCAATGAGCTACGAGAAAGACAGTTTGAATCATCATGGACAGTGATAGGGGGCAACGGGTAATATCTGCCATAGCGGCACCAAGCGTTTCGCTGTTCGGACGATCAGCCAACCACTGTTGACCATGATCAACCAAAGTTCAGCATTGTCCGGCACCCATCGTCAAGCCTCACCGAAGGAATTCTATCACCTGTCAAGCCTTATCAACGGATTTTCATCAGATGAAAGGCCCCTTCGAGCTATGCATGACGCACAACTCGAACGTTGAGGAAGGGATGAGTGCAATACCTTGGACATCACATGCTACAAGCAATGATAACCGGGGAGGAACAATCTCCGACTCATTGATATGGTGGTTTCTCAAAATAAGGGACCCCCCAAAATGGTTGGTTTATTACTATAAATGGTTAATAGTGGATGATTTAGGGGTAACCCTATTTTGAGAAAGCACCATATACTCTCCTCCTCTGTGATTTCTAGCTCATGCACAGGAAGGGGCGCGTTCACCTCACACTCCGTCATGCTGACGCAATAGAACCAGTACTGATAAACTGGTTGATTTAGGAATATCTCAACATAATTAGATTTCACATACTGATAGGCCACCTTATCCACTCCCGATCATTAATCAACACCATGTGATATCAACGACAGGTTCTCCCAGTATCTGTTCATGCAGCTGCTGGCTCACGGGTAGCCAATGAACCAGTACGAGCCATGTGGCTCAATCACCAATACCACCATCAAACCCAGGAAATCACCTGGTTTGTCTCATCATTGCGGGTTGGTAACCCTTTCCAACCAACCTGGTGTTTAACCCGTCCTTAACCACCAGCAACACACCAGGGGTTCAATTTTTGACACCCAGAAACTCATAGGCGAAAGTGTAGAGCCTAAATGGCTAAGTCCTTGTAGAAACGAAAAAACCTGAGCCGGGCCCAGCGAACTTGGAGGACTTGGGCTTGATATTGTTGCGCTCGGTTTCGGGACTGCATACGAAACCATAAATTGAATCATCATGAACCATACTATTAGTATCAACCACATGGTGGTTCAAAAAATACAGGTACCCGTAAATTAACCATTTACAGTAATAAACTACCTATAACTTCGGGGTTCCCTATTTTGAGAACCATACAGAACCATCATGCGTTGACCAAATCTTCCAACCTGAATATTCTAAACAAATTATCCAATTTTGCATCCATTTGGTGAACGGGCACTCCTGGTAGCTCCAACTGGCTCCCCCTTTACAAGGCTAGGGCAGGATACCCCTGGCTCCTGGCCTCGCTCGCTCCCAACCATCAGCCAATTCAATCATAAACCACCACAATCATGAACCAATCACTTATAGTTGTGGTTTTAGTCATAAACTGGTTGGTGGTTGAACCACCCCCATGAAAAAAATCAACCAACCATTTGGTAATACTAGGGAAAATAAAAATGCTTGAAACCACCAACCAGTGGTTCACCTTAATCATGAAACATTTATAAACAAATCGTTCAATTCATAGCAATAAACTACAACCTATGAATTATTACTATAAAATCAATAAACTGCAACCAAACTTTGGAGCATCCTGGATTATTAACCATTGATAATGGGTATAACCTCTATTAACCACTATAATTCCTTTTATGACGTATTGTTAGCCATCATAATCCCCTATAACAATTCTACTCCCCTATTATTAGTGGGTATAACCTCTATCAACCACCATAATCCCCAACCAGTAAATAGAATCCGCAAACTAAGCCATTGTAATCCCCTATAACCACTATAATCCCGACCATTATAATGGTCTTAACCGGTAAACCAACCAATCTCTTCAGAATCAGCAGTGCTTAACCATTCTTGTTGGCTACTATCCCCTATCACTCTCCACTATAATCCACTATAAACAATGGTTTCTTGGTGGCTTGTAGATCCCTTGCTAAAAATGTACATTTTTAGTGGTTTCATGGTAAATCCATCATATCCCAAAAACGCATTCAAAACCTAAGAATTCGTGGGTATAAGCCATCCAGGTTTAATGGGTGAATCCACCGCAACCTTGGCAGCCACACCTCCAGGTTTGCCAGGTCCAACACCGGCGAAGCCGGCTCCAAGCACGCAGGGCTCCGTGAGGGCAGCGAAGCGCCCAGCAGTGCCACGTCCACCACGGACAAAGAGGACACGGAACCACAACGGGCCAAGCCCAGCCTGAGGAACTGCGGAGATCTATGGCTGAAAAGATCTATTTAACAAAGGTACTGTGCAAAAAACAGATATATCCTTAAATAAATATCTAAATGACTCTATATATATATATATATACATATATATTTAAACATATACTGTGCGAACAAAGATACCTACAAATGTATTAACAGAAACACATTCATATACTTATCTTAAAAACATGTAACACTTTGACATCTTAAAAAACAGATTGTGCCATTGTTGCAGCAATGGTGATGGATGGCTAATGACCATCATTCACGGAATTAACCGGTGTGATTTTTGACCGACTGTCCTGTATCAACGCCATCCTTGGTGTACTTTGGCTCTAGTATGGTCCTAAGTCTCTATTGATGATGATTTCAGTACCTATCAGTCCCTACATTTCCACTTACTATCAAACTATGGTATTAGGTAACCAAGCCTAAACAACAATGGTAGAAACCAGCTGATTACCTGCTACAATGGTGACTGGAAGCACAAGGAGTGATGGTGAACAACCATCAACCACACATGGCTCACCACCGGAAGCAGCACAACAGCCGAGGCGCGGTAACGCGAATGAACCCATTCGCACAGGTTGATGCAGCGGCGTCGGCGAGCCCAAGTGTGTACGGCCCGGAGCAGACAACGAAATTCCACAGCGGGAAGGGCTGTGAAGGGATGATGATGAGCCAGAAGATGTCCAACCTTAGCTGAAGCTCGGTGGACTATGGCCTTATTATTACCATTCAGTAGGCTACTACTTGATCCTTAGAAAGATCATATGTCAATCAAGCCAACTAATCAGCCCAGCTCTTTTGAGCTTGGCATCACCACCCAAGTCTCATTCGGCGGTGATGGTGTTCAACAATCAGGATCTCCGGCTGTTAGGGATGATTTCACTCACAGGTATAGCTGATAGTTTAGGAATCGCTGTCATCCCAAATGACTCATCTTTGTAGTGGGCTAACGGCTGTATTCATCTCTGATAAAACCATTTCTTATAGTGCATTAAAAACTCACACATTGGCACCAGCTGCAGTTGGCCATCAACCCATACAAAAAATGATTGTTGCTGGTTCTTACTTGAATTGCTTCGTGTGCGTATCACTATTTGTTGCTTATTGACAAATATTGTCTGTGATTGCTGATTCTTGTCCTCTGAGATCAATCATCAGTGTTGCTCACTCCTCTGAACGACTATATGCACCAGTACAAAGCATAATCAATCATCGCCATCAACTATTATCCACTCACAAAAGGAACCATCACAAAGCATCAGCCAACCATTATCAACCACCATCAGTCACCATCAACTCAATCAATACCATCAGCCACTATCAACTCATGTAATGAACCATGGTAAACTCCCACCATTACCCTTTGGTAAACTAAGATGGCAATGGGAAATCCACCAAGTATTAATGGTTTCCTAGGGAATCTTAATAAAATATGGTGATTTTCCATTGCTATGTTAGCTTACCAGAGTGTAACCATTACTACCTTCCAAGGATCACGTGGTTATTCCAGCTGGGTTTTCACGGATCGGTACATTAGGATTTCCCTGCGGTTTACCGGCTAGCTCAGGAACCCCAAGAAACACCATTGGTAAGTACCCGGTCTCACCCCTATGAATGTCACTTGGCAATTGTCTGTGTTGGTTATCGAGTCAAGCAATAAACCCTGATCACTTCTGATTTCTACTATGAACTATACTCAAATACGATCACTTCCGTTAGCTATTATGAACCACTACTAGTCGAACCATTTGTTGATCAATATCAACCATTGCGGATCACAATTAGTTGGTAGTTGATCATTCTCAACCTTGATTGGCGACTACAAACTAATTCAATTGATAATAATAATCACCCATTATAGTTGATCATGATTGTCATAGTCAACCATTGTTCAGTAATGACGATCCACTATAAGAGTGTGGCCAACAGCGTTGTACCACCCAGAAATGGGGGTAGTTTCCCTAGCTGGCTATGAACAGCTAGATGGTTAGTTGGGGCGGCGCACTGGACAAACCCCCATGAATCACCACCCAACATCGCTCCCATCCTACGCGAAGCGTCAAGGCACTGGCTGCCAAGAGTGGAGCGTCTGAACTTGTTGCTCCAAAGATGGAAACAGGAGAGCCCAAATGCCTTGTTTGGCTTGGGGAAGTGGCGCAGTGAATCCAAGTGGTTCCTTAGGGTAGTGGTTAATGGTGCTTAATGCTGGTTGAAATCATGATTAATAATGGGGAAGTAATGGTGAAGTGGTGCTGTGGATCGTGACATGCTCAGGTACGGCTGTGGATCCTGAATCATCATAAGGTGAATCACTAGTAACAGGTTATAGTTGATAATTTTCGTGCATACTTATCGTTGGCACTTACATTTGTAATTCAGGCTGTGGATCCTCAAGATTGATCTGTGTGATCGGGATGATAAACCATTAACTGATTATTTATGCACCATTGTGATCAGCGATTGTGCATGTACAATCATAGCTAGCAAACAAAAAAATCCATCACTAGTGCGATGTGTGGGTTACCATTATTCATGATCAAAGGAAGTTTCGATACGAAAGTTCCGTGTTACGAACAACCCCAATGACTACTGCAACTGATGGCTAATGCAACAGATGTCTAGAGCCAGAGAAGTCTAGAGCAAGAGATGTCTAGAGCAAGAGATGTCTAGAGCAAGAGATGTCTCTAGAGCAAGAGATGTCTAGAGCAAGAGATGTCTAGAGCAAGAGATGTCTGAACCAAGAGATGTCTAAAGCAAGAGGTGTCTGAAGCAAGAGATGTCTGAAGCAACAGATGTCTGAAGCAAGAGATGTCTGAAGCAAGAGATGTCTGAAGCAAGAGATGTCTGAAGCAAGAGATGTCTGAAGCAAGAGATGTCTGAAGCAAGAGATGTCTAGAGCAAGAGATGTCTGAAGCAAGAGACGTCTGAAGCAAGAGATGCCTAGAGCAAGAGATGTCAAGAGCAAGAGATGTCTGAAGCAAGAGATGTCTGAAGCAAGAGATGTCTGAAGCAAGAGATGTCTGAAGCAAGAGATGTCTGAAGCAAGAGATGTCTAGAGCAACAGATGCCTAGAGCAAGAGATGTCTGAAGCAAGAGATGTCTGAAGCAAGAGACGTCTGAAGCAAGAGACGTCTGAAGCAAGAGATGTCTGAAGCAAGAGATGTCTGAAGCAAGAGACGTCTGAAGCAAGAGACGTCTGAAGCAAGAGATGT
>VSDK01001190.1:308668-319309 GCA_009767595.1 Symbiodinium kawagutii
ATGATTGGATGATTAAAGGATCAATTAGTTAAAAATACTGATCCATCCTATCATCCTTTAATTAATCCAATCATCATTGATTCTAACTATTAACAATTATTAATGATGAATCATCCTTTACCCATCTTTCAACCATCCTCTACCCACCATTGATTCACGTCTGGGCATCGACCTTTACCACCTGGCTCCGCCTGATCGTGCAGCAGCTCGCAAGGACGGCGGTGGCTCCGAGTGGTGCATCCCCGAGGCCGGCGACGAAGCGCCGAGACCTGAACGCGGCGGTTGTGGCGGATGATGATGGTTTGAAAGACGGTTAAATGATGGTTTCAAGGATGGTTTCAAGGGTGCTTAGAAATTTGAAATGGTGAACTACTGATGAAGGTTGATGATGATGATGATGATGATGATGATGATGATGATGATGATTGATGATGGTGATGATGGTTCATGAAGATGCTGATTAAATGCTAGTTGCTTATCAATGGTTGTGTTAGCGATGATCAATGGTGCTGAATGATCAATGATTATGTTGGAAATGATTACACTTAATGATTGAAGGTAACTATCAAATGGTTACTATCATTATCATTGCATGCTGGTTACTTGATGATTGATAGTTGTCATGGTTGGGTTGTTTAACGATGATCAATGATGCGTAATGATGAGGGTTGATGATTATCAAAGGGTCATGGTGGCTGATGGTTCATGATTTTGAATGGTAAATGATGAGTAATCATTATGAATGCCTAATCATGATCGAATAATAGCGGTTATTATGATTCAGGGGTTCGTGCTTCGTTATGGTGAGTAGCTGATAGGGGCTAATGATAGATAATCATTAATCAAGCAACATCAACATCAACTATGACAGATGTGCTTTATCAGCTGTTGTAGGACGTGTGTGAACTCACCAGTCACTGCTGTTTGGTCTTACAAGAGTTGCTAAAGCTTGCGATGTTCCGCATCCAGTGTACCAACCCGAATAGAAATTATTAGTGCAACTCCCCACAAGGATCACCCCTCAAGAAGTTGAGAATATTCATGAATGGTCGTACAAACCATCATACAAGCGCTACTTCCCCCGGAGATCATCGCCAAGTTATGAGTAGGTACCTGTCAACTGAAGATTCTCATGCGGCCATGGGTTAACACCCCTCCTTCCAGCTGGCTAACCAACCAACATAGGAACCAACCTTTCTGAGCTGCTGACAAAACAGCTGCCAAAGATTAGTGTAGCCTGACTGTTCACATGGTTTGCATACGACATTGGGTCGTATTAACCAACAGAACTGTTGCTTAATCAACCAGCAGTTGGATGCAGTTGGTAGGGAACAGTTGGTAGCGATATTTGTTGGTGACGACTGACACATACCTGATTGGTTCTTATATGGTGGTTTCTTAAAGGGTTCCCAAATGAACAATATAGCCATTTCCAATCTAATAATAAGCCAACCATTTTTGGGGTTTCTATGGGTTTCCTACTTTGAGATACCACCATATTGTGGTTGGCCATGGGAACCCCTCAGGGTTTATTGCCTCAACAAGCTGGTTAATAATGGATACTCCGGTGATTCATGAATACATGTGCCATTGAAAAGGTGGGATGAACCTGGTAACCAGGGTCCTGTTTTGCCTGCAGACTCCCCTTTCCAGCTCGCACTTCCGACCAGTCACGTGAGAAGGATTGCAGCAGCATGGAAACGTCCAGAGTTGTGACACCAATGGCTGGTAACGAGAAGCAGGAGCCAAAGGTCATCAAGCCACCTGAGATCCAGAGAGCTGTGAAACAAAATGATAGGTTAGCGAACGATTGCTCATTGGCAGGGTTATGTGATTGGCGGTTCATCATTTTCATGGTTGATGGTCATTCACCATTCGCAATTAAATGGTTCATCATTGCAATGATGCTGGTTATCAATTCATGATGGTTCATGTTTGTTCACACTTTACAGGTTGAATCATGATTCGAAATTTCATTAGTTGGGTGTTGGCCCCCCAAATCTGCACGGTTTCACATGATGATCAACCACCACCGAACTACGTGGTAGCCATTCACAACAGCCACCAGGTGCTTCCAAAGCACAAGCAGGTGCCGTGAAATCTGCTCATGTGGAAGAACGAATTAACCTCGGTGGAGTCAGGATGCTCAGGGCACTATCCTTCCAGCAACGTCACGTGATCATTTGGGTTTGCTGGATCAAGTGTCATTTTGTGAAGGCGTTGCTCACACGTGATAAAATGTGCTCAATTGTGATCATCTTAGCGTGCTGAATTTTGATAAGATGGTAGTTTTCCCTGTCACGATTGTCATTTCGGCGTTGTGTGGGGTGCACAGTATCCTCAGTTCTGGATATGTCCGCAGGTCTGTTGTGTTGCAAGTTTTCTCTCCATATCTGCTAATCGGAGGTTTCTCAAAAGAGAGGTACCCCAAATCGTCGATTATGAGCAATTTGCATAGAGTAGTAAACCGGCCATTTCCCGGGTTCCCCTATGATGAGAAACTACCAATTCGCTCTGGACATTCTTCTTTTGGGTGTGAACTCTGCAACTGGAGGAGCCAAGCTGGTAGAAATGGGACCCATGACTTGCTAAAAACGCGACCAATGCATCAGCTGGTGGTCCATGTTGGGGACACCGGAGCCCCATCTTACCCACTCTAGTGGGCACATCAATCATAACGGAAGATCCATCCGTTGCTAAACTAAATCCACAGATGGTCGATCATCAGCTCTTTACCGTAGAAATCGATGGTGGTTTATGAACATGGCTCTCCGAGCATCGAGCTTCCGGAACTATCTACCACGCCCCATCCCCAGGGATACGCAGCTGCCAAGCAACATGGGAGGTTCAGAATGTCCAGAATCCAGGACCAACAGAACTGGCTCCATGCGTCCAAAGCTCTTGGTCGACGTGGGTGGATCCAGATGAGCGAAGTTCATCACCGACAGAGCGAAGGCGGAGTCTACCCGTACCAGGCCCAGTATCAACACAACGGGATCGCAGCACGCAGAAGACTGTGCAGGTGAGAACAAGTCTAAGCTGAGGAAGTCCGAAACAGACACGACTGGTTCGAACCAAGCAGAACTCTGCACGAACAACAAGAGATCCAAATGCAGAAGGTCCATGACCAACAGCACAAAGACGAAGTCCACACATACCATGCCGAAGGTCAACACGAACGGCTCCACTTGTGCAAGCTGCTTGGGTAACAAAGTCGGTTCCAAGTGAACAGGATCCAAGGCAGACATGGGAAAGTCCATCCATGCACTGCCAGAAATGGAGGATGATGAGCCCACTCGAGCTGAGGAGCGCAACAGCAACAAGGACTCCAGAACTGTGAGATCCGATGCAGCTGGAGCCAGGTCAAGATGAGCAAAACTGCGTGAAGTTGTGGAGAATTCCAAGTGAAAGAAGTCAATGACAGGTGGGGAGAAGACGAAACCTGCACAAGATGAGCCCATGGTCAACACCAACAGCCCCAGATGAGCAAATGATCGCAACGGGAGCAACAAATCCAGGTGACCAAAGTCTAGAGCCAAGAGGGCCAAGTCCAGCTGGGAGGAGCTGCGTAGGAAGGGACTGGAATCAAAATCTACAGCATCGGTCACGGACAAGGCGTAGATGAGGTCCGAACCTGGTCTTCGCAGCAGAAAGGTGGACAGGGCGCCAATGGAAGGGATCCCAAAATGGCAATCTTCCGTGGCAGACGATTTTGATTTGGGTTGGAAAGTCACCCACTTACATGCACTTGCAGGTCATGGTTGGTGAGACTTCCTGCCGTTGGTGCATTAACCGTCCACTCCTATGTTCAGCCACCATTCATTCTTGCTTAAAATCACCACTTTTCCCTGACCCACTCTGGGTAAGAACCTGAATTCAATCATCTTCCTGGGGTGCTAACATTATGTGAATGAATATTTCCATCTAAAGGTACGCAACTGCTAATCAACTGCAAGAAACTCAGTCACAATCAACAACTGATATCCGATAACAACTATTGACCGCTGATTGACCAGTGATAATCCATTGGAAATACTCCATAGTTGATAACTACTCAACTATTCATTATTAACCACTATTATCCATTGCAAAGAAATGGGTAGAACCATTATAAACCTCATCATCCCTATCATAAACCACTACGATCCCCTATGACAATCCCCTTAACATCGCTATAGGCGACTATAAATCGCTCTCATACCACCAAGTGATGATTAGAAACCCTATCATCCACTATCACACCCCTGTTTATCCTTATTTTAATCCACAGATGGCTTCCCCGTTTCATTTTCTTTTCCAAAGGAATCACTTTTTGACATTTGCTGCTTATTCATGACCAAAAAAATCAACCACTATTATCCCTTATGATAACCCCCTATTTTAATACACTATAACGCCACCATTAGCGACTATAAATCGCTATAACCCCATATTGTCAACCAACTAACCACTATAATTAGCCACTACTAACCACTAGTGACCGCTTGTTGATGAACCTCTCAGGATGTCACCTCCATGACTCACACCGGGCCACGAGCCATGCCCAGCGCCGGCACTGGCGAATCCATGCGCGCTGCAGCCCGCAAGGAGGGCGGAAACTCCGTGCGCGCGAGGTCCGGGGCGGACGAGGCCTAATGGAAGGCAGAAGTGGAGATCAACCAATGGTTGGGGATATACCAACTATCTATGGTGGTTTGGTTGGTTTAGAAATAATGGTTCATGTGGGGGGGGGGGAGTTAAAATGGTTTATAATTTTATTTCCAGCGTGCAGAATAGTTTATGATGGGTAATAAAGGCCTATAATGATTTAAAATTGATAGTAATGGTTTGTGATGGCTAGTCATTAATGGTTATATTGGTTTATAAGGACTAATAATTGTTTTATAATGGTTCAACATTACTTATAATGGGTAACTCATGTTTATTACTACATGTACTGTGGTAATATTTTTGATTGACAATGGTTGACAAATGGTTAAGAATGGTAAACAATGGTTTATGAGGGGTAACTTGTTCATATAAATGGTTTTACCATGGTGTATGGTGGATAAGAGCTGTCAGTGAAAAGGGTACAACTAATGGTGATAAAGGAGAACTGGTTTAGATTGTGGCTAAGTAATGGTAATAGTGGACAATAGTGGTTCATGGCTAACCAGTCGTTAATAAGCATGGTTGATGGCTTATAACGATACAATGATGGTTGAGAAGGACACTAAGCTTCAATGAAAGACTAACTCTGGATACAAAAGCTACGATCAAACATAAGCATTGATTGCATATCAACTATGTACGTCAAGCAATTCTTGGTTCATAAATAGTGGTTAGTGATTAAGAATGGGTGATGACTAATGATTTACTAATGGGACCATGGCGAACAAATAATAATATGTAGTGGTGGATCAGAAGCCTTAATCGCGTTAACAACTGGTTCATTGCTTGTAGTTGACACAATCAGTTATTTTGGCTGGAGCTCAATAATGGCTAAACATCGACAAATGATATACTGGCGGTAGAAAATCATGGTGGTCAATAATGGTTTGTATTCATGGTTGATAAATGGCTAACGCTGGTGAAATGATGATCAGTAATCATGGTTGGAAATGGTGGTGGAATGTTGGTTCGATGGTGGAATGGTGGTTGATGATGGTTCACTGCTGGTTCCCAACCATTGGTTGATTAATATCGAAGTGACAACTGATGCTTCATAGTGGTACCCTCAGAGCTAGTTGGACTCATTGAAAACAAGGACTGATTTCACCAGTGAACAATTTGGGGTAGCGAGCAGGATATGCGGATTTCCGTTGGCTACATCCCTTCTTCTGTTGTGAATCATGATTGATGATCACTAGCAATTGATGGTTACTTGTGAATCAATTGCTGATCAATCATGATCATTAAAATCATTGATTAGTATCAAGAATTACTGGCCATGATCAATAGATAAACACCAGCACTTGATGTTGCGTTCATGATCAATCGATGGTCAATAACCTGGTGAATACGGACTAACGCACTCTGGTAAACGAACACAGCCATGGAAAATCACTACATTTTGCAGAGAAACCCTGAGAAACCCTGGCAAATTGGTGGATTTTCCATTGCCATGGGAAATCATGGCAAACGGATTGTTTTTTGATATCCAATGCGATAATCTAGCTCTTGTTGGTTGTGTCCCTCGTGTTGGACGTACCCAGAAGTAAGTAGATCACTATTGACAGGGTCTATCAAAGAATAGTTGTGCCGTTTTATGTTTGTGATTTCGAGCTCTGACTTGTATCCATCGTTAATCAAAAACCATCGATCACCATCAATCATCATAAACTACTATCAACAGTCAATCAAATGGAATCCACACAGCTAAAACATTTATCTGAGAACTGGCGTTCAGCTTCTATATTCAATTCGCCTATGGCTATGTCCTTCACCGCTTGTGGCTGTATCCATCACTTGGTTGGAAAGCCTCGATTTTGGGGTACCATCATTAAAGGAAAAACACATTTGTGAACCGTCCTATCTGGTAACTCGGAGCCAGCCCAAAGCACCATGTTCGGGGGTGATTTCACAACATGAGCCTTTCTCAGATGCAACTTGTGAACGCCACGACTGAGCCCTGCTGCTGGCTCTAGATGTGCAAATCCACGTGAAGATGTCGACAAGTCCAGGTGTGCCGCATCCAAAGCCAGCAACAAAGGTCCAAGGCCTTGGGTGCAGTACAAGGGTAGTCATTGGATTATTGCCAACCGGCTTGTAGATCAAAACAAGTGTATCCAGTGGCAAATAAAGACACAAAATGAATACATTCATTAAAGGACATAAATGTATACATGTATACATGTATACGTATATATATATATATACATACATGTCTAAGTTCTAGTAATCATACTCCAATAGTCACCGCTAACCTTTGTTCTTGGTTGTCCGGGAATCAGCCAACATACCCTGGGTTAAACTAACAGCTTGATGTGGTTTTCTGCATCTCACTTTAAGCCCGGGTATATGCCATCTCTGTTGGAGCCAACCCGGAGTGGCTTGGCGCCATACTACCACCTGGTCAAACCACCAAAAGACATATATGTATTTGTGCTTGTGCAAATGTGATGCATGTAAACATGCATACAAGTAGATGCTGGTGAACCGTATGCAAAGAAGCGAAAAAACCAAACGGTTGATCGAACAATTTCCTTAGCAGCCAAAAAAATCAGGGACCAGCTGTTCAAAATAACCAGGCAATTTTCACAGCCATTCCAAAAACGAAAATTATCAATTCAACAACTACCCTCACCAACTATGGGCAACTGGTGGTTTCATCATCCCAAGTGAAGGGACAACTGCACGCCATATCTACCAAGCAGGTTATACCAAAGTCCCGCAGCATGCGACTGCCTACGGGGCCTAGCCTTGCATGGCTTCATGGGAACCTTGCTGGATTTCAAGAGATCCAACGGATTGTCACGCTTCAAGGCCGTAGGTCAATACAACCGCGGGTAATGCGGTTATTGTTGATTATTGATGACTATCATGTTGACTTTTGTAATCATTTTTATTATTGTTGACCGCAGGTCAATAACCAAAAGTCAATGTTGGTTATTGTTGACTTTTGGCTTTTGTGATCCCCAACATCCAACATACTGAAAAGCTGTTGTGGATCACAGGCTGGCGAAGGACTTATTTTGCGTAGCGCTGTGATGTGCAGCTTTGTAATCTACAAACATCAAACAGAACTGCCTCCTAACTGCGGCGTCCTATCGCTTCGCACAAGACAAATGCACTTCATCTTGCTGACCTAACCAACAAAAATTGCAAACACTGCTTGGCAAGGTGGCCCGATCCAGCCTCTGTCGGAATCCGCTTCCAAAAATCAGAGTTTGCAGCTTGCTCGGCAAAACAACCCCATCCAGGCTTTGGTTGAATTGTTGACCAAAGGCCAAAGTTTGCAGATTGCTCGGCCAGGTGACCCTGTCCAGGCTTCGGTTGAAATTCTTACCGAAGGTCAAAGTTTGCAGGTTGTTGGGCAAGGTGACCCTCTCCAGGCTTTGGGTGAACTCTTCACCAAAGGTCAAAGTTTGGAGGTTGCTGGGCAAGGTGACCCTCTCGAGGCTCTGGTTGAATCTGTGGCCAAACGTCAAACTTTGCAGGTTGCTGGGCAAGGTGGCCCTCTCAAGGCTTTGGTTGAAATATCTACCAAAGGTCAAAGTTTGCAGGTTGCTGGGGCAAAGTCACCTGATCCAGGCTTTGGTTGAATAATTCACCAAAGGTCAAAGTTTGCAGGTTGCTGGGCAAAGTGACGCCATCCAGGCTCTGTTTGAACGGGTAGCCAAAATTCAACGTTTGCAGATTGTTGGGCAAGGTGACCCGATCCAGGCTCTGGTCAAAATGGGCACCAAAAGTCAAAGTTTGTAGGTTGCTCGGCAAGGTGACCCCGTCCAGGCTCTGGTTGAAACGGAAACCAAAAATCACTGTCTTCAAGTTGCTCGGCAAGGTGACCTGATCCAGGCTTTGGTCGAAATAGTGGCCAAAAGTCAATGTTTGCAGGTTTCTCGGCAAGATGACCCCATCCAAGCTCTGGTCAAAAGCGGCACCAAAAGTCAAAGTTTGCAGGTTGCTGGGCAAAGTGACGCCATCCAGGCTCTGGTCAAAACGGCTACCAAAAGTCACGGATTGCAGCCTGCTTGGCAACGCGACCTGATCCAGGGGCTGGTCAAAATCATCTCCAAAAGTCAGAGTTCGCAGTTTGCTGGGCAAAGTCACCTGATCCAGGCTTTGGTTGAATTTTTTACCAAAGGTCAAAGTTTGGAGGTTGCTGGGCAAGGTGACCCTTTCGAGGCTCTGGTTGAAACTGTCGCCAAACGTCAAACTTTGCAGGTTGCTGGGCAAGGTGGCCCTCTCAAGGCTTTGGTTAAAATATCTACCAAAGGTCAAAGTTTGCAGGTTGCTGGGCAAAGTCACCTGCTCCAGGCTTTGGTTGAATTCTTCACCAAAGGTCAAAGTTTGCAGTTTGCTGGGCAAAGTCACCTGATCCAGGCTTTGGTTGAATTTTTCACCAAAGGTAAAAGTTTGGAGGTTGCTGGGCAAGGTGGCCCTCTCAAGGCTTTGGTTGAAATATCTACCAAAGGTCAAAGTTTGCAGGTTGCTGGGCAAAGTCACCTGATCCAGGCTTTGGTTGAATAATTCACCAAAGGTCAAAGTTTGCAGGTTGCTGGGCAAGGTGACCCTCTCGAGGCTTTGGTCGAAACAGTTTCCAAACGTCAAAGTTTGCAGTTTGCTGGGCAAAGTCACCTGATCCAGGCTCTGGTCGAAACAGTTTCCAAACGTCAAAGTTTGCAAGTTGCTGGGCAAGGTAACCCTCTCGAGGCTCTGGTTGAAACTGTTGCCAAACGTCAAAGTTTGCAAGTTTCTTGGGAAAGTGACGCCATCCAGGCTCTGGTCGAAACAGTTTCCAAACGTCAAAGTTTGCAGGTTGCTGGGCAAGGTAACCCTCTCGAGGCTCTGGTTGAAACTCAAACCAAAAATCAAAGTTTGCAGGTAGTTTGGGAAAGCGACCCCGTCCAGGCTTCGGTTGAAGTCGGGGTCAAGTTCCAAAGTGGCAAGGCTTTGGGGAAGATGGTGCAAACAATTGGAAGATGCGCCTGAAATCTTTGTCAGCCCTTCCAATGCGCCCTCTTCCTCAGAACCTGAAAATCCCATGACAACTCTCCATGCAGCCAGCAAATCGGTGGGAAGATACGTGCAGGTCAACGTCGTAGTTTTACTTGAGATGCCTTGTTGTTGCAATGTTTGGTGCAGTATCAAAGGTGAAGCAAAGTGGTGGAGAGTGAGCTTTGCGCCTTCCTTTGGCAAAAGTTGCCTCGAAACTATCTGAACAACTTCCCGTCCAATTGTGGAAGGACAAACGCTCACACTGCATCCTTCACCATTCAAACACAACACGTGAACTTCAATCAACTGGGCGCTGTCATCACATGACGGCTCTGCATAGCCATCATGGCCTCTGCTCGCCATGCGGAAACCGGTCCTCTAATCACTTGAGAGCAGTGCAAACCCTGTATGAAAACTAGTGACCATCGGCTGGGCCGAAGGCTATGCTCCCTAGAAGCAGGTTGTACTCGATGGCAATGCTCGAGGTTGTCCAAATGAAATAGCCCTAGAGCTGATGGGCTTCCTTATTACTGATGATCATTTCAGGATGGTTGGGGGAGTGGTACCACCATTTATGGACAAACCAATTTTCGACCACAAAACATTCTGAGACTGGACCAGCTCATCATATTGCCATCAACCCGAAGATTCGCTAATGCTTCATGTTTTGGAATTCATGAACACAGATCATAATGGAGACGCCAAGCTTGAAACTTGAAGTGGGATAATCATCCACGCGAAATCAAGTTCACACTTGACACTGCCAAGGTTCTTGTTGTTGAGTCGCAACCTACCTCGAACAACACACCATGACACGGTTGTCCTGTTGTTCAAGTCCTCGTTGTTTCAATCACAATCAACCATGGCCAATATTAACCCACGCTTGCAACAGCACTAGGAGTTGTACGATTGTTTTCTTAGTACATACGAGTTCATAGGACTCCTGGGATTGACGGTTATCCAATGTCATTAGTCGAACCAACACCATGGCTGACCGCTCTT
>VSDK01001190.1:323786-410072 GCA_009767595.1 Symbiodinium kawagutii
CAACGGCCCTCGCAACGGGCCCTGCGGTCGGATGGGTCATAGCTATGGGGCAGCTAGTGGTGGTTGGTGATGGTTAGTAGTGGTTAGTAGTAATAATAGTAGTGATTAGTCGATGTTAATTTAATTTTCAATATATGGTAGTAGTAATAGTAGTGGTTAGTAGATGTTAGTCATGGTTAGTAGGGTAATAACCAACTATTAATAGTATGGTCCAGTAGTGGTTAAGATATGGTTAGTAGTGGTTAAGACATTTTTAATGGTTAATGATGGTTAATGATGGTAAATATTTGTAATCATAGTTATGGTAATAGCCAATTATTAATAGTAGGTTAGTAGTGGTGAATAATGGTATTTCACAGTACTTCCGCGGCTGGGGTGCGGCAGGGCCGATAAGTGGGAAGGTATTTCACAGTAGTGGTTGAGATCATTGTAATGGCTACCAAATAGCTATGGTTACAATAGCTAGTGGTGGTGGTTAGTATTGGTTAGTGGTTGATAATGGTCAACAATAGTTATTAATAGCAATTGGTGGATATAATTGATTAGCAATGGTTAATAACGCTTAAATCGTGGTTCGTAGTCATAATGGTTAGTAGTTGGTACATTTGGTAAATATGATTGATCATGATAAATTAATAGCAATTACTATTAATTAGTAACAATGGTGGTTAAATATAGTAGCCATGGTTAATAGTAGTGGTTAATAATGGTTAGTAGTGATTCATATCATGATTATAATGGCTACAAATGATCATAACTCCTACGGTTTCATGACCATATGCATGGTTGACAAAGATATGACAAAGTTGATAAAACTTGACAATGATTGATGACGATTGATCAACATCCGTGACGCTTGAGAAACATCCCTGCCCAACGATCAGCCAGTAAGATCCTGGTTGCTGGTGGCAGCCTCACGTACCTGGTTGCCTCATTGCTGCTGAGGGTAGGTTATGCAGGGCCCCAGAGGTACCCAGAGTCACCTCCACAGCCCATCAAGCTAAACCCTTCGTGTGGCGAGAAATGTTTATACATGGTCAAATTCATTGCCATCATTCTTGCGAATCATTCTAAACCAATATTCCAACCTTCATAGCTGGTTCGTATATACTTCGTAGGCGGCTTATCAGTGCTTATTCTCAGACGGTCATCAGGGGCTGACTGCCTTGAACCCTACCACCAACACCAGGTGCTTCACCACTGCACCACCCACCCACCCAGCCACCCACCAGCGCCAGCTGCATCCCCAGCGGCTCCGGGTCAACAGCGACGCGTCCATCGTCGCAGGATCCAACACCGACAGCGCGGAGCCGCAGCGCGCGGCGCTGCGCGCAGACAGCGCAGGGCCCGGCTGCAGGAGGTCCAACGCCGAGACCGAGGAACTGCGCGGCGCGGCTGGGGGGACCTGGGGACCTGGGACCCCCGGGAGCTTCGAAAAGGTTGGGAAGGATGGGGTTAGAAGCAGCTGGTGATTGAGATTTCAAGGGATTCTTCTTATAGGCAGCTTAGGTTGGGAAGGATAGTGTATACACAGCGTAAAAAGGTTTGTTTATGTGGTAGAGGTTGTAGCCAGCTTTTAAGGGAGATAGCTGGATATTGAGATGGGATGATTCAGATTGGATTTTTTCAATAGCAATTGAGATATTTGAGGGTTCCCATAAATGGGAGTACCCCCAAAGCACTCAAGTTAATTGACAATATCTTCCACTATAGACCACCAAGTCATGATATTGGCTATTTGTATCTGGATGAATTATCATATTTCACAAACCTGAAATACACATCCTCTTGGGAATGGTTTCACTAGCCATTCTTTCAACAGTTCCTATTGGGCAGGGGTCAAGTTATTAGGGAACCAACCCGCAGGCCATTGATCGATTTGCTTGTGTATACTCATCCACTTTGCTAGTGGATAATCTTGCTGAATTGAAGCGATGACCATACCCTCCTACCAAGGTAGTGAATATGATGGTTATCCACTAAACATCATGCACTAAATTGATGATGATTCACTTTCAGACCCTCCTCGAGGGTGTTTCGCAAGATTGAGTCCCAAAATTGGCTGATTCAGAGCTAAAATTGATTACCTTTTGGATGATATTGACGCATCCCCATTTTGGAAATCCACCAAAATCACTCACAAACAATTCAACAGGAGGTAACAAGAATTGTGTTGTTTTTGTGTAGCGGCCAAAAAACAAACCGTATCAGAGGCACCAGCAGCAAGACAATGAACAGGGTAAAGAAACTGTCTGGCAGTATTGGCAACGATTGGAAAAGATCAAATAGTTTACATCTTTCAGGACCCTGATTTCTCAAAGCCTGATTCTGATCCGCCTTGCCATATTTCCAAAACAATTTCGTGTATGAAGAACACGCAACCCGAAGCCATGATCTTTTCAAACGCTCCAAAGGAAACCAAATGGCAATTTGAGGAAATGACCAACCGGAAACTCCAGCAACTACAGTACAGGCAAATTCTGACCTGCCCTCCCTGAATAGATCTCTTGAAATTTCAACCCATCATCCAGAAATATGTTCGAAATGGGTCTGAGCCAAGCCATAGTAATACTCCAAAACCAATGTTTCATAGTTACATGATCATTTCTTGGTGGGGCCCAGGCTGGTTACCCGTCATGGCTTGGCACCCCAAACATGAGATTCCACCAGCATCATTGGATGAACATCCCCACAGCCGCAGTTCAAGCGCCCAGGTAAACCTTTTCTGCGAGTTTCGACGAGCCGTGGCTTAGCCATGCAGCTAAACAGTCAGTCAACGGCAACTGGGAAAAGGCCATCACTGTACACATCTGTTTCGTTTTAAAAGAATTCTTCTTGTGTTTTAGACTTTTCCAAGGCTAAACCCCAGCCCCCAAAAATAAAGCAGAATCATGTCTGATTGAGAATTTCAGGATTGATTGATCTTTAGAGTGTTTGAAATATCTTATTTATTTGTGTCGGGTCGGGATGGCTCAAACAACGGACGAATAGATGCTAAACGATATCAAATGATGCAATGCGTCTGCACCAATAAGACTTAAGACCTTGGATACACGTGGACGGGCGCAATGCCAACAAGTTTGAGGCCCAACAGCCCCACACTTTACACGGACAGCAAAACATCTCGCGACAAGGCCCTTGCCCTTCGCGAGGACAAAATTAAAGGATGTCCTACAACCTACCATTTTGAAGGTAAGCCGCACCAGGTGTGCAACCTAATAAACTCAGTGTTCCGCAGAATTTCCACATCTTGATATTTACTTGATATGTTTTGGGAGGGTGAAACGCCATTTCAACGGAAAAATCCGATCCCCCGTAAAGCATTCATTTCCACGTCGTGTTAGAAGCTTTAGATGGCACCGCTGATGGGAACAGATCTGAGGCACATTGCGTGGCTATGTGCAAACTCTCGCCTCAGAGACCATCACCATAAAATAGTTCCTCTTGAAACTGCATAAACCACAGGGAGCTCTGCACTTTCGTCGTCAAAAACAGGCACCAAAGAACCTCCGGAAAAATTGGATGCAACACTGGTTCAGCTCAAAGATTTGGCGAGCTGGGTCAAGCAGTTAATTAACCAACTCATGGGGATAATAACTAACAACAATAAGGAAAACAATGGCTAATGATAGGGGAAGCTTAAGACCCTGGGAAAAAAGCCTGATAAATACTCCACAACTGCTGGTGGTCAATCCAATGCAAAATAGGAAATTTCTTAAGCAAATTTCAAACTCAGGAAAAACACACACACCCAAAAAATCCGCAACCAGCAGCCAGCAAATAGACGAAGAAAGACAGTAGAAGTCTCTTCCACATCGAACTGCGCGCGTCGATGAGCAAATTCTCGCCGTACTTGGTGGCGCAATCGATGACGGTCACCACTGGATTCACCACAGTCAGGTACCGGGGATGCCTGCGCATGATGCAGCGGAGAAGGTGAAAATCGTGAATGGCATCCAAACCAAGAGAGCATCAAGGCAAGCAGGTTTCTCTACACAACAAAAAAAAGACTAAAACACTAAAAAAACTCAAGAATGGGAGGAATATGAGTCTCCCCATCGCCCCTGGTGTGCGAGCAGCTGACATATTTCTAACCAGCCGCTTGCCCTGATTGGCACCTGAGACGTACGAAACATGAACGACCCTAAAAATGATTTCATCTTTGAGGGCATTCTCGGGCAAAGATTCGTCCATGTCTTACTAAGGCCCAAGCAACACAACTTGGATGTTTCTCAAGGGTAACCCCAGATCATCCAATATGAACTATGTTCGAAATCGACCGACCATTTTTTGGGTTCACTGTTTTGAGAAACACATAGAAACACCCACTCATACTACCATTTGGCTGGAACCCTCCTGACAGCTCCAACCCCCTTCCCCCTTGAAAGGGCTATAAGGACCCTGGCGAAGTTCATCCCTTCCAACCACCAACCAGATTGATAATGGATGATGAAAACATTACAATCCCATGAGAAAAACCATTACACCCCCCTTCTAAAGCTTCGAAAGCCAATGAAAACTCACCCCAGAGTAGCACCGGCAGCACCTCGTTACGGAGGTCTTCTCCGGCGTCTCGACGCGTTCCGGTTCCTCCGACCGCAGATCTTCGGTCGCCGGAGTTGGCTCCGTCGCGGGCGCGGAGGAAGTTGCGGTCTCCTGGAGAAGCGAAGCCAAGGTGGGCCCTTCACCAGGGCAACTGCCAGGCCAATGGTGTAACTAGCTCTTCCAGGCCAATGGTATAACCAGCTTGTTCAATGGCCCGAACAAACTTATGAGGCTTTGATGGTTCAATTATAGAGTCGTGTCCATTGATGGCCATTAGCAACTCTTGTTGCTGAGCCATTCATGTTCCACAGGAGTCACGATTCCGCATTGTGATTTTTTTGTTAATTTGTCAACAATTGACAGCTATTGATAAGTAATTATGGATCAACTGATGGCTGATAATCAAAGTCTTTAGTAGTCCAATGGGTGGTTTCTCAAGCCAGTTTGGGTACCCCAAAGCTATGGTTGGTCTAATACTGCAAATCGCTCTTATTGGATGATTTGCGGGTCCTCGATTTTGAGAAACACCCAATTATGGATCAGTTGATGGCTAACAATTCCAAGAAGGCAACGTTCATCATTAAGACCCATGCATGAATTCTTTACCCAACCATTTTACTGAAGTTGGTAGATCAAAACAGATCCATCAAATCATAAATGAAGAATTTGTGGATCAAATTATTTGTTGAATGGCCCGGTGAGCAAAAGTGGTAAGAACGGCCATCAGGTTCATGTCGCACATTGTCATCTTCAGCCATCCTATTTTATGCTACCCAACTGTGCAAGACATGGACGCCCCTGACAATGGCCACAAATTACAGCATTCACTTCTACATTCTACATATGTGTAGCCGCTATTCTACATTGGCTATCCCCCCGCCATGGGCAGTGCCTGAAATCCTATACGATCTTCTCGTGCCCCCCCTGCTTGGTTGAAAGGACTTTGCAAAAGTGGTCCACAAACGTCCATAAACCACGGCATGAAAACCACTCCGAAAAACCCAACATGTCCCTCATCATCTCAAAATTTTCGGCATCATTGTCCAATGCTCACTCCGTTCAAACTCTTGCGATGAAACTCTCCTCGTCCCCTGCTTCGATCTTCGCTTGTTGACAGGCCAATCTCCTGAAAGGAAATCATGTCAAACACTTGTCAGTAGAGTTTCATCAGCTACTTGATCTGGACCTTAGTCATAACCAGTGGAGTTTACCGTCTTGAGAATTCAAAGACATATGCAGGTTCGCGTACCAAGTGGTATGTCTTACTAAGGCCCAAGCAACACAACTTGGATGTTTCTCAAGGGTAACCCCAAATCATCCAATATGAACTATGTTCGAAATCGTCCAACCATTTTTCGGGTTCACTGTTTTGAGAAACGCATACAAACACCCCTTTTGCTACCATTTGGCTGGAACACTCCTGACAGCTCCAACCCGCTTCCCGCTTGAAAGGGCTATGAGGACCCTGGTGAAGCTCATCGCTCCCGACTACCACCCAGATTGATAATGGATGATGCTAGGCAACAAGAAAGTCAACTTAAACAATAGAAACAGATAACTCACCAATTGTAATGATTAACCATTACTGTTGCCGATTGTGCCCTACCAATGGCTTTAATCATACATCCGCTAGAAAAAACCATCACAATCCCATTCAAAAAACCACTACCCCCCCCTTCTAAAGCTTCGAAAGCCAAGGAAAACTCAACCCAAAGTAGCACCCGGCAGCACCTCGTGTCGGAAGTCTCCGGCGTCTCGACGCGTTCCGGTTCCTCCGTCCCCAGATCTTCGGTCGCCGGAGCTGGCTCCGTCGCGGGCGCGGAGGAAGTTGTGGTCTCCTGGAGAAGCGAAGCCAAGGTGGGCCCTTCACCAGGGCAACTGCCAGGCCAATGGTGTAACTAGCTCTTCCAGGCCAATGGTATAACCAGCTTGTTCAATGGCCCGAACAAACTTATGAGTCTTTGATGGTTCAATTATAGAGTCGTGTCCATTGATGGCCATTAGCAACTCTTGTTGCTGAGCCATTCATGTTCCACAGGAGTCACGATTCCGCATTGTGATTTTTTTGTTAATTTGTCAACAATTGACAGCTATTGATAAGTAATTATGGATCAACTGATGGCTGATAATCAAAGTCTTTAGTAGTCCAATGGGTGGTTTCTCAAGCCAGTTTGGGTACCAAAGCTATGGTTGGTCTATTACTGCAAATCGCTCTTGTTGGATGATTTGGGGGTCATGTTTCCTTGGTAGGTGTTTTTGAACGGACCCCATAGCCACATGTGCAGGATACCATCTTGCTGTGTGAAGGAGTCAGCTCATCGGGTCGTCGGGAGGCTGTGCTGGAGATCCAGAAACTGTGACCCAGCGGCTGGCAAACCGCTGCCCCTTTGCAATTCCCCCGCAGGGAGGGGTCAAAGTTTGGTGATACAAATGCCTCTGCGAACTCGTCTTCTCTATTCTGGACGAGGTTTAAGTCATTTTAAGTCATAATGGGAGATCCAGTCGTTAGTAAGAGTGCTTGCAAGTGATTGTTACAATTTTTTCTGTGAGTATTCACTTGGTACCTGGTCAACTATATTGCTGCTACTTGGTACATGTGACAATCAAACTATGCTACTTGGACTGATTATTGCTTCAGTGCTCAACCCTTGAACCATCCCGAGTTGCCGGCACCTTTTGCTCCTCGATGTCGAAGGTCAGGATCAAGTCGCCCTGCAGCGATGAATGTGTCTGCAGTATCGCTCGCATGCACTGCTTGGTGGTTTCAACAGCTCTAAAGAGCATTGGTCAACCAACCAGCCATTTGTAAATCATGGAGAAAAATGTTCAAAACCACCAACCAGTGTATACTAGGAACTATAACGGCCATTGGTTTTGGGGATCATATCAGTTAGTGAAACCACTTCATGTTTTTCAGTACGTTTCGGTCAGTATCACTAGGAGCTAGGCTGCGAGATGTCTGAGGCTTGCAGGCCAAGCACATTGAGTAGTAAGCATGGGGGTTATACGACAGTATGTAGCTATGGTGAATGAGCGATGTGGGCCATGTAGATATTGCAGTATGTAGCAGTTGTATGGCAAACATTCTGACTGACCACAATGGTTCAAGTCAACGTTGGGGCGATAGTTCCTGACCTCCCCATTTATCATTTGAGATGGAAAAACAGCCAGAGTTTGTCGCGCCCTGGAAGGAAAAAAAACAGATGGTTGAGAGCTAGCAATCAACCAGGGGTGCTTGGTTGGCTACCCATACTGCTGACCAGTGTCCCAGAATCATAATGAGTGTCTCTGAGACATCAGGGTATACCCTGCAAGTGGTTTCCATTTGCAACACGATAATAACTGGAAACACTTGCATAGTACATACATTTCTATATGTACATATGTCTCAAAGCCTGGTGGCTTCATCCCTCCCAGTAGAGGTGTAGATTGCCAGGAACGACGATGACCTGGCAACGTATCCACCAATTGGAATTTCTAGTGGTCAGTTCAGAAGCTCAAGAGCAGTGAAGTAACGTAAACAATAGCTGCTATATGTCCAAAAACAACCAGCCCTTGCACAACCAGCAGCTACTATAGCTGCTCAAGTTAGTCAAATTGTTCCAAATACAATGGCCAGGACAGGGTAGTTGGCAAACGCAGTTCAGATGTTTGGCATCCTTGGGATCTGAGAATCTACTGGGGAAACCTGCCTGGCACTAGCTGTGCCAGGGACTTTGGGGAGGACCGCTACGGAAGCCGCGCGCGAAGCTGCGCCGCCTTTTCACCCGGTACATGGCGAGTACCAAGTACTTTGCTGGAAGGCATTCCTTCGCCCTTCACCACCTTGGTGTAGTTCGGACTCACCTGCCACTGCTTCCCAGCAACGAGCAACGCATGACACCTTCTCGAGAGCAACAACCCACGAATGAGGCTTCGTAATGGCGAATACAAGTGAATGATTAACATAAGTGAACCAAATGACACTGAGAGCTGCCAACAGCTGGTAAAAACAATCTAATGGTGAGACCTTTATCGAAGCGAATGCTGCTGGATCGACAAAAATGCAGCCCATACCACTAGGGATCATGGCTGGCAGTTGACTTAGCAAAGGTTGATATGCTTCATCATGATGGTGAATTTGGGTTGACGATGGTGATTCGTCTGGCCGGGTTTCCCCATAAATGATGAACCCCAATCGCTTGTTGGTTTCCCTACTAAAATGACCATTTCGGGACAGTTGGGGGTACTATAGACAACCCCAGCTGTGTCAGTCAAATGAATGTTTTTTCAGCCGAAAAAACTGAGATGATTGTTGACAAATCTATTTTTGGGAGAAAAGTTCAAGTCCAGCAGGTTAAACCAAGACGGTGAAGCGATTTGCTATACACCACGATGAAAATACTACCACTAATAGTGCATATGCCACTAGTGAAGCAGGGTCACTCAACAATCTGACAAAAGCCAACCCTTTGCCTGCTACTTCTTTTGCATCTTTATGTTTCTATACTGGGTGATCCGCGGCCTTCAGAATTTACCATTAACATCCATGAACCAGCTGGTGATATTGGTTGGTCAAGCAGTTTCGTCGCTATGGTTGTTGGCTAGTGTTGGGTAGTATCGCTTATTACTGTCCAAAGTATCATTTTTGCTGATGATCATTAACTTTTGATGAGCCAGAAGTACTATCCGTTCACCACCATCAAATATCAAACATCATGATAAACCATCATCAACCATGATGAAGCTTCATCAACCAGCACTCATCATCGCTAATCATCACCAATCATCAACCATGAGCATCTCCAGCAGCTTCCCCCGCAGCCCGGCCGCGCCATATCTCGCACGTTCACGCGCAAGATGCGCTCGGGGCTATCCAGCATCTTGACATCGACCTGGTTTGGTCAAAGTGGAGACATAGACCAGCAGTACCTTAAACAAATGGTAGATCCACATTGATAATAATCGGCATAATGACCTTACATTAATAGTACCCTTGTACCTTTAAATAAACATTAAAGTCACCATAATTCAAAGGAGATAATAGATCCATCTTGGTAAATCAGCATAGGTTTACCTCAACTAGCTTGAAACTTCCCATAAAATATAGGATCCAACATCACCAGGATACCTATGATTTTTGGAACATCAAGTATGGTAACCATATGTAACTATACTTCAATGGCTCCTAAACCAACAAACGTACTTGCATGGAACGAGTCTCCAGCCAACAATCAGCCCTATAAATGTATCAGCAGTGAGTTCACCGCCGTCATCTGCTGGCTGGTTCAAAGTTAATGGTAACCCAGGATTAATAAACTCCTGGTTGATTAATAGGGGGTATCCCCCAAAAGCCTTGGTTTCCCATTAAAATGGTAACCCCCTAATTCAAAAACCTGGGGTTTATTAATCCTGGGTCAACATTATTGGGTTGTTAGTCTATGGATCTGACCAACCGTTCTGTTGGGAGAATAGATGCTCATAGCCATCCCGATGACTTAACAGCTACCTCTGACAAGTCCTGTGACATTCGCATGCTATCATCACCAATGAGTGTACCCCCGAACCTTCCTCAAAGTGTCATCTGTAAAGTGGAAGCTCACCAACAACTTGAGGCAACTAACTATATGTGCACACATCGTCAACACTGGGATGTCATCATGAGATGTCAAATATGACCATTCGTCTTCTGCACCTTAGATGGACTCCCGCACATTCTAATTATACTGGGTGAGATTCCAATAAAGAAGTCATGCTCCAAGCGAAAACGCAAACTTTTGATGGTGAGATCGAGAATGTCTCCCAGTGCTACAAACAGAAAATAAAATACAAACACTGTAGCACTTTTTGTGTTTGTAGCAATATAGGTCTCCCAGTGCTACAAACACAAACACTGCAACAGCATGCAACAGCTGGGTCACGACAACCATGGAGTCTAAGCCCAACAGAGAGAACATCGGTGCAGAATCGAACTTCAGAATCATTAAGGTTAATTGAGAACGGACAAATCATGGCTTGATACTAACACAGTTGCTTATGGTTAAAAGGGAATTGATAAAGAATTTACTTCAGAACGTGGCAAAGCATTACAGCTTAAAATGGACGCTGTCACCATCAACGATTGGGCTTCACACTCATACATTTGACTACTGTCAAGGAAGATCGCCAAGGATTTGACCAGCCGATGACAACTTACCGTCAGAAGCTACCAGGGGACCCCCAGGAGACCCTTGGACCTGGCCTTGAAGTCAGTCGAGGCGTCGACCAGGGGAATCTGTCGATGGTGCAACAGATTGGAGCCCTGACAGCTGACCATGGCAGCCATGGCGCAACACCTGGGTTTGACGTGGTGCCATTTTCGCAGTAAATGCTCACTTTCTGGAGGGCGCACGAACCAACCACAGTAAATATGGCTTTGTCCACGAATCTGTGTAGCTCCAAGTTACTGTTTGTTTCTCCATTATCATCGATCGTTAGGCTGGTTGGTTCGGGGGTACCACCATTTCTGGACAAAACCATACTAATCTCCCCGATGTTCATCATTTTTAGCAATAAATCCAGCCATGTTTGGGGTTCCCTATTTTAAGAAACATTCATATCACATATCCATCGATCATGGGTCTCATGGGTCAATCATTCATCGGAGTCTTCCATTGCCAAAAATTCTAGGCAGACTTTCTGCGACTTGGGCCTTCACCAACCACATCGATGACTTCTCACTGCTAAAGGTAGGGGATGACAGGGGCGTGGATGGAAACTGGGTGGTTCTTTCAAGGTATGGAAAACCTTCTATGACAATTCACAAATCTAGCCTCAAAGAAACATCATCAATCCAAATGTCACCATCTATCTGGTGGTGCTGAACCATTACCTGTCCATCAGTCTACCCCTATAGTAAAGGAGTCACCATCATGCACTAAGTACCGAATGCATCAGCAACTGATTTCGCACCATCAAGCCACACGATCAAACTTACTGCAGCGGCATGCCAGCGTGCCTCCCGCGTGAAGACAGGATGCCTCTTTTCTCTGATGATAAAGATCACGTCCTCCGCGTCGGCAATTTTGTATCCCAAAGGATCAGAAACTTGGACCTGAGAAAGACAAATCCCCAAATAAGCAGTTTTACTAGGAAAGCCCTAAGGTCTAAGGATGTCTAAGGGATCAGTGCCACAAGGTCACCTTTCCCTTTCCACACGGCTTCCTTGAGTTGATCATAGGAAAACTGCAAGGTCAACAGTGATGATCAGTTGTGAATAACTCCATATCTATGTCAAGGGACACCTTCAAAACCCTTCAATGGGCAAGACTAAGATCTCCGGTTCCTGTGTGGGTTCAAAGTGCTCATTGGAGCCATGGTCCCGGAAGGTGAGATTGGTGGGAACATCGCAATAAATACGTCATATAGGCTTTAGGGATTGAAGAGGGGATCGGGAGATAAGCACCAGTTGCGGATTTTATGGACCCCTCATTGGCACTCATCTGTCGGTGATTCTTGTTTATTATCCCCTCTTCCAAACTGTCGTCAACAAGCCTATCTGCCACCATCAAACGTTGAGCATTAATGATTCATGTTGACTATTGATAGTTACCATCTTGCAGCCAATCATGAGAAACACAGAAGAAACGTGCCCTGCAGCAAAACCACAAACATTCCGTAAAAGCTTCCAGCTGAGCATGCCCAGTATCTCATCCCATCGAGTTGTTCACACCCAATACGCCAAGTGTAACACTCATCACTGATCATCACTGGTAATTCCGTTGTACGCAGGCATGGAACTTGTCCTGAATCTGTTCAAATAGGTGGCCCTTTGCTCCCACTTGTAGTACCATCCGGTAGTTCGATATGGCAATGGAATCATGGGAATAATGAGATTTCCAGTTGTCAATAAACCACTTGCAATTATTTGACAGTAGCTTTCCACTTATGGCAAAAATGGGGATGGCTTATTAACAGCTGGATTATCCAGCTGACATTTTCGCTGAAACAACTATGGCGATTTGTCAAAGATTTTTCAGCCGAGTGAATCTGCCAGAACCATCTAATGTAGGGTCATAGCATGTTATAACTAGCCCCTATAACATGGTTTATTAGTCGTTAATCATGGTTAATCAGCGGAAAGGTGAATCTACCAGAATATGTTCTAACCCAAATAACCGCTATAACCCTTATAACCCATGGCTTATATCCCCTAGAACCCGTGGCTTATACCTGCTATAACAACCCCTAGGGTCATCATGGGTCATCGCCCCACCATGGCTTCACCCGGGTCCCCGCAGCTCCTGCGCTTTGCCGTTGATCTCGTCCCCTTCTCCTTGGAAGGTCACCTGCGCGAGGCGTCTCCACCAGCTCGAGCTGGCCAATCTCACCATACTTCGCTGGGGTGAATCTGCTCCAGTGATAAGGAAGTAGTGGGTGAATCTACCAGTTCTAAGGGGGTGAATCTACCAGTTCTAAGGGGGTGAATCTACTAGTTAGAAGGGGGTGAATGTACCAGTTATAGAGGGTGAATCTACCAGGAATAGAGGGGGTAGTTGTACTGGGGTGAATCTACTAGTTAGAAGGGGCGAACTACTCCACTGATAAGCTGGTTGTCATAGGTGGAAAGCTATGGTCAATGGGGGGAACTTCTCATCGTACTACCTATAGTTGTAGCCCAACTCGTGACCGGGCCCAGCTTGTTAAGCTGGTTGGCAGTTTTTCAAAAACGACGAAGTGTAGTGACAAATCTAACTTCAATCTGGTAGGTCAACTATGCTGACCTTCTTAAAGTTGACTACCATCTGGTTACACCACTCCTGGTAGATCCAAACTGCTCCTGGTAGCTACAAAGCGAAAAGGCTATCGGGCAATGGTTTCTACATCAGGCTGCTTCATGACATGGTTCCGCCACGGGGTCAGTTCAGCTACCTTGTATGGCTTGTAACCATGGCTAGGAGTTAGCTAAACAACTTTTCAATTGCCCCTTCAAATGTGGCTGTGGGTGGAAACCCTTAGTCCGCCTGGTTCCCCATCATTAACCAGCTCGTTTTCCCTACTCGTGTTGGTGAACATGTCCCCGATTCGTTGGTTGGTTAACTGCTTGACCCAGCTCGCCATGTCTCAGCAAAAACACAACCTCTCGTAGCCAGCTGGTATCATCCCCGCCGAAAAGTTTCCGGCGGCGGCCTTTTTTCCAGCCTTCCATCCTGGCTTCACCTTCACTTCCAATATTGCCTGGCGTCCGCCCCGGTGGTGAACCTCCAGGTGCCAGGTCAATTCTGGTAAGTGATTGTTAAGTGGTAGTCACTTACAATATAAGTGTTACTTTATATTATATTATATTATATTATATTCTATTATATTATATTATATTCTATTATATTATATTATATTATATTCTATTATATTATATTATATTATATTATATCATGTTATATTATGTTATATTCTGTTCTATTATATTAAATTCTATTCTATTCTATTCTATTATCTTCTCTTCATCATGTTATATTATGTTATATTCTGTTCTATTATATTAAATTCTATTCTATTCTGTTCTATTCTATTATCTTCTATTCTATTCTATTCTATTAAATTAAATTATATTATATTACATTTTATTAAATCATATTATATTATATTAAATTATATTAATATTATATTATATTAAATTATATATTATATAATATTAAATTCTATTCTATTATCTTATATCATGATATATTATATTATATTCTGTTCTATTATATTAAATTCTATTCTATTCTATTCTATTATCTTCTCTTCTATTCTATTCTATTCTGTTAAATTATGTTATATTATATGATATCATATTATATTACTATTATATTTTAGTATATTAAATTATATTATATGATATTATATTCTATTATATTATATTAAATTATATTAGATTATTTTAAATGATATTATATTACATTCTATAAAATTAAATCACATTATATTATTTTCTATTGAATTATATTATATTCTATTCTGTTCTATTAAATGAAATTATAATAAATTCTATGCTATTCTATTGTATTATATCATATTCTATTCTATTCTATTCTATTCTATTCTATTCTATTATTTTTATTTTATATCATATTATATTACATTAAATTATATCATATCATATTATATATATATATATTGCAAACTGATTGTTACAGCAACGGATTCTCGATAAATCATTGAGTGGTCAATTCTTGTTACTCATTGCTAAGTGGTCGATTCTTGTTAAGTGGCAGTGATGGTTAATAGTAGCTATTAAGGTAGTTTATCATTGATCTGGTTAACAATGGTTTACAATTCATAATTAGTTAGTGATTGTTGAGTGCTAGTCAATTCTTGTAAACTCATCGTTCACTTTTTATTGGCAATTTATCACGCGGTCAACTATTGGTAAATGGCAATGGTTAATCATGATTAATAATGCTTAATAATGGTTAATATGGTTAAATAATAATCATGATATGGTTATTATGCCATGGTTGATGTTATTCTATTAATGACGATGCTTAATCAAACCACTTGACGTGGTCCATGATCAGCTTGGTTGGCCGGGCTTGCGCCCACCGGAGCCCGGCCGTGGTTCACCACGACGTGAAACGCGCCCTGCTCGCACCTCGGGGTCTCGTTTCAAGGTCGTGGACGACCTCTTGACCTGGTGGAGCCGCTGGTGTTGCTACCCATGCTGTGCTAGTAGACTAGATGATTGGAGGGTACCGCTATTTTGAGAAACACCCACTTTAGAAATGACATCAACACTTGGATGTTGCCATGGTCAATAATTGCTATACTGTTTGGGGTCATTGAAGCCCGACTGTGGGTCCTTACCTTGCAATCGCTAATCCTGATCCAACAACCATGTGACGGTGTCTGGCTGACAACAGCACTTCGAAACCTGCTGACTTCGGGGAGCAAGTGCCGACTGTGATTTTGTTTATGCGCATCACTAGGGGTGTCAAACTATATGGGAAGGTCTGTGCACCCCCCCTCCCCCCCCTCCATGGTATGGTAATACATATAATTAGTATGTAAGTATATATAATGTACCCCTGTCCCCCTGTGGTGTGGTGGTGGGGTGTGGTGGTGGTAGCTAAGCAGTGTATAGTTAGCATGTAAGTATATATAAATACCCCTCCCCCCCCCCCCGGGGGGGGGGGGGGGGGGGGGGGGTGTGGTGGTGGAGCTAGGTAGTGTATAGTCAGTATATAAGTATACAAAAATACCCCTCCCCCCTGTGGTGCGGTGGTGGGGTGTGGTGGTGGTAGCTAAATAGTGTATAATTAGTATGTAGATATATCTATATATATATATACATATATATATATATGAGTATTGTATTTAGGCCTTACACAAATTATGCATATAGTGTATTAGTGGCATATCAGTATTGTATAGATACATAGATAGTATATAAGTAGTACATCAATAGTTATAACAAGTACATGTGTAGCACATAGGTGGTATATGGGAGTATATAGGTAGTAACTAGGAGGGTGGGTACGTGAGTATGTAGATATAGGTAGTACATGGATACCAAGTAGGTAGTCTAGAGGTAGTTGATAAATATGTACGTAATATGTAAAGCCTCCAAATGCTGCACTTGGCATGCAAATGGCAGGATCAGGCTCCAAAATGCTGCAAATAGCCTACAAATGTGAGAGTAAGACTCCCAAATGCTGTAAATAGCATGCAAATGGCAGGATCAGGCTCCAAAATGCTGCAAATAGCGTACACAGGAGGGAGTAAGGCTCCCAAATGCTGTAAATAGCATGCAAATGGCAGGATCAGGCTCCAAAATGCTGCAAATAGCGTACGCAGGAGGGAGTGAGGCTCCCAAATGCTGTAAATAACATGCAAATGGCAGGATCAGGCTCCAAAACGCTGCAAATAGCGTACGAATGAGGGAGTGAGGCTCCCAAATGCTGTAAATAGCATGGAATTGGGGTTCGGGGGAGGGCGGGGGACCATACCATGGGGGGGGTTTGGACCGCCAGCGGGCTGACGCATGTATGCCTCCATTCTTATAAAGGGGGCCCCCAACCATTTATAAGTTGGTTTATAACTTGTCTAACTAGGGTTAACTACCAGTTACAGGGGTTATAACCCATCTTAAAAGTGGGTGGGGGCCCACTTTGTATTACCCATTCGCCGACGGAAGCATGGCCTGGCACACTTTTAGCCCATACCTTCAGCGCCCAGCACACCTTCATTTTCTTGGTACAGCCATTGTACAGTTCCTGCAGCACGCTGGATCAAAGCTGTTGCAGAGGGCAAACAATGGGGAGTTAATGGTTTAAGAATTGCTAATAGATTTTGATGAGACTGGTTGGCCATCATTCATTCAGTTTATTGGAAGGGTTTATCAAACCACTCATCGTAACAATCAACTGATTGAACAACAATTAACCACTGAATTCGCCATTGTTACCGATTTATTTAACCACTAATCAATATTACTGTAAAAACAATTGAACAACTCGTTGAAATTCATTCATCATAGTTCGGGATGGTCAATCAATTATGCTGAATCAATCTTTGAGACGTATTCCAATCGGAGAATGATACTGCCCGGTTGAACAAGAAACCAAAATTGTGACCTGTGACGGTTTGGGTTTCGACAGGATGCATGGGTGTGTCCAAAAAATGGTGTTCCCCCAAAACTGGTAGGTTCCCTACAAATGGTGGCTAGATGGGATGGTAAGGTTGGTACCACGATTTATGGACAAATCCACATGACTGGTTCCAACAATCAAAGCACCAGGATGCTTGACCCTGCAAATATAGCAAAGACACATGGTTGGCTGGTTGGCAATGCTTAGAACACTGTCCTCAACATGCCTGGCCAATTGGGTAACACCTCCCAATAGGCGCACTATCATGCTTGAACTCACTGATGAAACCTGATTTGTCATGCCTTATCGCTCCCATACTGGACCATATGCAAACGCATGAATTACCATTTGAATTACCATGATCCACATGAATCACCATACTGTCCCAAATTCAATGCTTGCCAACCTTTCCTGGGTTCCGTTTGAATTACCATGATTCCCTCACACACACACACAACTAGAGAACCTGCACAATTCAGAGGAAATATTGCTCTGACGAGTGTCTAAATGCCTAAAGGCATGGACTGATTTTTTACCCTCTGATAGCTTCAACCGAAAAACGAAAAACATCAATGTCAAGGTCACGTAGCCTCTGATAGTATAAAGCCGCAGAATGACCCATTTATAGAGGGCCTCCAAGAGTTGTGGTGGCTTTTTGGATGACCAAGGTGATCCACCATAGCTTGGAATAGGTACCTGGCTGTGGGTCAAAACCCCGTACCCCTGGTTCCCCATCATTCACCATTGTTTTCCCTATGATTTGGTTGGTCATTATAAGCCATTATTGGTGGTTAATATTGACCCATAGCCACCTACCAATTCAGTTTCCCTACAGGGAAACTGGGAACCCCTTGCGCCGATGATGCGCTCGGCCCCGGCAGCTCCTCCAAGGAACATGGCAGGTCCAAGTGCGCGGGCGGCCTCGGCCTCACCGCAAGCGCTCACCGGAACCGATCGCCGATGGGACCAGCAGTGCCTGCTGAAGATTTGGTGACCATGATTGAACCATAATATTATCAGGTATAACCAATAACCATGATAAGTATACGGTATACTATTGATTAGTATACCTGATAATTGGTTCTACCAGAAATGATGATTATTGGTTGGGACCATGATAGCTCCCAATGGATGAAATCATTGCAGTTGGTCTCAAGAATCATGACTGAGTGATGGAAACTTTCTGTAACCATGATATACCTGATCATGACAAGGGGGATGAAGAATGAGAGCGAAGAAATCATGATGATCATGAATCGTTAATGACCAAAATTGTGATAAAGACAAAAGAGAGAATGACAGCAATGATGACAATTGCAATGAAAACCATCAAAATCAGAAACTCCCAATTGCAAGTAGTTGTTATTACCAACATGAAGATTTGCTAAGCTGCTGTTTTGATCCGGGGTTCTCGGATTCAATTCTGTATACTTGCAGATGTACTCCACTTTCAGCACTTATATTATGGATTATGACCCTCGCCCAAATGGTCAATAAGTATTGTTGACATTGACAATGACCCATCTGGTAAAGCAATGATCCTGAATCACAAAGGCACTGCTAGGTTTTTGTAGATATGAAATATGATCATTCCCTATCCATGATCAGATGGTGCCGGCCCCAACTAACCGAACCATTCATATACAATTCTACACCCTAGCTTAGATGCTGAATGAATACCATTCCATCCAACAGCTTCACAGCAACTTACCACGGCCAACGAGAATTGCCAAAACCTGGGTTCAACTTGTTGGCGACAAAACAAATCCCCAGCTGTGACAATACGAGGCAGTAGAGCCCCTGTCAACGTAACCAAGGCGTGTTTCCACCTCTTAGGTTACATAGACAATTGCACACACAGCTTCCTTGAATGCAAACATGTATCTCTTCAATATGAAAACATACCTGTGATTTTTGGTGTATATACAGCACTCATGAAATGGATGAGTCTCTGAATGCAAGAGATCTCAACGCGCATGTTCATGTACAACTGATGAATGGGGACGATTCATAGTTGGTCGGTTCATGGCTTTGTCATCTTGTATCCTTGTATCACCAATTTTGCTTTCAGCTCCTTGGGTTTACAGTAGTAAGGTATTCTGAATCCCTTCCCCTTGGCATCGTCTGGTTGTCCCTGATTCATGCAACAAAGGGATGAATTCTAAGCATGGACACTAACATGGATTAACAATGATTACACTCCTGTTCACTGTTTGGAATATTGATTACCAATGATTACCAATTTAACAGGAACAAAAACCATGTTGTAATCATTGTTTTACTATTTGTAATTGATTACCAATGAGTCATCAACCATTCTTGGCTCACCAGCAACAACCGTTCACAATATTGATCTCGACCTCCGCTTTTTGAAGGGCCAAACTCCTGAAACGGAAAACACGTCAAACACTTGTAGAGTTCCATCAGCTAGTTGACCTGGACATGACTCATAACATGTCATAACTAGTGGAACTTAGCGTCTTGAGAAATTTGAAGACATGTGGGAGGTTCCCATACCAAGTGGGCAGCGACAAAGACAGAGTTGAAAACATGACGAGTCATCCGAAAGCACCCATGTGGTATGACCTTAATGCAATCTCAAACGAAAGCTCTGCCCCAGAGTAGCACCGGCAGCACCTCGTGGTGGAGGTTTCCGGCGTCCGGACGCGTTCCGGTTCCTCCGACCGCAGATCTTCGGTCGCCGGAGTTCGCTCTGTCGCGGGCGTGGAAGTTGTGGTCTCCTGGAGAAATGGCGAAGCCAAGGTGGGGCCCCGTTTCACCAGGGCAGCTACCAGGCCAATGGTGTAACAGCTTGTTCAATGGCCCTAACAAACTTCTGAGTCTTTGATGGTTCAATCATAGAGTCATGTCCATTGCTGGCCGTTAGTGACTTTTGTTGCTGAGCCACTTATGTTCCACAGGAGTCACGAATCCAGATTATGATTTTGATTGTTAATTTGCTAACAATTGATTAATGGCTATTGATAGGCAGTTATGGATCAACGGATGGCCGAGAATCAGGGTCTTTAGTGGTTCAATTGGTGGTTTCTCAAGCCAGTTCGGGTACTTCTAAGCTATGGTTGGTTTATTGCTACAAATCGCTCATATTGGATGATTTGGGGGTCCTCCCTATTTTGAGAAACACTCAATTATGGATCAGTTGATGTCCTCCCCGGGCCTCCCCATTGGTTGAAAGGACTTCGCAAAAATTGTCCACAAACCATCGCATGACAACGAGTTCAAAACCTCAAAAGATCCTTCATTATCTCACAATCTTGGGCATAATTGTCCATTGCTCACGTTCAAACTCGCGCGATGAAAATATCCTCGTCCGCTGCCTCGACCTCCGCTTTTTGAAGGGCCAAACTCCTGAAACGGAAAACATGTCAAACACTTGTAGAGTTCCATCAGCTAGTTGGCCTGCACATGACTCATAACATGTCATAACTAGTGGAACTTAGCGTCTTGAGAAATTTGAAGACATGTGGGAGGTTCCCATACCAAGTGGGCAGCGACAAATACAGAGTTGAAAACATGACGAGTCATCCCAAAGCACCCATGTGGTATGACCTTATTCCAATCTCAAACGAAAGCTCTGCCCCAGAGTAGCACCGGCAGCACCTCGTGGTGGAGGTCTCCGGCGTCCGGACGCGTTCCGGTTCCTCCGACCGCAGATCTTCGGTCGCCGGAGTTCGCTCTGTCGCGGGCGCGGAAGTTGTGGTCTCCTGGAGAAATGGCGAAGCCAAGGTGGGCCCCGTTTCACCAGGGCAGCTACCAGGCCAATGGTGTAACAGCTTGTTCAATGGCCCTAACAAACTTCTGAGTCTTTGATGGTTCAATCATAGAGTCATGTCCATTGCTGGCCGTTAGTGACTTTTGTTGCTGAGCCACTTATGTTCCACAGGAGTCACGAATCCAGATTATGATTTTGATTGTTAATTTGCTAACAATTGATTACTGGCTATTGATAGGCAGTTATGGATCAACTCATGGCCGAGAATCAGGGTCTTTAGTGGTTCAATTGGTGGTTTCTCAAGCCAGTTCGGGTACTTCTAAGCTATGGTTGGTTTGTTACTACAAATCGCTCATATTGGACGATTTGGGAGTCCTCCCTATTTTGAGAAACAGACACGCAATTATGGATCATGTTTCCTTGGTAGGGGATTTTGAACGGACCCCAAATGTACACGGTACAATCTTGCCGTGTGAAGGAGTCAGCTTCCAGAGGTCTGCATTTGGTGACTGGAAGCTGTGCTGGAGATCCAGTTTGTGACCCACTTGGTTGAAAGGACTTTGCAAAAATGGTCCACAACATGGCATGAAGACAAATCCGAAAACCATACATGCCCCTCATCATCTCACGATTTTCCGCATCGTTGTCCATTGCTCACTCCGTTGAAACTTTCACCACAAAACTCTCCTTGTCTGCTGCCTCGATCCTTGCATTCACGACCCAAATCTCTGCTATTGCTTCGATCATCGCATATTGAAAGGCCAATCTCCTGAAACGAAAACACAACACAAGCTTGTAGAGTTCCATCAGCTACTTGATCTGGACATTAGTCATAACATGTCATAACTAGTGGAATTTAGCATCTTGAGCATTTGAAGACATGTGGGGGGTTCGCGTGCCAAGTGGAATCGGTCAAAATTGGGTAGCGCCAGAGTTGGAAACATGCCACGTCATCCCAAAGCACCCATGTGGTATGACCTTGCTCCAATCTCAAAGCTCTATGATGAAACTCTGATGATTCAGTGCCAGGCCCCCAGCACTCAGCATCCACCAGGTGCCCCACAGGGTTCCCCACGGGGTTGGCCAAGTGTCTCGTGCAACCCCATCGTGGTGCATCTGAATCTTTTGGGCTTCATGGCCTTCCGTTCAGATGCACCACGGCGCGCTTGGATCTCAGCTTTCTCTGACTGCGAGAGCACCTTGCTGCACCAAAGATGCTCAAAAAATCCGCAAGCAGCCAGCAAATAGACGAAAGACAGCAGATGTCTCCACAACGAACTGCGCACTTCGATGAGCCAATTCTTGCCGTAATTTTTGGGTGCAATCGATGACCCATGACTGTATTAGAGCTTTTCAGCAAGCATTCTAGAGCGTTGGGTTTGTGGCCTAGACATTCTATGACTATGCTGTGGACACCATTGATGTCCCTATACCGGACTCTTGTTCATTCATCGTTTGCATTGGTTTCAACGGAAAGAATTGCTGTTCAAACGAAGGCAGTCACCCAATCTCCTGAGTGACTCTTTTCCCCAAGTTTGTCCTCCTTGGTTTTAACCATGGTTAATAAGGGTCAATAAGCAAAAGTAGTTGGTTAATGATGTTTCATAACTCTTTGTCCAACTTTTTTTCCTCTTCCATTGTGGGTTAGATGACTTTGGGACTCACTTTTCCTCTATGCAACACATGTGCTTACCTGCTGCCCGTGCCTTCGGCAGATCGTCTGCCAACTGCTCTTGCTTTGAACGTGCTTCCATGTACCAATCTTCCCACAACGCACACATTTCTTTCACTTCGACCAAGTTTGTGGGGGAATCCTGCGGCAGCAAGTCTTGCAACATCGGGAACACTTCAGGACAGGTTGGTAAATTTCTGACTGTGAACCACATCCAACCCAACCACTCCTTGAAAAGCAAATAAAAAAAAAAAACAATTTTCTTGGATAAGTTCTGAAATAATTTCCTCCAAGTCAGGATGTTGGACAACTGTATTATACCCCTTTGGAAACCACAGTGGCTGACATGCAATGGTAAATCATTTGCGTAATGGTTCCAAGCGTAGTGATATGGAAATAAAACCGCAAGATCTAGCCTTTGAATTCATTAAGCATTGAGGCGCATGTAAAATTTTGATAAAGGTTGTGAGTGCCTGGTTTCATTGATGCATGTTTCTCTGATTGTTTGTTGGACTGTAGGTTCTTCAATGGTTTCCCTGGGACTGGTGAAGCTGCAAATGTATCCACCCACCAGCAAGATCATGCTAGAACATCCAACCCAACCAGTATCTGAGAAACACGTGAAAGCAGGCGTACCTTCCTGGAGTTCTAAAATGGTTTCCTTTAAGCTGGTCTACAGCAATCTCTACCCTTGTCGAAACAATCTTGGACCATGGGAGGAAAACAGCAATTCAAGCATTATGACAATGCATCTAGAGTTCATATTTATATTTCTTAATGATATTTTTTTGAATTTAGACCAAACCACGAATATAGACCAAATAGATCTGAACCTAAACATATGATGACAGAATATTCTAGCGACCACTTGAGTTATTGCCCTCAGATCTAGCCTTTGGATTCCTTAAGCATTCAGGCACATGTAAAAGTTTGATAAAGGTTGTGAATGCCTGGTTTCATTGATGCATGTTTCTCTCATTATATGTTGGACTGTAGGTTCTTCAATGGTTTCGCCTGGGACTGGTGAAGCTGTAAATCTTTCCACCTACTAGCCCGAAGGAAGAGAAATCAAATGAATAAAAACAGAAAGTTCAAGAATGTGACAAATTGCTGTAAATTTCTGGATTTTCTGTTTAATTTTGTGAATGTGGCCAAATGTGATGAATATTGATGGCTTTAAGCTAGCCCGAGAGACAATTCAAGGCCCCTGGATTTTCCTAAGCGCGGAGTTCTGCAATGGTGGTTCATTTTCTCAAGGTGTTTGATTGGAAAACCAGTGTAGGCAGAGGGGGTTCTACAATGCAGGTCAGGGGGTACGGCTGTGAGTAGACGGTATTCAATTCCTAGATTCTGTGAAGAATTCCAGGTTGAAATTGTTTGATGAACGAACCAGTGAGCAAAAGTGGTAGTAGAACGACCACAAGTTTCATACCATACATTGTCACCTTCAATATCATGTCATTTCGTGTGGTATCCAACCACGCAGGATATGGACACCCCTGACAATGGCCACAAATTCCTACATTCACTTGGGTGTTTCTCAAAATAGGGGACCCCAAAATGGCTGGTACTATAAGTAATTGAGATAGGATGATTTAGGGGTACCTAGTGTGAGAAACCACCACTTCTACATTCTACCTTGACTATCCATTGCACCACGAATGCAAGGGCTGCCCATTTCACATCTGCAGTTCTCGTCCTCGGGTGATTGGGAGACTTCTCCGGGCATACCGCAGGCATCCTGCATTCACCAGCCATGAGCGGTGCCTGAGATCCTATGTTGTCCTCCCCTGCTTGGTTGAAAGGACTTCGCGAAAATGGTCCACAAACCATGGCATGAAAATAAGAGCCAGGATATGGGTACGGGTAAGAACCCATTATACCACATTTGAGGTGCTGAACATCCATTTACCAGCTGTGTTCACTAGAGCTACAGGGTTTGGGCCCACAGCCATACTCCCCCATCTTCGATGATTAAAAAGTATTTGGCATTGTTCAACTTGATATCCTTTATCCATCCCATGATGATTTGACGTTGAGAATTGCGTAATCGTAAGCAGCCATGAACTGCATCTTCGGATTGACTAACCTTTCCGAAGGGATATGCCTTTCCGGGTTTTGGAAAGCTTTGAATCCAGAGCAATCGTCTTTCTACATGCAACATCTTGTGAAGAATCCGCAATCACAAACAAGAGGCTGCTTACCTGCTCCCCCTGCGCCTTCGGCAGTGCCAACTGCTCTCGAGAAAATGATTCCTTGTACCAATCTTCCCACACCGCACACATTGCTTTCACTTCGATCAAGTTTGTGGGGGAATCCTGCGGCAGCAAGTCTTGCAACATCGGGAACACTTCAGGCCAGGTTGGTAAATTTCTGACTGTGGACCACATCCAACCCAACCACTCCTTGAAAAGCAAATCAAAAAAAAAAACAATTTTCTTGGATAAGTTCTGAAATAATTTCCTCCAAGTCAGGATGTTGGACAACTGTATTATACCCCTTTGGAAACCATCTTGGAACACTGGAGGCCACAGTGGCTGACATGCAATGGTAAATCATTTGCGTAATGGTTCCAAGCGTAGTGATATGGAAATAAAACCGCAAGATCTAGCCTTTGAATTCATTAAGCATTGAGGCGCATGTAAAAGTTTGATAAAGGTTGTGAGTGCCTGGTTTCATTGATGCATGTTTCTCTGATTGTTTGTTGGACTGTAGGTTCTTCAATGGTTTCCCTGGGACTGGTGAAGCTGCAAATGTATCCACCCACCAGCAAGATCATGCTAGAACATCCAACCCAACCAGTATCTGAGAAACACGTGAAAGCAGGCGTACCTTCCTGGAGTTCTAAAATGGTTTCCTTTAAGCTGGTCTACAGCAATCTCTACCCTTGTCGAAACAATCTTGGACCATGGGAGGAAAACAGCGATTTAAGCATTATGACAATGCATCTAGAGTTCATATTTATATTTCTTAATGATATCTTTTTTGAATCTAGACCAAACCACGAATATAGACCAAATAGATCTGAACCTAAAGATACAGAATATTCTTGCGACCACTTGAGTTATTGCCCTTAGATCTAGCCTTTGAGTTCATTAAGCATTGAGGCACACGTAAAAGTTTGATAAAGGTTGTGAATACCTGGTTTCATTGATGCATGTTTCTCTCATTATTTGTTGGACTGTAGGTTCTTCAATGGTTTCGCCTGGGACTGGTGAAGCTGCAAATCTTTCCACCTACTAGCCCGAAGGAAGAGAAATCAAATGAATAAAAACAGAAAGTTCAAGAATGTGACAAATTGCTGTAAATTTCCGGATTTTCTGTTTAATTTTGCGAATGTGGCCAAATGTAATGAATATTGATGGCTTCAAGCTAGCCCGAGAGACAATTCAAGGCCCCTGGATTTCCTAAGCGCGGAGTTCTTCAATGGTGGTTCATTTTCTCAAGGTCTTGGATTGGAAAACCAGTGTAGGCACCACCTGACGGGGTTCTACAATGCAGGACAGGGTGTCCGGCTGTGAGTAGACGGTATTCAATTCATAGATTCTGTGAAGAATTCCAGGTTGAAATTATTGGGAACGAACCAGTGAGCAAAAGTGGTAGCCGAACGACCACAAGTTTCATGTCATACATTGTCATCTTCAATATCATGTCATTTCGTGTGGTATCCAACCACGCAGGATATGGACACCCCTGACGAGGGCCACAAATTCCTAGATTCACTTGGGTGTTTCTCAAAATAGGGGACCCCAACAATGGCTGTATTTCTAGAAGTAATTGAGATAGGATGATTTAGGGGTACCCCTAGTGTGAGAAACCACCACTTCTACATTCTACATTGACTATCCATTGCACCACGAATGCAAGGGCTGCCCAGTTCTCGTCCTCGGGTGCTTGGGAGACTTCTCCAGGCACACCGCAGGCATCCTGCATTCACCAGCCATGAGCGGTGCCTGAGATCCTATGTTGTCCTCCCATGCTTGGTTGAAAGGACTTCGCAAAAATGGTCCACAAACCATGGCATGAAAACAAGTCCAAAAAACCTAAAATATCCCTCATCATCTCACGATTTCGAGATTGGTGGTCCATTGCTCACTCCGTTCAAACTTTCACCGCAAAACTCTCCTCGTCCGCTGCGTCGACCATCGCTTTTTGACCGGCCAATCTCCTGAAACGAAAACACATCACAAACTTGTCGACAGAGTTTCATCAAGTAGTTGACCTGGGCATTAGTCATAACCAGTGGATTTTACCGTCTTGAGAATTTTCATAGTTTTTTTTTCAGGTTTCGCGTACTAATTGGAATCGGTCAAAGTTGGGCAGTGCAATGACAGGGAGTTGAACACATGCCAAGTCATCCCGAAGTTATAGCACTCTGTGCCTCCGACTGAGATGCTTCGTGCGTGTCCTATGTAAAAATGCCCGCAGAAAAATGCCACGTCATACTTCTCAATATCTGCCACCAAAAACAGCAAACAGAACATGGCAAGCATGTGGAGCGACCCTATTCCAATCTATCTTAAAAGAGAGCTGTTTTCTTTGAAAGTATGTTAAAACATGCAGAAGCTAAGATGTTTCATTCCCAGAGGCACCAGGTACTTCACTGGCCAAGTGTCCTTAGCAGCTCGTCTCATACTCTGTTGGGCTTCCGCTCCATGGCCTTCCTCCGATCAGTTGCAGCAGCACGGCGCATCTGGATCTCAGCTTTCTCTGAATCTGAGAGTGCCTTGCTGCTCCGCCAGAACGAGGAAGTGGTGGCCTCCTGGAGAATGGAAATGGCGAACAATGGAGCAATGTCAACAAGTACAATGAGTTGTAAAACAGTGGTTGTTGTAGTGGTTTTTACAGGGGCTTCATTGGTGAATTGTTATGGAATCAACAATGGTTTTATACCACATTTCATTGTCTTGGTGAAAAACAATGATAAAGAGGGACCAGTTCTGGAGCTGCACAACCTTGGAATGGCCCCTAATGACTAACAACTAACGCCATGAATAGTCAACTATAGCTTGATTGATTTGATGGCTAGCACAACCACCAGTTTCATGAATTGTCATCATCTTCTGTGCTATTGAACCGTGCAGGACATGGACACCTTTGACAATGGCCAGAAATTGCAAGATTCACTTCTACATTCTACATCAGCCATTGGACCACGAATTCAAGGGCTCTCAGACTTGCAGCCCTCATCCTCGGGTGATTCAAAGATTTCCTGGGCATACCCCAGGCATCCTGCATTCACCAGCCATGAGGAGTGCCTGAAATCCTATATGTCCGGCCCTACTTGGTTGAAAGAACTTTGCAGAAATGGTCCACAAACCATGAAAACAAATCCAAAATCCCCACATATATCCCTCATTATCTCACAATCTTCGGCATCGTTATCCATTGCTCACTCCGTTCAAACTCTCACGACGCAAGTCTCCTTGTCTGCTGCCTGAATCTTCCCTTTCGAGACAAAATTCCCCTCCCCTGCGTCAATCTTCGTTTTTTGAAGGGCCAGTCTCCTGAAACGAAAACACACCACGAACTTGTAGAGTTTCATCAGCTAGTTGATCTGAACATGTGTCATACCTAGTGGACTTTATCGTCTTGAGAATTTGAAGACATGTGGGAGGTTCGCGTACCAATGGAATCGGTCAAAGTTTGGGCACACTCAACTGGCCAAGTGTCTGTAGCAGCTCGTCCCATGCTCTGTTAGGCTTCCTGTCCATGGCCCAGTTCCGTTCAGCAGTTGCAGCAGCACGGCGCATCTGGATCTTATCTTTGTCGAAGTCTGAGAGCACCTGAAATCTGCACCAGAACAGCATGATTTCATGGCAAAATTGCTGGTGAATGGTTCATAATAGGGATTACAACCGACAATAATAGGGGATGCACCAGAACAGCAAGAAAGAAATGTCTCACTGTAGATGATGCAACTTCTTCAGGGACATCATCTCCAACCGATGTTGAATTGGTGTGATTGGGTGGATTCTTCAGATTCAAGACGGACATCAATCAACACTCCTGATCTGGGCGAAGTGTGCAATTTCCCAACTCCAGGTCTTTTAAGTGGTTGGTGTTTTCAACTAGTTCCCCACCAAAGAAAAATACATGGGGATCATCCCAAATCTTACTGTTAAGACGTTTCAAATATTGTATATCAATTATCAGTTCTGAGTCACAGATCTTGCTTCATTCACTATGCCTTTTCTCCACTTGAATTCGCCAACCAGGGTGCCGGCGCCAGTAAGCAGGCTTGTCGCATCAACTCCCTGATTTGATCCTCGCCGGACACCATTCCTGAAAAGCGCACAGGTGGAACTATAGAAAGGTGGGCCCCTAAGCAGCTAGAAGTTGATTTGTAACTAACTTTGCTGGGGCGAGTCCTGTATAGGGGTTTACAACCCAACTCATCCCTGCTGGGGGCTCACTAGTCAGCTAAGTTGGTCTGTGACTAACTACTAGTCATGGTCATCAACCAATTTACAACTAGGGGGTCCCGGCTTGTGTAGAACGATGAAATATGGCTATGGGTCAACACCCCATACCCCTGCTCCCCCACCATTAACCATCGTTTTCCCTGTAGTTTTGTTGACAATATTGATGGTAAATATTGACCCATAGCCATATCAAATTTGAAGACTGAAAACATGAAGGTCGGCAGTTTATTCAACTTGATGTGCCATGGTCAGCTGAGATTTGCGGAAGAAAATAGGCGCAATGGTCTGGCCTGAGGATTTCTATTGCTACAAAACGCAATGGTGCTCCTCCATCAATGGTGCTCCTAAAGTCCTGGAATTTTGGAGCCAGGAAAAATTCATTACCACCGCCTGATCGCTAATCCAATTAAAACAAATCTCCCAGGAAAAAACATCCTTTTGGAGATGTCCCAAACAAAGCAATAAAGAACCATCTCCCTGAATCACCATCTCCCAGGACATCTCCCTTCCATTGATGATCGGCACTAGTTAAGTAGTCACTGCCCATCGCCAGGCATCGAAATGGCACCCTCTCCGCCAATTGCAGCACCTCATCATACGACGTCACCCCGCCACACCCTCCGTTCATGGCTGTCAGCTACCAGAATGGAATGATTGGATTGCTGCAGATGGGAGCTGACATGGTGGTTTCTCAAAATATGAGTGCCCAAAGAACAATTGGTTTATTGCTAAACATGCTTTTCAATGGATGATTGGGGATGTCCCTTATTTTGAGAAACACCCACATTTGTTTTCCCACAATATCTCGCTGAATCTGCATTGGTGAAGGAACACTTCTGCTAAGCTGGCAGCTTTGATGAGAAATGGCCGCGCGGAAGTAACGTGCAACGGATGGCCGCGGCCAACGACATGCGGGGGGCCCCTCTGCAGTCGATGGGTGGATCTGCCGAGGCACCTTGCGGCAAACTGCTTGGTGCTTGGTGATGAAGAATCGCCCGTCATGAAAAATATGCGCAAGTCAACCAACCATTTGTCAATAGGTTTAAACTAGGGAAAATTAACAGCTATTGAAACTAGATAAATAGGATTTAAAACCAACCTAGGGAAAATTAACGACGTTTAAAACCATCAACCAGTTTTGCTGGTACATGCGAGCGATGAATGAGCGGTGGGTGCACCGCAGCGAACATGGGCATCGGCATTGGTGGCTTCACTCTTGTCACGACCAGCACCATGAAGCAAACCAGCCCTAGACACCCAGGAGGAACATCTGTAGTTTGAGCCAGGGACTATGGCTGGATGCTGACTTGACTTCAATCTTCAATTTTCAAACATCATCATCATCATCATCATCATCATCATCATCATCATCATCATCATCATCATCATCATCATCATCACCATCATCATCATCGTCATCATCGTAATCATCGTCATCATCGTCATCATCGTCATCATCATCATCGTCCTTATCCTCATCCTCATCCTCAACCTCCTCCTCCTCCTCATCATCATCATCATCATCATCATCATCATCCTCATCATCCTCATCATCCTCATCCTCCTCCTCATCCATCAGCAACAAGTCTTGATCTGCACCATGGACGCATGATCATCTGACACCAGCGCAGGGCCTGAACGCACTGGAACGAAAGACCAACGACATGGAGTCGAAGTGCAAATGGCTACGCAGCAGCAGAGAAAGCTCAGAATGTGAACAATCCTTGGTGACCGTGGGACGCGACATTTTGGTTGGATCATATCGGTGTTTCTCAAAATCTGGGACCACCCAAATCATCCAACATTTATGAAGCACTTATAGTAATTCACCATCCATTTTGGGTCCCCTATTCTCAGAAACCACCATATTGGTTGACAATCGCCGATAAAAGACGACAACTCTTGGCTGTCCAACAGCTTGCATTTTTGATGTAGCCGAAGCCAGTGGCTCTTCGATGAGGTTGTGGTCAAACAATTCAGGACATGGCTATGGGTCAATATTTACCAACCAATAATGGGGAAACACGACCAACAATAATGAGGGAAACAATGGTTAAGGGGAATCAGGGGTACGGGGTTTTGACCCACAGCCACATTGCTTTGGGGGACATACTTCTTGGATGTGTCAGCCGAGGCTAAAACCATTCTTAGTTACGCCCGAGAAGTTAGCTTATAGCCCCTAGAAAACATTGTCAGTGACCAGATATCAAGTGGGGGTGCACATCCAAGTCGGAGAACGCATTGAAGATTTAGGAACGCATTTACCATTGAGGGATTGGAAGTTCAGAGTTTATTCAGGATCAACCACCGAACTCGATACGATGGCCCAGCCCCCAGGGGGTTGCACCACATGAGCCAAAATGAAAATTCATCAAATATTTAGGCCCTGGCCATAGGTATCAACAAGACATCCAACAACTGGATCACAATTGGATAGTCGCATATCAGGTAACCGTAGGTGACAAAATAATGGCTGGTGGTAAGGGCTAGAATATCCCTTTCACAAACAAGTTATCTCAATGTCATACCAAGCCACTTACGCAGCAGCGGGGGGTGGCTGGGGGCGTACCACCAAGATTTCCTTCCATGGGACCGCACCAATGACAAGCTCGAGTGATTATGACCCATTGTCAACCATTTTTAGCATTGACCGGCATGGACTACTAATAGCCATCAACATCTATTAACGTGACTATCAACCCTTCCAAACCACAATTACGTTTCCTTTTTCAGCCATTTCCAACCTTTGCCAAAAAAATACCACCCCTTTGAAGACGAGGAACTAAGACCAAAAGACGGAGATCAGATTGAGCGAAACCTTTCAACGGAACCAACGACTCCAACCTCAGCTGCTGTGGGATTGGCTGGCCAACCCATCAAGATGGGGCTAGATGGATATCATTGACCATCATTAGGGTTAATTGTGGTTAATGACGATGGATATTAAGATCGATGATGAAGTATCGTTAGCCACTATTGATCATTATCAAATATTGCTTGTCATTAATTAATTATCAATTTTCAAGATGGTTCATATTGAATTAACAATCATACTTCAGACTTGCTACTACTTAGTTTTTTTGGTGTGTTTCCAAAAACATGGAGCATCGGCAGAACATGATTGTTTAACTGATTGATGGTTGAAATTTTTGTTGTAGTCATACTTTCATAGGGAAACAACTGGCTGTGATCATTGCTTTTGGGACTCAAAGCAGTAGTTGTCAGCCTATGAGCAAATCATCATGCATGGTAGATGCTTTGAAGCATCCTAGGAAATCGTCAGGAGAGGGTGAATCGTTCCGGGATGGTTGCCTAAAATCTGCTCATGCGGAACTATGGGGGTTTCTCAACATGGGGGTACCCCCAAATCATCTTTTCTTGATCATCTTTGGTAGTAAACCATCCATTTTAAGGACCCCACATCCTAAGAAACCACCATGTGATTGCATAAACTCATCGAACCCAACACGCCCTGTTCCCAATCCAATCTCCCAGTCACTGTGTCCGATCCAAGGTCGAAGGTAAGACATCTGGCAAAGCGTTGCCGTGGTAAAGGTTTCTGCACTTGAACCCCTGGGGTGGTACGGGTGGATCACGCATGATCAAAGTTGGCAGTCAAACATAGCCATTTCATTGATGATCAGCGGTGAATTCCGAAGGTCCAGGATGATTATAATGATTCTCAACCGTTGTCTGATAGTGATGGTTCATACCCTTGGTTAATGCTTAGCTAAAGGTTAAATGATAACTATTTGGTGCTGAATGATAGGTACAATAACTATTTGTTTGGTAAGTGTTTGATTGAAGACGGTTTCTTGGTTGTGAATGATGGTTAGCTTAGTTGATGGTTCACCAATGGTCACTCATGGTATCCAACTAATGGTTCATGATGGTTAGCGCCAACGATTGATGGTTGATGATCGGCAAGTTGGTCAATTGATTAACTGCACTAACCAGCGGTTGATAATGATGGGCGACCAATCTGGTGGTTGACGATGGCTGGTTAATGATATAGCCGCTGGGTTGATGAAAACTGATTCATGATGATTGACCCCTCAGGTTGTGCAACGATGGTCCGTCATGGTGGATGGTGGTTGATCGTGATTGACGATTAGTACCGATCGAGAGGGCGGAGCGCATAATGGTTTTTGGTGAAAGGTTGATGAAATACAACATGGATGATGGTTGAAAATGGTAAACATGTTTTTTTCCAATAAATAGTGCACCCTGAAAAACATCCAAGAACCTTATGATTGGTGGTTTCCCTAGTGTAAATGGCTCTTATTCTCGGGGTATCGTCATTTATCTGGGTAAATTCTAATAATTCGTAGGTCGTTGGGTCGAATTTACTAATTCGAAACTGAAATAAGGGCTAGGTCGCAGAATTAACGAAATTATTTTGACGTCGCCCTGTTGGTCTCCCGACACCGGCCCATGCCAAGTTGCTCCATGGATGTACCCATTGAAGGCTGGATCTCTGTTTTCTCAAGTTGGGTCTTAAGAACGCAAATTGAACGTTGAGAACAATTCCCTACTTGTGCTGCGGTAGGACAATCACAATGACCGTCGTGGCCAGCATCATTGGGAACAGGCTATGTTTGGCCTTGCGGACAAAGAATAAGGGACCTATAGCTGACATAAGCCTGCTGTGAGGAAGGGACCCTGTTTTTTTCCTCACGGCGTTCATTTTCAGTTTTTTGGGCCCCGAAAAGCTCAGGATGAGCGTCTTAACAAAATTAGGCCCTGGGAGGGTTCGAGCCCACCACGGTTATTCAAGACGTCCAAAACGGAGTTTTCAGACCCCAAAAACTTCAAAATGGACGTCTTGAATTTGATAAATATCCAAGATGCCCGTGGATCGACTCGAACCGCTCGAACCGAACCAACCGAGAAATTGTGGTGGTAATAATATCTTCCCCCTGTGGGACTTGATCTTATGATCCTGTGGGTCTTTGGACCATCGCTCTAACCACTGAGCTAAGGAGATTCTGCTTCGGAGGGGCAAAAGAGGCTACTCAAACACTTGAACTACTCTTCTCTCTTCTACTGCCTTGACTTGTGGAGAAAACCAATGACCATTATCAAAATCCTTATTTCGAAAATTTAGGTCGAATTTCCGGTGACGTCGCGTGACGTCGCTATAATTTATGCAGATTTATGGACAAATCCAAACATGCAAAAATGGCGACTAATAACCCGTTGATCAGCCAAGCACTCTGGACTTGGCTCAGTCGATGGCATCATGGTCAGCATGGACTACGCATCAGCATTCATCAGCCACCATGCCATCACAATCACGAGCCATCACCAAGCACCAGCGACCACCATGAACAATCATTATCATTCACCGACAAACCATCATATGGCAAAGGGTCGGTTCACCCTGTACCCCTGGTTCTCCTAACCAACACGTTTTCCGTGAATTTGTTGGTGAACTTATCCCCCATGAAATTGGTTGGTGGAAGCCTCGACCCATAGCCGCATATGCTGGTATATTATATCCCCTACTATTGTTACTTCTCTTACACCACCATTCACCAGCTAAAGCAGCTAGCTAACATTGTTGTTGGTGGGGTAATTGCATGACAATATAGTTGGTATATGTTCCCTACGATTGTTAGTTATCATCCCCTATTATTAACAAACTGGGTTTCTTTGCACATGCTTCCAAAAAAGCATTTCAAGAATCAAATTCTCAAAAAAGTCTTGCAAAAGGACATCTTCCGGACGTTACGGCAAAAGAAGGCCCGGTTTTTCAGTTTCGGGCTGGAGCCCGGCACGGCTTGTCCACTGTGAAACTTGCTTCACAGAATTAGAAATTGAGAACCATACCGCCGCCACGTGCTCCGTGGCCTTTCTTTTTCTTTATAAGTGAATCGGCGAGAGCTTTTTGATGAATTCCTCTCTCATCGAAATCTTTGTCTCCAAGGCGAGCACCCACCAATCGAAGATTCAACTTTTTCAAGTCCGTCTAGTTCGCGATAGAGACTTCCTCTGATTTGCAATCTTGGAAAATCATGGTCATTGGAATGGCAACTGTTCCAAGAATCTTTGCCTTTCTTTCCTCAGTTTCCCCAGAACCTGTTGCTCTTTCTCCACCACCAGGTGCCCCAGTTGGTGTTGCATCCCCAACCAGACCCACATCTCCCAATGCTTCCGGGTCTTCAGCTTCTGGTGCTCCTTCCACTGCCTGATTTGCACCAACAGGTATTTGTCCATCTGCCATTGGAAATGTCAATGCTTTTTCTTCACGCAAGAAAAACTTTGGGAAGAAATGCAGGTCGTCACATCAAATTATGAACCATTAGCCAACTATTATTAACCATTAACCCACCATTTACCACTATTAAACTTATTAACCCAATAGTTAACAATTAACCATCAACCAACTATTATTAACCATTGGTTGGTTGGTTAAAGCCTTGACCCAGCTCGCCACACACCAACCCCGCGTCAGCTCCCAGGAGGCGATCCTGGCTGACCAGCACCAAAGACCAACGCCTGACTCCCGGTCGAATCACCGGCGATGGGAGGCAACGGTGCTACCAGCTACGGGTAGCAACATGTGTTGCTGATGCGCTCATAGTTGGCCACTTGACTCTGAGAATTGTTATTGGTCATGGTTATAGTTCTTGATACTCAATTATCAACAAATGGTAGTTGGTGACCGCTCTGAGGATTCTTATTTTGATCTGGTGGTGCCAGTGGTGACCGTGGGCTATGAGGATTGTTGTTGGTGATTGTTACAATTTTTTTGATGCTCAATTATCAACAAATGGTGAAGATTTGCTGTGTACATTTGTGTGACTTTTATTGATCAACGAATAGATGAACCTTTGTTGCTAATTGACATGCGTGGATATTGATCACGAAAGGTTCATTTCGCCAGCTACAACAACATGGATAAACAATTGCGTGACAATGGTGGGGAACCATAGCTTGTCAATACTTATCTTTCGAATTGCCTCTACAGAGCCGCTTTCCCACTTTCGATGGCTAGTCTACGCTCCTTCCAATCAGAGACGTAAGTTTGCACATCCTCCATGGAATCCCTCGATTTGAGGAGATGATCCTCGTCCCGCCCCAGAACGCGTTGGAGGCTGAGGACGCATTGGACGTACCAGCCTCGTTGGAGTGGCGTAGGCCAGCGCCACACTCCAGTCATCTGTGACGTGCCGGGTACGGGGTGAATTCGTGCAGCAACATCCGAGGGCGGCCGCAGGATATGATTCCGAGGCATACCAAGGCGGCGTCCCGTGGAAGTAGACCAGCAGGTCCGTCATCAAGTCATGGACTTCGTAGCTGTTGCGATGGACATGCTCTCCCGGCGGCAATGACACCGAGAAGTCATCCCGGTGATCTTTGATTTGCAACATATATGTATGTGAAGAGACATCTGGTTTTCTCTCAAGCCGAAAGGGTGCCCCCAAACAAATCATCCAATGTAATCATTCAATAGTGGTAAACCAACCATTAGTGGGTTCCTTCTTTTGAGAAACACCCATCTGAGACTATAGCAAATAAATGGCAGGTGGCTTTGTAGTGGTTCGTTGCAAAGGATTTGTTCTAGTTGGCAAACTGTGCTTCCCTGCATTCGTGTTGGGTCCTCTACAACCAGCTATGTCGAAACAAATTCACCAGCAACTAACCTTCATCTGCTAACCTGCAGCTGCCACCCCCCATCATGGCCCATGCCGTCCAGTCACTGTGGGATCCAAATGACATAGGCTTCGCGATGACAGCACCTGGCTGGACAAACGAGGAAAACCGTGCCGGAAGGGAAGGACACATAAACGTAATAGTCGCAACAGTGCTTATACTCAAAAACAACTATTGGAATTGGATAAATAGTTCGATAATCATTGTTGGAACTTGTTGCAATATCATTCACTATTGGATACAAAGGGGTAATAGTCTTGTTGATAAACAAGAATCGGTAGTTGGGTATTGATAAAAGGAGTACCACCTGTAGTGCCTATTTTTGCACATGAACAACGAAACCCATTCTGCTCCTGCACCAAATCTCTGGTGGCAAAACCAGAAACACAAAATTGATGCGAGAACAAGAAATGATGGAAAACAACAGCATAACCAAACAACTAAAAAAAAGCTGTTACCACATTTCCTTGTCTTGGTAGTAATATAATTTGTCTGGACACCCCCTTGTGCTCAGCTTGAACATCTGTCCACAAACAATGATGCCCCGAAAACTGTGTTTTTCCTATTGGAATGGCCAGTTGCAGGCACCCCAAAAGATCATGAACTTGCTGATCCTATTATTGATCAGTATGAAGTGTTTCCAAACATCGTCAATTCTATTAGCCATCTATTCATAGTCTTCCACGCAACGCGCAACATTTGCCCAACCAGCGCAGCACCGTAACACATCATGACATTCATCAACTTGGAGAAGTTGTTTGACTTTCGCTATACGCGGCGATTTGTGCTCTAGGACTTTGTGGTTTAGGGTTTTAGGGTTGGGGTCTGTAGGGTTTGGGATTTGGGGTTTAAGGTATAGAGTTGCTATCTTGCAGACCAAAAATATAACGGGTCGGCGCCGGATGAGTCGGGAATGCCCAGCAATTGCGTGATTGTAAGTTTCTGCGCAAATGTTTGGGATTGCCCGTAACTTTACTAGCCATTATCAATTATTGACCGTGACTAGCCATGTGTAGGCATGATCACCCATGATCTACTATGAAGAATTGGGTGCATGTAAGTCTATATATATATATATATATTAATAATATTACACCAAAAATCATTTTTGCCCATCAGGAATACTAATCATCAGAAACCACAGTTCAGCAGCGTTTGACATGTTTGACCCAGCACCTCAATCATTCACCCTGATGAACCATGAACAACCCTGGCACACTCCCAATTAAACAATTGATATTCATAACTATAAGTATAATTATTCATCATTTCTGAATAATTCTTAAGCATTATTGGCTCTGAATAGCCATTGCGAGCCCTTACTAATCATTGTCAACCACTCGGCCTTGCCTAGTTTCGCTGGGACATAAACACAAAATCGCAGAAAAAACACGTCAACCACTGCTTAGTAGCGACGACCACTATCAACCACCACGAACACAGCTACATTATCACTACGTTGTTCAGCCATATGGCTGTGGGTCAAAACCCCATACCCTTGGTTCCCCTATCATTATTCATTGTTTTCTCTATGATTGTTGGTGGTTATCCCCCATTAATTGGCTAATCACTATTGACCCATAGCCATATCACCTCCATGAACCAACCACTAACAGACCACCATCAACCAATACATCTGCCCCGCCAGCGGCACCGAATTCATCTCCATCCAGCGCAATGCCGTCGAGGATGGCCCAAGACGTGCGTGGCTGCGAAGAGAAAGCGTAGAGTCGAAGGTCCTGAAGGCGAAAGAATCAACCACTTTTCAACCTGTTCATAGTATAACCATGGTTAGTTCATAGTGGTTGATAGTGTGAATACTAAAACTGTGGTTAATTAATAGTGGTTAACAATGGTAATGGTTAATTGATAGTAGTTGAGGCAGTTTGAAAATGTTTAATAGTGGTTAATAGCTCAAGGTTAAGCCGGTCGAATAGTGTTAATTAGTGTTTAATTGCGGCCAATACTTGGTCAACCTATTAATAGTGAAGATTCATAGTGGTTCATAATGATTAAATTGTGGTTTATAGTGTCAAATCAAGTTAAAATTGTTTAGAAGTGGTTCAGGCTAAGAATGCTTCAATAGCGACTAATATTGAAGTTGGGTCAAAGTAACTATTGCAACACTAGTGGGCCATGAACCACTATGGCTAAATAATTGAAAAGGGTTCAAATTTAATTGCTACAATGGTCATGAACAAGATGGTTCATAATCACTATAAATTGACTACTATTTGACCACTATTAAGCGTGGTGGATTATGACAACAATATGGATGAATCATCCGCCCGAATCATCCATATGACGGATGATCAATCTCACATTTACCTACCGTTGACCATCAAATAAAAACCACTATCAATATGAATTGAGCATGAACTTGAAGCGTCAACAGTTCATTGATCATTAGCAATAATGATTGACACAGACAAACCATCATCAACCATCGCAGCCAAACATATGAAGTTGAAACGGGTTCGGTGATTGGGCTGTGAATAGCCATTATCAACTGTCATCAATTGTTGTCAGAATAACCAACTAACATATGCTTGTGTGTTATGACTCACATCCAATTTTAATGGCGAAGGTTTTTGTTACCTACAAAGATCTAGGCAAGAATGGTTTTGGCAATAGTAATTAATAAAATGACTACATGCAAAGGATATTCCGACTCTCATAGCCAACGATCACAGAATCAACAGAGGCTAGTATGGATTATGTTCTTTTGGGAGAGCTGGAGGGACCAGCAGAAATACGACAGGAATTGACCGACCAGTGTAAACAAACAACATGGGTTTCAGGCATGGACTCAGCCAAAGCCAACGATTAGAAGGAAAATTAGAAACCACCATGGGAATAGAACCCACAGGAAGGGAAACGTAAGCAACAAACAACAAAAAAATATAACCAACAAAAAAGGGAGATATAACGAACGGGCCTCGGGGATATAGCCAAAGGCAATTATAGAGATGTGACTGATGACAGCATGAGCATGCATGCAGGTATGTGTATATGCAGAATGTCAATAAATGTCCGGCAACAATGAAGATTGAAACGGTAAAACATTACAGTCGCAGAAACAGCAGTTTTGGAGTAGGCACATAGGAAACGATCCCTGGTTCTACTTGTGCTGATCAACAACCGATATTGCTTCGCCATGTTGCACGGTCACCATTAAAGACCAGTAATAACCATTAACCATCATCATCCCACTATTGTTACCCATGAAACTGCTGCAGAAAAGTGTACGAAAAGTCACTGCCGAGCGCCCGCGCATACATTATGAGCTGTGATTGTGAATACTTGGGGCTGCCAGCGAGATGTTATGACTGTGACTAACCAGCAGGTCCAAAAAACATTCGGCTTGTTAATTGCAACTCACAAGCTTCGATCCAAGAACCACCTCGTCGACACCAGCCAGCGTGCCAGACATCGACGCGGAAAATCAGCAAACACCACCATTTCCGTTTCAGATACTTGATCGGATTCGTGAAATCGGATGTTCAGAACCATCCCGCACCGCTATGGTTTCAACCAGCCGCCAATTGGTTTCGCGATATTCTTTCAACTGAGGAACTGAGGGGCTTTCATGGACCTATTCCCTTGAAAAACCAACCAACTGTCCAATCGCGCTCCTGGTACATGATATCGGAAATGGTTGATCGGATGTGGGCAGCTATCGAGCTCATGATGCGTTGGTCTGTGCGATCGGAAGCCGTCTATTTTACAAACCCTCAGACGGCGCCTTTTCTTCTTTGCCTCGTCGCCACGAAGTGCTCTGGGTGCTTCCGCTTGACGTGGCTCTGCAGGCCGGCTTTGTTGCAGTAGGGCTCTTCGTCACACCACCGGCACTGGTGCTTTTCCTGTCAGTGGCTTCAAACGGAAGCCGCTTAGCATCAAAATGACTTGAGGGCACTTAAGCAAGATGTATTTGGCGCAAAGGATCTGACCTTCCGGCGCACGGCCCTCGGGGCGAGGCCAAGCTTAACCGCGCGAGCCCAGTGACAGCAGTTGGCTCATCTGACTGCACCTTCTCAAAGGCATATGGATACAAGAGTCGCAAAGCGCAAGCATATCGCTTCCGCAGTTGTGGCGTCGTCCACCGTCTGGGTGCCCTGGTTGACAACGAAAAACGACAACACGCACTTCCACCACAACACACTGGAGCTTGTCGGGGCTGAAGACCCCAAGAACTCCCAATAGATTTCGCCCAATATTGGTGGTTGTCCGTTTAATTGACCATAATTGACTAACCATCAATTCACCATGTTCACTGACCAACCAACCATATTCAACCATCAATCAACCACTATGTCACCACTAATCACCCCCAGCCACCATTACTATTGTTAATCGTTAGTAGCCAGTATTAGCCATCATTTGTCATTATTCACCATCAATTGACCCATATTAACCTTCAGTCACACCATTAATGGTGATGGAGATTAATGACTACCTTAGTTATCAAACCATTGATTCTCATCAATGACTATTGACCACCATTAGCCATCATTGTACCTATCATTGAATCATTATCTATTAGTATTCATCATTGATGACCATAGTCAGCCATAACAAAGCATTAGTCGCCCCCTGATTAACCACCACTAACCAACCAATTGACCATTAATGAGTCATTGTTAAGCAATTCTTAACCACTATCAACCATTAGCCAGGAGTAACCACCACCATCAAAGAGCAAACCATCAATCAACCACTACGGTATACCACCATTAATCACCCCCCCCATTAGCCCCATTAGTATTCTTAATCATCAGTAACCACTATTGTGCGATCATTAGTCATGATCAACCACGAATCAACCCATATACCTCCCCCCATTTATAACCATAATCAACCATAACCCACCATAAATCAACTACCAATCAACCATCAATTAACCATGTTCACTGACCATTCATCAACCATTAATCACCCCCAGCCACCAATCACCCCCAGCCACTGTTACTATTGTAAATCATCAGTAACCAATATTAGTCATCATTAAACACTATTAATCAACCATTAGTCAAGCATTACCCAACCATGGTTGGCTGGCTGCACCTCCGCCATTCACCAACCATTAGTCAACCATTAGTCAACCATTAGTCAACCATTAGTCAACCATCAACCATCAATCAACCATCAATCAACCACTAACTCACCATGAACCAACCATCAACCAACCATCAATCAACCATTACTCAGCCATTAGTCAACCATTAACCAGCCATTGACCAACCACCAACCATCCATCAATCAACCATTCATCAACCATCAACCAACCATTACTTCATCAACCATTGACCAGCCATTGACCATGCTTACCAACCAGTTCCGAATCAGGGTAGCTGCACCACCGAGCGGCACAAGCTCCGCCACAGGCGTCAGCAGCTCCGAGCGAAGGCTGCGTGGAATCGGTGGACACGAACCCGCCCGGGACGAACCTGGCGAAGGGATGGGATAGGAACTGGTTGACTGGTTCAATGGTCACTGATTGATGGTTGGTGGTGGGTTAATGGCGGGTTAGTGGTTGGTCAATGGTTGATTGATGGTTGATTGATGGTTGGTTGATGGTTGATTGATGGTTGGTTGATGGTTGGTTGATGGTTGGTTGATGTTGATCAATGGTCAACTGGTTAACTGGTTAATAATGATGATGATTAACCAGGGTAAAGATTAATAACTATGTGTAATAATGGTATGAAAATGACAAGTAAGTACAGACTAATAATGGGATGATGATTAGCAATGGTTATGAACAAGGGTAAGTGATGGTTAATGATGATGAATGATGGTAATTGTGATTAATGATGGTTAGATGGTTAACCATGGCTTTTAATAGTGGTTAATGGTTGAACATAATCATTAATCATAGTAGTAATAACTGGTCAATTTGTTAAGCATACTTGTTAATGATGATTAATGATGGTTTTCAATCATGGTAAGTAGTGGTTAGTTTGCTAATAATGGGGATATAGCCATGGTTTATGATTAGAAATTAAAAAGGGAAAGTAATGGTAATCATGGTTAATGATTCACCATATGATTTAGCAGCATTCTATTACTTTCCGTGGTTTATAGTAATTATAAAGCATGGTAAGTATGGAAATTCATGGAAAGTAATGGTGATTAACAATTATGGTTGTACTACTTAATAACAATTAATGATTTGATAACGGATGTAAGCAAGTAAGCATGATGGTAAAACAATTTCCCATGGTTAGTAATGGTTTTGCATCATCAGTAACAGGTTAGTAACTGGTTAACCATTGCTGTTGATTAAAAATACTCATAAATAATGGTAAGTAACGGTAAGTAAGAGTGACTACTTGGGCATGGCTTGGAATAGAGGTTAATTATTGATAATAATCTTTAATCATAGTAGTAATAACCGGTCAATATGTTAACCATACTGGCTCATGATGCTTAATAATGATTAGTGATTAATAATTGATAATCATCAAAAATAATGGTAAGTAATTGTGCGCAATGGTGATTAATGATGGTTCTTGATAATGGAAAGTAATGGTCAGTTGGTTGATCATGCTTAGTGATGGTTCGCGATGGCAATTGGTGATTGAAAGTAATGATTAGTAACTTGTTAATCATGCTTAATACTAGTCGTTAATAATGGTTACCACTTTCGGGCCAATGTGAGTGGCTAATAATTGTTACTAACAACGGGTTAGTAAGAATGGTTATTAGTAGTGGTTATTTAGTGGTTGATGGTTAGGGTTTAACTGGGATGGTTAGCTTGTAGAGTTAAAAGTGATGTAAGCTACCGTATAGTAACTGGTTTGTAACCATGGTTAATAATGGTTAATCGTGATGATAAAGTTGTTATGAATAATGGAAAGTAACGGCTGATTCTGACGGTTTATGATGACAAAGAAACAATAATCATGGTTATGCACGACGGCGGTAGCTTATAACTCCGATATAGCCATGGCTATAAACCCTTAGTGACCGATGGCTGTTAGCTTCTAGAGAGGTTTTTTCTTCTTTTAAATCATGCTTAACCTTATAGGGTTTCAAGAGTTACTGGAGTTAGGAGCTACCTTTGCAACCGGTTCATAACTGGTTGGTAGTGGTGAGTAATGGTCGATAAGGATGGTTAATGGCTAGTAACTGGTAAGTAACGCTAGTTCGGGATCAGTTACCTTATAGGGTGCAACTTGCCATTGCTATATCCCAGTTATAAGCAACCAAAGTGGTATGAATCACAATGGGTAATAGTGGTTAGCAACAATGCTTAGTAGTGGTTGATAATGCCTGATAATGATGGTTAACAGTGGTCTATCATGGTTATTTGGATGGGCAGCCGGGGTTTGTTTCTTGGGACAACCCTTATCAGGTGGCTTACAACCGCTGTAAACATGGTTAGCTATGGGTATAGATGATGGGTTTATAATTCGGTATTTTGGCTATATCTGACAATCATATGCATCATTGCCAACAGGGGAACCGATGGCGGAACTGGATCGGTTATGAACCATATCAACTATGGCTAATGATGCTTTATGATGATCAATAGAAGTTAACAATGGTGAATAAGAACTGTTGATAATGGTCCATGGGTCCATCCATGGATGGGGTATTGACCAATAGAAATTTATTATGAACCTGGGTAATAGTGTTCATATACTTCAGATTCATGATGGGTTTATAATGTTCTAAATGAGGGTTTATAATAGCCGATAGACAAAATAGGTCATTCACCAGTAGCTATCCATGGGTCAGTAATATTGTTCACGGTTTCTCCACCAGTGATAGATTACAGCTGGAAACAAATTTACCATGGAGGTGATAATGATGTATAACATCAGAAGATGATCTACATAATTATACCATACATGTGTTCATGGGTCATTATGATGATACTGTTTATCGATCAATGACTTTGCCGAAGACCATGACGTTCTAGTGGTCAATCTTCTGGATTACACCGATTGAATGATCACGATTCTAGGAGCAAGACTTGGCAATGGGGGCTTCTCAAACTAGGGTAAACAAGTTCTTTTTGCATGGCGCTGAGTGCAGTTTTGAAATCAAAGATCAAGCAGCAACAAAATGGAACGTTAGACCAGCGTCCAACAAAGGCGGATGACATCACACTGTGCTTACAAGCAATTCTTCACCATGTGCATACGCCAAAGAAAGATTACGAACACTGCTCGGCAAAGTGATGCGATCCAGGCTCTGGCTAAATTCGTCCCCAAACGTCAAAGTGTGCAGGTTGCTGGGCAAAGTGACCCGATCCAGGCTCTGGTTGAATTCGTCCCCAAAAGTCAGAGTGTGCAGGGTCTTGGGCAAGGTGACCTGATCCAGGCCCTGGTTGAAATCACAACCAAAAATCAAATTGCGCAGATTGCTCGGAAAGGTGACCCCGTCCAGGTCCTGATTGAAATTGCTGCCAAAACTCAAAGTTTGCAGGTTGCTCGGGAAAGTCACTTGATCGAGGCTTTGGTTGAAATGTCTACCAAAGGTCAAAGTTCGCAGGTTGCTGGGCAAGGTGACTTGATCCAGGCTCTGGTCGAAATTCTCCCCAAAAGTCAGAGTGTGCAGGTTGATCGGAAAGGTGACCCGATCAAGGCTCTGGTTAAAGTTGCCGCCAAAAGTCAAAGTTTGCAGGTTGCTTGGGAAGATTATCCCATCAATTCTGTGATTGAAACCGTTGCCAAAAGTCAAAGTTTGCAGGTCGCTTGGGAAGATTATCCCATCAAGGCTCTGGTTGAAATCAAGACCAAAAACCAAATTTTGTAGGTTGCTAGGGAACGTGACCTGATCAAGGCTCTGGTTGAAAAACCCGCCCCAAGTCAAAGTTCGCAGATTCCTCGGCAAATTGACCCAATCCACGCTCTGGTTGAAACCGTCACCTAAAATCAAACTTTGTAGTTTGCTTGGGAAAGTGACCCGATCAAGGCTCTGGTTGAAAAATTCGCCAAAAGCCAAAGTTTGCAAGCTGCTCGGTAATTTGACCCCATTCAGGCTGTGGTTGAAACGTAGGCCAAATTCTAAATTTTGCAGGTTGCTTGGCAAAGAAACATGATCCAAGCTGTGGTTAAAAGTGCATCCAAGAATCAAAGTGTTCAGGTTGCTCGGCAAGGTGACCTGATTTAGGCTCTGATCAAATTTGTTGCCAAAAGTTAAAGTGTGCATGTTGGTCGGCAAGGTGGCCCTATCCAGGCTTCGGTTGAAATGTCTACCAAAGGTCAAAGTTCGCAGGTTGCTCGGCAAGGTGACTTGATCCAGGCTCTGGTCGAAATTCTCCCCAAAAGTCAGAGTGTGCAGGTTGATCGGAAAGGTGACCCGATCAAGGCTCTGGTTGAAGTTGCCGCCAAAAGTCAAAGTTTGCAGGTTGCTCGGAAAGATTATCTTATCCAGGCTCTCGTTAAAGTGGCTAGAGGGTCCAAAAATCAAAGTTTGCAAATTGCTGGGCAAAGTGACTCCATCTAAGCTCTGATTGAAACTGCTTCCAAAATTCACAGTTTGCAGGTTGCTCGGGAAAGTCACTTGATCCAGGCTTCGGTTGAAATGTCTACCAAAGGTCAAAGTTCGCAGGTTGCTAGGCAAGGTGACCCCATCCAGGCTCTGGTTGAAACGCAAGCCAAATGTCAAAGTTTGCATGTTGCTAGGCAAGGTGACCCCATCCAGGCTCTGGTCGAAGTCGTTGCGAAGCTTCAAGGTAGCAAGGCTGTGGGGAAGATGGCGCAAGCAAGTAATGGAAGATGCGCCTGCAATCTCTGTCAGCCCTTCCAATGCGCCCATTTCCTCGGGGCCTGAAAATCCTTTCACGACTCTCCACGCAGCAAGCAGATCTGTGGGAACATAGGTGCAAGTCATTGTCACCGTTCTATCCGTGATGCCTTGTTCTTCCAACGTTTGGTGTAGTATCAAAGGTGAAGCAAGGTGGTGGAGAGTGAGCTTTGCACCTTTCTTTGGCAACAGTTGCCTTGAAACTATCTGAACCACTTCCCTCCCAATCGTTGAAAGATAAACGCTCACACTGAATCCTTCACCATTCAAACACAACACGTGAACTTCAATCAACTGGGCGCTGTCATCCAAGGATGGCTTTGGATAGCCATCAGTGTCCCTGCACGCCATGTGGAAACTGACATTGACCGCCACTTGAGAACACTGGAAGCCGCCTGCATGACGAAGCATGACTGCAAGCCAAAAGCGACCAACAACAATCGGAAAAACTATTCTCCCTGGGCAATATTTACCAACCAAACAATGGGGGATAATAACCAGCCATAAGAGGGAAAACAATGGTTAATGATAGGGGAACCAGGGGTACAGGGTTTTGACCCACTGCCAGGTGGATAATAACACTTGTGAACGGCGGAATCTCATTTCTAATCAAAAAGCATGGTGATCTGAGACCAGCAAATCACATTGACATGACTGCAAACAAATCGCGCAATGAGTAATTAGACCACACCTCTAGCAAGTGTTCTTTACAGGATACCCTGTTAACAACAGCGCGATAGAACATCATCAGCAATCACAAATACCAAGTATGCATTTTCGGGATCGACATAAACATGTGATGATGTGGCCTTCAAACTTCAAACGGATTCTTCGTTGGTCTCCTCACTTTCGATTCACAAATCAACTGCCAAGTAGGATGATCATGAAGGATCATCAACTGGATTATTGACACCGCTGAATTCGTGGTGAGTTGCAAAAAATACCTCATTGGGAAAAGGCATCACCACCATTCAGTATGGGATTGCACAAATCATTTGTATATCCCCAAAGTTGTCACTGATATTTGAGCCTTCTCAACGAACCAACCATTGTGAATCACGTTCTCAACCTCAGAACCATCAAGTAACCATCATTCGATATGAACCCCCCAAAGCACCCATTGATCATGTAAAATAAACTATTTGGGGATGATTTGGTGGTCCCTCATTTCGAGAAAATATCCATAAATGTATATGAAACCATCGTATTTCCTTGTGGGTGCATATCTCCGATGAAATTGGTACTTATTATATATTCACCCATAACTATAACCATATCTGTATATTCTCACTCACAAATGTTGATCGATGTCTGTGGTATATCCCCAGCTCTTTGTTGGGTCTTATCCCAGGTCATTACCCGTTGTAACCAGCTATCATTCTGGCTAGACATATGGAATAATTCCCATCGAATTGCCCATATAGCTGGTGTATCCGTACATTCTTAACCATAGCAAAAAACGCACTACATTACCCATGTTGTTTATCCATATAGCTGGTATATCCCGAATTTCATCGTTGCTGGTATATGGCTATGGGTCAAAATCCTGTACCCCTGGTTCCCCCATCATTACCATTGTTTTCCCTATGAAATTGTTGATGATTATGACCTATTGTTGGTTGGTTAATATTGACCCATAGCATAGCCGGTATATCCCCTACTATTGTTGCTTATTATACCCTATTATTAAGCATCAACCAACTAGTTAACCGGCAATTAACCACTGTTGTTATAGCCATATATCTGGTATATCCCCTATAGTTGCTAGTTATCATCCCATTAACCAGCTATTATCAACCATTAACCAACTAGTTAACCGCTGTTGTTATAGCCTTATATCTGGTATATCCCCGCCTATAGTTTCTAGTTATCATCCCATCAACCAGCGATTATTAACCATTAACCAACTAGTTAACCACTGTTGTTGGTTGACCATCATTGCCCATATACATCGTTCCCCCAACAACCAGCAGCTGCTACCCAGTGCTGCCACCGTCATCATGTGATGACGAGACCATGGATCCACCAGGCTGCAGCAAGCAGAGGCATCTAGCAGGACTGAGAATGAGGCATTGACAGCCATTATTAGCCCATTGTAAAGTCGTTACAAATATATATATATATATTTCTATGTATGTATGAACACATGTTTATAAATATATACATATATATATATATATATGAACATATGTATTCATGTAAACATATATGAATATATATATATCTCTCTCTCTCCATATATAAATATATTTCCATGTTTATATACATAGATATGTATGTATCTAAACATAGATGTATCTCTATAGTTATAAATATGGGTCTAAATATGGATGCAACCATCATATGGTCATTATATGCCGTTATATAGCCGTCAAATGACACGATAAAACCATCAAATAACATAACTTAGCCGCCATATGGCCAAATAATCAGTAATCGACAGTTAATTGCCCTCATCAGCCATTGTTGACCGTCATACCCATTCTCATTAGCCATTAGTCGTCATTCACCACTAATCATCATTGGCCATTCTTATAAAGCATTCTTAACCATTCTTGCAACAAAAATCTCCAAGGCAATGAACAAGTGCTGTGAACCATTCTTTTTAACCATTCTTCCTAAGCGGTTTTCCTAACCATTATACTGGTTGGTGGTTACAACCCCCTTGAAAAATATTAGTCAACCAACCAATTGTTCATGATTATTAGTGAAAATAAAACATGCTTGAAACCACCAGCCAGATATTAATAACCAACCCACCAATCCACCAGCGCCACCCCAGCAGCCTTCACCACCAGCGCCACGCACCCCTCCCCACCAGGCGCCTCGCAAGGACATCGGAGGCCCCAGCGCCGTTCTGCAGGATGCCGAGGCCGAAAGCCCCGTGCGCGCGAAGGAGTGGACCGAGGACGGAGGGCCTGTCATGGGAGTGGATCTGAAAAGGTGTTCCAGTCAATGGATATATTCTTAGTACCATTATATCCTTAGGATATATAGATATACTTAACAGATATTTGTATTTACCATCATACTTATATATCTAAGTACACGTATGATGTGGAACTACAAATTCTGTAGGTATAAAAAAGACTATATCTCTTAAATTTGCATGTAATGGAGTAAAATTGAATTTGTATAAGCAATTAAACACATTAAATAAATACAAATAAACACAGTTGCTGCACACATACACATGTATAATTGATTATAATTGTGTGACTTACAGGATGATGTAACACAGCATAGCAAAACACTATATAAATTGACGAAATTCATGAAATAGAAGATGCTACAACAGAAGCTTAATGATATATGTACATACAACTAGATACGGTCTAATCCTGTATAACAATGAGCAACAATCAAAACACAATACAATACTGTGCAAGATCTTGTGCATACACAGCTCCTGTCACTCAAGGAAACAAACCAATCCACAGTCATTGCATCTCATGCGGGAGATTTTTGTTGTTGATCCATCACAGTTTGCGTGCAGAGACACTTGCAACGCAAAGAAGTTCCATAGCCATGCATCCTGGTTGGTGTTTTCAACCGCTATGAAAAAATATTGGTCAACCAACCATTTGTTGATAAATACTGGGGAAAAAAACAAACGTTTAAAACCGCCAACGAGATAGTCAGCAAATGAAAGTTCCAAAGTCATGCATCGAACCTTCTGAAAGTTTAGATGGGGCAACTCCAATCCGGGCTGACTGTTGATTGCTCCCTTACTACCTAGTATTAGTCTTAGCCAGCGTAGCTACTGGTTGCATGCACCTCATCTTTCTTTCAATGAAGTTAAACCACGCTAGGCTAACAGTTACAAATCGTGGGAACCATTCAGTATGATGTACAAACCATGTTTCTTCATCATGTCTTACTACCAACCACCAGGCATGAAATTGTGAACCATCAATCACTTGTTGGTGGTTGTAGCCCTTATGAAAAATATGAGTCAACCAACCATTTGTTAAGAATCAACTAAATTGATTACTAGGGGAAAAACAAGTTTGAAACAACCAACCAGATGGTGGTTTCTCAAAATAGGGAACCCCTAAATCATCCAACATTAATCATCTATAGGTAATAAGTAATAAGCCACCTTTTTTGGGATACCCCTATTTTGAGAAACCACCAGATCCGGATTTGCCCGAAATTCAACCAACAGCTTTGTTCCTCAGCCAGGTTCTGGCTTTCTGGGCATCCGTTTGACCTGCGAAGTGCCACTTATGGATTCGGTGGCAGAATCCGAGACAGCTGTCATACATCCTCCTATCATTTCACAGTTCTTAGCTGTCGTATCCCTTGTATAGCTTAATTGATAGCTATTTCGTGGATGTTCACCAGTAGTGACCACTTTTGAACATTTCATCGACCAAAGACCCGTTTCGGGGCACCATTTCTGGATGACCAAGTCAGCGATGCTGGAATTCAATCGCTGTTGACACCCTGGCATCTTGACTTGACCCCCTCCTACCTGGCCAAACCAAGCGCCACCGCGCCGCGCGGCGCCTATGTGAGCGATTCCTGACACGGAGAGGGTCTGCATGTTGGCTTCTTGCATGTAGACCCCTGCACCAGCCATGGCCTGCACAAGACTTGGCTGCCCCAGTTGCAGTGACTTCGATGAGGGGCTGCCACCAGCGAAAGAGAACCAACAACAAAGTTAGTACCTACTGCTATCAACCATTGTGAAGAATTACGTAATAACTAATAACTATGGTGATCAATTCACAATTCACGACTTTACTTTCAAATGATCATTGCAAAATCTATATGACCCAACGATGAACCATTGATCAATGGTGATCATCTGTTTCGCTCAAACAATTGTTGATCAGCCACAAACAATCATTTACTCAGATTAACCCATTGATCAATGATGATCAATGATGATCATTGATGTCATGGATCCATTCATATTGATCCACTAATATTAGTATTACCACTAACCAACCATTGAACAAAAGAGATGGCTGTGGGTCAAAATCCCGTACCCCTGGTTCCCCTATCATTAACCCTTGTTTTCCCTATAGTTGGCTGGGTAATAACCATCACTATTGGTTGGTTAATATTGACCCATAGCCAGATCTGACCACACTCCATCAAGGACTGAGAAATTTGATCATCCGTGGCGACATTTTTGTTCGCCCAGCTGACGATGAACCCATCGATTCCGGGGGATGGGAACTGTTCCGTTCACGTCGATGTCTCAGACCTTTCCAGGGTCGGAAGGTGGCTCAACCAGATCCCTTGGAAAAAGTTGGATTCTTGGTGGATGGTAAATTTAACCAATCCCCAAACCACTAAAAATCGAAGTTGGTGGTTGTAAGCCACCCAGAGGTCTATTACTTATTTATTCTGGGCTATCTTAGAATGCTCCTTTCCTCTGTGGGCACTGGTCCTGGGTCTAATCTTCAATGGTCTGAGGATAGTCCCGAATAAATAAGTAATAGAAATCCTCAGATCGTTACTGCTAGCATCGGCTTATTCATTGATTCCATTCCTACGCTCACTGACTTGGCTGTGGGTCAAAACCCCGTACCCCTGGTTCCCCTATCATTAACCATTGTTTTCCCTATAGTTTGTTGGTTATCATCCACCATTATTGGTTGGTTAATATTGACCCATAGCCACTAAGGACAAACCATCACTGTCATGGTTGGCGCTGGTGATGTTGGGCAGTGGGTCAAGGGCCCCTAGTAGCTCTTCACATCCCATGAGCGCTTGGAAAGTCGAGCGCTTGGGATCACTTGGGATACTTGGCAACGATCCAGGTTGCTATGTAGTTGTTATTTCCCCCGTTCTTCTTCTTCTTCTTCTTCTGATTCCCTGTTATCAACCTATTAACCATTACTATCAATTGGGCTATTGACGCTCAATCTTATTGTATCATGGCTATCCGTTATTTGTGAATCGTTAATCAACGATGAATCAATCATTCATCAACCACTATTAGTTTCTTATCAACCATTATCATCCATTTTGACCATCAATGAACTCATCAGTAACCAACAAGGAACCAAGCACTGACCCACTGGCCCCGGCGGCTGCATGAACCAGCCCGGCCATCCTGTGCCACTCTGTATTGAGCCAAGTGACAAAGGCTCGTATGGACGGAGGAAAGCCTGACAGCAAAGGAGATACCAGACATCCTTGTGGGGTGTTAATTATAAAATGGTTTGTCATTTTGGCATTGATGGTTAATGATTAGTCATCTTGGCATGGTTGTTTATTGATTAGCCATTGCGGCATTGATGGTTAAGGTTTCCTCGTCTCAAGGGTTACTGGCCGCAAATTACAACATAAAGCATTCACCAAACAATCAAGGGAGTAGCTGCAGTTTCCATGCATGGATATCTGATGGATTGTGCGGGATATCTGTGGATCATAGCCACTGAAACACGCAAATATGGTTCACACACTTAGATGGTTCTTGTGGCCAAGAATGTGACACCCCTAGCATACTCAAGAACTGTGCTATCTGGTAAACTAACCTGGAAGCTAAGAACCATCGGTCTTCATAGGTAAACCAGCTATTTCTATGGTGGATTTTCAACTTCCAGGTGAATTTACCAGGAAAACGGAAGTTAATGGTGGAATTGTTGCTAAAATGGTTAGTTAGTAAACCCAAAAATCAACAATTCCAAGCAACTGAAAATCTCAGCTGACACCTCCCAAGTTGGAATCCCAGGGAGTTGCAACCGATAGAGCACCAAGCATTACCAGGGATAACAAACCGCGGCGGCTCATGACCATCCCCAGCCCATGGTGATCCAACCAACAATGGGATGAACCCTGAGTGGCCATCGAAATGATCCGCTTCAACAAACGATGAACCCATCCTAGCACAGCGGGGTGAATGACCGAGCAGACTCATCAACCACCCCAAGACCATGGGTGAATCATGGGTCGGTGGGGGGTTGATTGGATGGTTAATGTCCAGCGCTAATAGTTCAGAGCCAAAAAATCGCTACCATCAACAGCTCATGTTGACCGGTAGTGAACTATTCAACGGGTATGGGCAAACCTACGTGGTACCCATTGCCCATGCCTGCGGTCATGAAGTCGGAGACTAACATGGCAAAATCCGTTCCTCAGCGACCGTAACGGGATGCCAATCCTTGTTGCGGAATGATGATATCGATTTCGAAACCACCATGCCATAAAGGCTGGACAGTGAACAGTTATCCTATCATTTCAATGTTTATTAGTATTTTTTAATTATTACAACACATCAACAACCAAACCAATTTGATGCTAACACGATGTAAACATAATATACTTGTAAAGATTGACAACCGTACTGACAATCACAACATTTGTCATTAGTTAACAACTTCTAGAATATACATATTTTTTGGGATGAAAACATGTACTGATATGTTGGTTGGTCGCTTCGTGAGTGGGTAAACGGAATTCGGGTAATTGTGTTCCAAGCGCTAGGACGGCGTGTTGACCAAACTGCGCGGTATCGTGGGAGTACAACTTGTAACAACTACGCGTTCAACAGCACGAATCGCCTTGATGTGGCCAACACACACATATTCACGGACTATTTTGACTATGAAATAGTTGGTTGTTCAAACGAAATGAAACTTCTAAAGCTACCCCAGGCGAACCAGTTTTGACGATCACTAACCATTCGTAATGAGCCTTAGCCCTTGTTATGATGGACCATTTCCTATCCACTATCAGCAGTTGGACCATTATCAAACCACCATCCCCAGTCATCCATCGATCAGATTTTTTTTGCTGCAGGTACCATAGTTTTTGAAAAACATACCTTCTAACAATAGATCATACACACTTGCTGATGGTTTACTCATTGGGGTCCTTCTGAGTTGCGATTTGTTTGCCTGCCAGAGAGTAAAACTTGGATTAGGATATGCCCATGAACTTTGTGGAAATTTGTTGTTGGTGATTGTTGGCTATAAACATAACACATCACCATTGTTCACCGTGGTCAATGACTAAGCATGACCAACAATTCTTGTCAAACATTGCCAACCGTTGTCAAGGGTGATAGGTCATCCATCATGAACCATTCGGGGCGGTTGTAATTCATCCCTCTCCTGCAAGAACTGCTGCCCATGATAGCGTACGTAGCTGTCATTGCCAGAAGACTTGTTACATGAAAAAACAAAAAAACAGTTTTACATGAAAAAACACCTGCGAACAAACAGTTTTACACCTGCGAAACTGGCGTTGGAAAGTCGCCCATAGCCATTTCACTTTATCGTCAGCTCCTAAAACCCAACCGTTGTTGGCACCGGCCGAGCTGCAGGCGAACGATCTCAACGATGTGGAAGGCTCCGAGTGTACAAAGTCAAAGACCGAGATGGAGAAAGCGAAGCCTCGGAGACTTGGCGAGGTCTGTGACATGGAGATTTGGAGATGAGAGACATGGGTCTTTCTTAGAATCAGGAATCCTCAAAAATGGTTGGTTTATTATTATTACTAATTAATATTGGATGACCAGGGGATATCCCTATCTGAAGAGACCTCAATTATTGTTGGTTAATGCCCCCATGAGTTGGTTGGCTATTAACCATTGTTGTTGGTAGGTTAATGATTTGCATGGGGGTATAATGATTGGCATGGTTCGCATTCCAATGGAGACAGGTTGGTATGTTAAAGGAGGATGGGCACTGGCGGATCAGAATCCGTGATGGCTAATGATTGCTGGTGATCATTGCTGATGGAACATTTGAAAGGGTTCGTGCAATTGCCGCTCTTCTATTGGTTCATGCAATTCGCAGTGGCACGCGGTCGTTTTCTATGCTATAGTTGAAGACCTTAATGGTAAAGTTCTACAATGACTTCAAATGGTTGCTTAAGTAATCATTTACTAGTGCTGGTGCTAAAAACCGGTTCATCTTTGACAAGGAATGATGGTCAATGAGTCAACGGTGGTTCACAACCCCTGGGCCATCAGAATTCCTGGGTCAGCCACCAGAATGCTCAGCACAAACGGGGAATTCCAGCAATGTACCAAATGCCTCTCTTTTTAAATGGTGGCATCCCTGAACAAAACAATATCGATTGTTCCAAATAGGGGACGCATGGCATGTCCGGCTGAACCTTCAGACCCAGCTGGATTATTGAACTTCAAGCATCAGCATGAATGCTTGGTAGATCTCGGTAGAATGGTCCTTTCTTGATCCTGGAATCCCTGTATAATTCGAAGTAGTGGACCAGAAAGAAAGTCTTTCACGGGGCGCCACAGACTCTCGTGTGATGCTCATGCACCCTTTGCAAGGCCTGCTCGCACAGGTCGGCCATTGTGCCATCTGCGGACACATGTGCTTCGTCGCAGAACAGTGGCATGAGCCAGGAGCCAAGTTACTGTGAGAAACCTCTGGTACTGAATACCTTCCTGAATGCTGAGGATGGCAGTGATGAGAAGCAAGTCCCACTCAGCAACTTGAGCGACTGGTCGACGCGCTTCGCCCGGCGCTGCAACTTAGGTCGCACAAAGCATGGCTCAGCGCAAATGAATCCAATCTCGGCGCAACATGCACAGCTGCACCCAGTAGGTGCTGTGTCTCCGCCACCTGCTACACGCCGCTCCACAGGTCCTTACATCGGTCTTGATCAACCTACCTATTCCGCACTCTCCTTGCGCTTATCAACTACCTCTGGGCGGTCAAAGGGTAGCTCCTCTTTCAGAACACTTGGGTTACAATGGCTGATCATGGTTAATCATGGCTGATGATGGTGGATCAGCCATGATTAACCATGATTAATGAGATTGATTGACTGATCATGGATCATAATCAGAACTGATGAATCATGATTGATGAGATAGTTAACATTGGTCCATATTGCTTAAACTTTCCTGATAATGGTCACTAGTGATTAGTCATGGATCACAATGGTTGACAATGGTTTCGCGCCAGACAACTGACAAACCTGAGAACAGGGGCGAGAGCCAGCCCCTGATCTCACCATCCTTCACCGTTCAGTGTTGGTTCTGAACCTGCCGAATCGGCCATTTACAGGCATTTGGGTGGCCAACACGCCCGGAATCAACCAATTGGTTGTCAACCTGTAGCCTTTGGTTGACCAGGGTTGATCAGCAGCCACTTTTTGACCATTGTTAGGTGGTTGCTAGCCATCATTAGTGACCTGTACTTGCCGTTCATAATTATCAACATCCATCAACCATTGCTACCAACTTTTTGACTTCAAAATCTAACAACAATGGTGAACTAGCATCAAGCACGGCTACCATCCAAATCCAACCATCAACATTCACAACCAACCGTCACACCATGAACCATGATCAATGGTCGTTTGCCAAACCACCCACTAACCAATATCAACCGCCAAAAGCCCTTGGTCATCGGTTGTTGATTGATCCTCTTCATATCAACCGATCAACCGATCAACCGCTGTCTTGGCCGCACCGCTCCAGGCAACGCGAGACGCCCAGGGCAAACAACGGCGCGCCCATGGCGATGCGTTGCCGGGCTGAAGGGGAGGAACCCGACTGAACGTAGGAGAAGGGCACCTGAGAAACAACAGCTGACTGGGATCGATCAGTATTAATAATGGTTGATACTGGTTCAGAATGGTCATATTAGCCATTATCAACCATTAATGATCATTAGTGATTGATAATGGTTGATAATGGTTAATAATGATCATGGACAATCAGCAACCACCACTTGCCCATAGTTGACCGCCCTAATTATTGAGCATCTTGCAGCCAGTAGGCAGGATCCACTTCCCATCCTCAAGTTTGTCGTTGCGTCTGGGCATATCCAAAGGCATTTCTGGAGAGTCATATTCTCTTAGTTAATCATTACCGGTATCCACCATCATCAATAATAATTCCACTAGGAACATAATGATTAGCAACATAATTCCACTAATTAATTCCTATTAACAGGAATGGTATTAATGGTAATAACTAATGGAATCAATGCTAAGAATCATCAATCACTAGCATTAACTATTCTTAGCAACCATAATTCCACTAGGAATCACTATCATAATGGCCTATTTAAAACCATTAATTAACGGTGATTGAATCACCATTGTGGTCCACCCAACAGTTTCACCACCCTTAAGGGATCATTTCTTGGATGGCCGGGGGCAGCTGGTGATCCGAGTTTTGTCTACGCCCTGCGTTTCGAAACTGGCGGCAGCTCAGCTGTTGCAGCGAGCTCAAGTTGACCCCAGGAAAGCTACACGCTAAGCTAAAAATCACAAGTTTTCACAGGTAAACAAGCTTCCAAAGGGGTGATTTTTGGCAGTTTTGCTGAACCTTCAGCAGGTAAACCAGCTATCAAAGGGTTGATTTTCCAAGTAAATTTTCCGGAGAGTCATTCTGAGATGACCTATCGGATTATCATTGTAGTGAGCCAATGGCTATTCAGCTTGGTTAACTACTGCTTCATGAAGGACTAGCAATGGTTCATCAGTTCACCACAATGACCCGCGATGCCCCAGTCGACCTTTTGGGGAGTGAAGCTTACTGCAACAGACGTTAAGATCCCTTGTTACTAGATGGATCACCTGACAACTGGCCTTACTTCCTCCATGTCTACAGCAACTCCCACAACTACTTTGGGGTTCGACCAGGCGCAAGCTGCAAAATCCAGCGATCAACCATAGAGTACGTGGTCACGATTGCCGATGGACCATGCACCAGCGAACCGTCATCAACCAGGATCAACATCTATCAACCACCATCAACCACTTGAAGCTAACCAAAAACTAACCACAACAGTGGACCCACAGTATTGACATCTCAACCACAGTCAACCACCATCACCCCCGGGGGTAGATCCAGCGACCATCGCTAACCAATTCAACAGCTGGGAGGTAACAAGTGGATCTCCCATTATATCATCAAGAATCATGATATGTTCTACTATGGTTGATTACTTCCACCCATACACCAGCTTCTTAAGTACGATTGGATACTGATATACACTGATGAATCTACCATTATATCACCATTTGTCAATATACTTCTTATCATAGTTGGTAATGAAACTCTAAAAACAACCATTGCCAACCATCATTGAACCTCCATCAGTTGGTATCATTATTAATTAATCAGTATATTCTCTACAATTGTTGGCAATTAAACTCTACAACCAACCATGATCAAACATCATTGAAACCATGATTAGCCGTTATTGAATATCATTAAACTCAACAAATCCACCAGCCAGTATTGATCACTATAGCAGACTGGCTCGGTTGAACCACTGGAATTAATCTATCCACTCATTATTGGTTCAATCGACAACTAGTAGCCTGGACCCTCACGACTTGGACCCATGAAACTCATAAATAATGACATAATCAATGATAAATCAATATTATAGCATTATAATAATATTGATTATCATAAAATATTGGTTATACTGATTAAACCACTATATTTCCTATGGTAAATCAATGATAATCAGTGGTATAATCAATTGACAAACTGGCTACCAGCAACTTGGATCAATGACAAATCAAACTCATTAAAGTCACAAATATCCACAGCCAGTGATAAAGCAAACTTGGTTGAAACTCAATGATAGATCAAACTTGGCCAGTACAACCTCATTAATCAACCTCGTTAATATCCACTGGATGGTTAAATGAATTACGCTTATGATATATCATGGTTAAATACCACTATGTATGGTTCAATACCATTATTACAAGCCAGTCTTGAACCCCCATTCATTTCTTGGCCAAGATCACCATTTTCCGCACACCGAGGCACCGAAGAGGGTCCAGGTCCTGAAGGCGAGTGCTTGGGAACTCGGTGCTTGGGAACCCGGGGTCATGTAGGGGTTGTAACCATTAATACTGGTTAATAGTAGGGGATCATCAACAACAAAGCTATAAACAACTACTTTTTGGTGGTGTCTCAAAATAGGGTAACCCGCAAGTTCTGGTTGGTTACTATAAACGATTCATATTGGATGATTTGGCAGTGGGTCAAAACCCCGTATCCCTGGTTCCTCACCATTAACCATTGTTTTCCCTTGTTTTGTTGGTGGAAATCCCCCATGAACGTTGGTTGATTAACGGCTTGACCCAGCTCGCCATTTGGGGGTAGCCCTATGGCTTAAGACTTCCCCAATGGAGTCAGTGATGGGTAGTCAATCATCCGAGCGGCACGAAGAGCTCCGCAGGGTCGAAAGGACACCGAAATGAGCACCTGCAGCTGGCCCTCAGGTGACCTTTGGAAAATGATTTACAGTTGGTGTTGGATTATGTTCGTTCATGATGGTTAATGATGATTAATGATGGTTACTGTAGTGATGGTTAGTGATGGTTAGTGATGGTTAGTGATGGTTCATGATGGTTAATGATGGATAATGATGGTTAGTGATGGTTGATGATGGATGATGATGGATCATGATGGTTAACGAATGCTTTATGATCGTGAAATGGTTGACTAATGCTGTTCATGATCATTCATGATGGATATAATGATTGTCTCATCAACTAGTTGTTTGTAGGAGAGATCAGAAACATGTATTGGAATCTGACAAGAGAATATGATCCAAGGCAACCCTGTATTGTTACGAAAGCCACCACGTGTATTCGCATTGTGGCATGATCCAATCACAATATCGTGATCTGAATATAACATTATACTCGGTTTTGCGAAGATTTTGCCATTGAGGACAGATACGTACTCCTTCAATCAATAATACGGTCGATGGAACAAACCCGACTTCTTGCCAAAGACGAATAAAAACGGATACACCGTGGGATGAATGCAACGCAGTCGGATAACACTTTAAAGTACTATAAACACATCGGAATACATATAAGTTTCATCCCTTCTTTAAAGCACTATCATAAATCTGAAATATGATACACACTGGACATCATATCTCATTTACATCCCTTAAGCAAGGTCGTCAATCTACTATATGTTCCCTCAATATTCCCTGCAATCCAACGTATATATATATATATATGTATATATATATATATGTATGTATCATATATGAACGAAACTCAGCTGCGCTCAAATGGAGGCAGGATTTCTTGAGCTGCGACCAAGGTACAATCCGAGACAAGCGATGAAAAGTCGCAGCGCAGCATTCCACCAACCAACAAGGCGGTAGCCAAGTGTGAGAACTGCCTGCGAATGAGAATTGGAGCTGGTTCATGGTGGGGAGTGGACGAGAATGAATGTTTCTGACCGACAGTAACCCGTTGGTAAGTCCCTTAAGCGCAACGAAGCATTGTTTTCAGGATATCAGGAACAAGATTCAGTACCTGATCTGATATGACCAGCACATTCCATAACAAGGATACAGTATCACAAATCGTCAATCATCATCATGCAGTTTCCCATCCTAGTGTCACATTGGTAAACAATCGATTTGTCGGCCAATCACATGAGCAGCGGGCGAAAGTACTTGTTTGGGTGACCATCATTTGGGGAGGACACGCTTTTCAGTCGGACCTACTCGCTTTTGCAGGTTCTGTGTTTGAGCAACATGGACTCGCTTTTCAGTCGGACCTACTCGCTTTTGGGGATTTTCACTACTTCTGTCAAGCAATGATTGCACGAATAGGAAAGTAATTGACGATAATTTGTCGGGCGCTCACATGGCAAATCAACAACCACCAGCCCTGGGGAATCACCCAACCAGACTTATCATGGAGCTGGTCATCCACTGGCCACATGGGCTGTACGCCTATGACTGGGTTGGTGGCCACCTCTCATGCAAAGTAGTCAGGCAACTGTCATTGTTGGTATTTACAATCTCCAACTTATTGCATAACCATTGTTCAACATTATTGGTATCTATTCCTGCATGATCTTCAACTTATCAATCACTATTCATTGACCATGGTTTGATCACCATCGATTCCAACTTTTGATCATGGCACATGTGAAACTATGGGGTGTGTTTGCCGGTGAGGAAATGGATCCACTCAGTCTGACCAATTTTTTGCAGTTTTTTGGTCCCCTTTAACTTCCCAGCTGCTTGGGATACCAATCATCATGATTGGTGACGAATTGCTCCGAATCCCAGTCATCCACCAATATCAAGTGGTGCTGTGTGTTGGAATAACCCCCTCAGAAGTCAGGTCAACGATATGGTGGCTTCTTAAAATAGGGAACCCCAAAAAATGGTTGGTTTATTATCAAACATGATTCACATTGGATGATTTAGGGGTACCTCTATTTTGAGCAATCCCCGTATATTATTCTTTCTGCCGCAGTCCAGCACAGGAAAGGTTTCGTCCACACGTCCAACATTTCCTGATGAATCGCAGCTACAAATGATCCAGGTCTTTTTTCCCAGGTCAAGATACTGAAAAATCATGATCCAACGCGCCTGAGAGACAAAGAAAAACCCAAATGAACTGCTCCAAAGACCAACGTAGAGAGATCAAAGTGCGCAGAACCTGAAGGGAACTTCCCATCCGCAAGCAGAGCTTTATAAATCCGTCCGTTGGTCGCCGTTTCTTCACTGCGGGAGTTGCGGTGATAGCATTCTACAGCCTGAAGAGTATTTACCTCCCAACCAACACTGGCTGGCGGTTAGAACCCAAACGAAAAGTATTAGTCAATCAACGAACTTTTTTTGTATTGGGGAAACAACTTTTGAAACCACCAACCTAGAACATCTTAGAACAATATGCTTTACATCGCTACCCAACGATTCATGCAAGCTCCAACATAGGGTTGAAACATGCATCAGGCCTTCCGGCTAAAGTGCAAAGTTATGACGGTCGGATATCCATCCTTGACATCTGGAAAACGCCATGGCAGAATGACATGGTTGTTGATATAGAATGACTGCAACATTTTTCTAACATGTTCTGGATGTTTGAATTGAAGTGATGTTATCATCCAAGAACACCACCATGCTTGGTTCATGTCTGTCGTGTGCTGGCGGTTATCATGTTCTAAGCCCATCTGACCACCGCTTGAATACAAAGGGAACTATGAAAGGAACCGCTTGGTTCAGGGAGGTCTGGTAATCAAACTGAGTAGCGTGTAACCGTTGTCACTGACCAGTTACTGTACCAGTTACGAGAATTATGCCCCACATGAGCACTATTCCAACCCACCTACAGGCCGGTTTTTTACGCTTCAATGAACAACAATTGCCAGCCACTGCTTGGCCTTCCCTTATCATACTTCGAAAACACACAAAAAATATGAATGTGAACCAATGAACAACCGCAAATGCCAACCACATCCAGAAAACCTTAGGAAACCATAGAAGACCTTAGGAACACCCATAAAAATGAACCAGGGGGGAACACACGCTACTACAAAACATATATAAATATCTATGCAACAATGAAATGATATCAAAGGTGTGTCACCACGGTCCCATGGAACATAGGTAGCCCATGGTAAACATATATGCATCATTATACCGATATGAATACAATATTGGTTGTACCCACACAACATGCAAACCACCAACCAACATCGGGGGCGATGCTTCAATGGCCGCGGGTGGGGCCCTGGGCGCAGGCCCTTGGCACTACAGATCCAATGCTGCTTGGATGGCTTGATTTCTTCACCCTTGGGATCATCTCCGGAGCTGCCTGAATCCTTCATCCAACCATCATTAGGCAGCCATCACTAACCATCATTAACCATCATTCACATTCACTAGCCATCATTAGCCACACTTAACCATCATCAACCATCATTAGCCATCATCAACCATCAGGTCTCCAAGTAACCACCAACCATGCTTAGCCATGGCTTCTCCAGGGTCCCGCCACGGCCACCGTTCGCCCAGGTGCTTTGGACCAACGGTGGGAGATCCAGATGCAGATGGTCCATGACCTGCGAACCGGAGCTGGTCGCAGTCTGGGTGGGGTGGCAGTCGTTCAGGGGCCATCCATCCGAAGCCCAATGGAACCAGCTACGGTGGTGTCCCAAACTGGGGAACCCCCCCCAAAAAAATGGATGGTTTATTACTATAAATGGTTAATAAAGGATGATTAATAGTTATAAGGTGTCCCAAAATGGGGATTTCATTTATAGTAATAGACCAATACCAATCATTGATAGTAATAATAGACCAACAGTAACAAAAATGGATGGTCTGTTACTATCAAATGATTGGTATTGGACGATTTGGGGGCACCCCTATGGCTTGAGAAACCACCATTTTGGGAAGGGTGTTATAGCTGGGATAGTTCCCTGGATAGTTCCCTAGGATAGAACTATGAAAAATAAGCTTGTGGGCAAACATCCCAACTAAGCTTCTGGTGATGGGTGGTGAGGAATGGCCATCGCAAACACAAATGTATGGCATTTATGGCTTGGAGTACCAGAGGTTCACTGACCGTTGCTTTATATTGGGATATGTCTGGCACAAACCCTCCCGAGGCCACTATCCAGCATCAGCGTCCCCAGAGTTTTTGCCAGCCAAAGAGCTGTTAGTTATCTTGCACTGGTTGTTGACTGGCCACAACTGCGTGGTAGACCATATTTCTAAGTTGGTTGACCATCCATTTAACACCCAAGTTCTATCCAACACAGCCGGAAGTTGCCCTATCGTCATAAACCAACTTAGCTAGCTTCGGGGCACCAGTTCTCTTTACAATAGCTGGAAATCACCGTAGCCGTGGCTGACAACTCAACCAACCTAAGGGATGGTGGTACCCTTTGGTCAGCCACAAGAGTTGGATGCCACACCCCAGCGCACCGGCAACGAGAAGACGAAGCCCGCACGTAGCAAACCGAAGGTGGACAGCGATGAGTTCAGGCGAAGGCTTCCGCGTGACAACGAGGACCTGCTGTGGCAGCTGGGGTGCCGTGGAATAATCGGGGGGTGGTAGCTTCAATGAGTATGTGATGTGCCAAGATAGTGTAAGACAAATGTTTCCTAGTCTAGTAAAATGATCATTTTTTTGTGGGTGATTGGATATCCTACTTTGGCACATGCCCATATGTCATGGTCCAACTAGAAATGATGGGAATGGAAGATCCGAAACAATGAAGGCACAGTTTTACCAATCTGGTCATGTCCTTTATATTCTGGGTGGTTTGTTAGGAGCAAATGGGTCTCCTGTTATTGCTGATGACAGTTGGTATGTTGCGTTATCTTTGGTTTTATGGAGTAATTACAAGCATGTTGGAATTATGAACCATTCTTCTTAAAGACTAATTACATGCTGAAACAAGCGATAAAACACTACGATTTTTCGAGTCAATCTACCCAGCGAATGCCGCCTTCGTTTAAGGAAACACTTCCTATAACTGGTGCTCCTGAAAGGTTACATTCCAGGCAGCATTCGTACAGTAATGTCTTACAAGGTGGGCCCCCCTAGTTTTAAGTTGGTAAAAAAACCATTGAACCATGGTTATATCTACCATAACTAGAAGTTACCCTAGTTATGAACCAACTTAGCTAACTAAGGGGGCCCACCTTGTAGATGTTTACGGCGTACCCCAACATGATGTGACGGACGACTCAGGAAACTGCATCTCTCAGCTCCTGATCTTGCACTGCTTGCTGAATGGCTGTTGGTAGAGCAGAACCCAGCCATAAACCAGTCAGGAGTTACTACAATAGAACCCATATATAATTCAGACATAAACCCTAAAGGTTCCACTTCCTTATGTCATACTCAGCCAAGAAACAAGATTTTGATTATCCCGCGGTTCAAATGGAGTTGCATCTAAATTGCAGAATGTGGCCCTAATACTGGCTAATAGCAGAGATGCCGATAGGCCGTTATCCAAGCAGCCGTTGACCATTTAAATGCAAAACCTAAAACTATCTCAAACGGATGTGCGCCCAACTACACAACCATTGCTTCATATCCAACCATCACCCATTTTCAAACTGCGTGCGTCTGCCAGTTTCAGGATTTCTCTCAGCACTCCGAGGCTCCCAAGCCTAGTCATCCTAGGCGCAACCCCTGCTCTGCTTCAGGCGCTGTCCGCTGCCAAGTTTCGGTTCCAGGTGAGCAAAGTCCAAGACCGGCAAGGCGAGGTCACAGCGAACGAAACTTCTCGATGAAGGTGAGGAGTCCAAAGTCACCTCCAAGGGGCGAAGGAAAATTTCCATGGTTAATAATGGTTTGTGATGGTTAATAACTCATAACCATGATGGTTGATGATGGCTTAATGATGGTTTCTGATGGTTTCCCTCTGGTGATCTAACATGGCAATGGAAAAGCACCATTTCCAATAGGTAAGTAATCTACAAATGGCGGATTATCCATTGCTATGTTCGATCACCAGGCGTAATAACTCAGAACCATCATGGTTGATGATGACTTAATGATGGTTTATGGTGGTTACGAATGACTGCGAATTGTCAACCAGCAGAATCCTGGTTGTTAGTTCCTTATCACCAATAACCTATCATCAATTGATACCCTGTTTTTGCCATCATTCTAAATCACACATATCTAGATTGATATATATATATATACAATATATATGTATGTGTGTTTCCATATATATGAACATCATACACCATCAGCCATGAAACCTTATCAACTATTCCATCAAACACGAGCTAATCTCCTGATTCATCATCGACCGCCGTTAATCCCACTTATCCGTTCTTATGAACTATGATCAACCATCATTAACTGTTACATCAAGTATATCTGGTTGGCATGTTCTTTATGTTTGTCCATCATTACTGGTTGTTATCCCCACTATCACACAATCTAAAGACATCATGATCGACATTACCATCGTAAAGCCATTAAATAACCACCAACCACTGAAAAACATTGTTGAACCGTTTTCAACAACAATGAACCATCATCAACCAACATCATTACCCACTACCAACCAAGATTAACCATCAATAAACACTGAAAGCCCGCCATCAGCAACCAACCACTACCGACCAGGATTAATTAACCATCATTAAGCACTGAAAACCCCGCCATCAGCAACCAACATCCTTGATCATTCTCAACAAAGATGTGCCCAACCATCTCGCTGTCGCCTCTCTCAACACCGACGTAGCATGTTCACAGCGCGCCGCGCCCGATGCCGACAAAGGTAGCCTGGCAGTGCCGGTGCCATGGCGGCTACGGTTCCCAGTGGAGACTACCGTTCATCAAATAAGGACGGAATGAACTGATAAACAGCCGGCTATGGCAAATATGTGAAGCCAAATTTTTTGCTAAAGGATTGAGAAACCGGGGGCTTATGGCGGATTCAACTTCCAATCAAACTCAGCGCGTTTTCGGGATTTAACCAAAGAAAACATTTACATTGATGAAAATCCAGATCGCGCTTGCTTTCTTGGCATGCAGAATTATTGAAACTGATTATGGGCCCTTAGGGGCTTTGATGGCTGGCAAAGGGTTATAATGACCACTGCTGGTTGACAACTTACTCATGGCAATGTCCAGCTTCAATGGCTAGAACTGGTCGCGGCACCTGCAAATGTCCCGTTTGAAGCGCTGATGACACATCCGGGTCTCGGAGCATGACATCCGCCACTACAAAAATCCCCTGCAAGAGGCAAGCTCCCAACTCATCAACGCTTGGGGGGCTGATTGCATGGATGGGCAACACAAGCAGATCTGGGTGTTTCTCAAAATAGGGGTACCCCCAAATCATCCATTTATAGTCATTTGTAGTAATAAAGGGGTTCCCTATTTTGAGAAACCACTATCTGGCTCAACAGTAGATTTATGTGCAGTTCAATGGCTGTCCAACCACATCTCCCCTGCAGTTCTGGTTGCTCAGGGACTCGGTACAGCAGGATTGTTTCGATGGCATCAGCACTTCCAGGTGCGCCAAATCCAAGACGGATGGGCTCAGTCCTGGAGGAGTGACCAAAGCCAATGAGTTTCTACCACCAGTTGTATGCCATGGTCGGGGTATAGACTCCAGTGGTTAAATCAAGAGGAATTTCAGCAGTTTTTTAGCCATGAAGGTTACCCCGGGCTGTTGGGAGCCTGGTTTGCTTTGCTATTCACAATGGGTAGAACTGAGTAGGAAATTGCTCGGTTCATAAACCCATGAACAATTCACCGGCCAGTGAACCAAACAGTTTTGCTTTGTCACATTGGTCACCAGTTGGATGGTACGAACTGGCCCTATGTCGCTGCATATAACTCGTTGAATTTAACATGCAGCATATCCAGTGACAATATACCATTGCAGTGGATAACCTGTGCAGTAATTTCGGATCACCTGCGAGCGGGCTGGCCCCCAGTAGCAACTGGTGAAAGCTCACTGGCCCTTGGTCATCATCAACCAACTTTTAAGGACCTCATGGACCAGGTCATGAACCACCTTTTACCATTAGCCATCATCAATGAACGACCATCAGCCATCACCTGATTAGTTCACAAATGGTGGTTCATTCATCCTGACAAATGAACGTTGATTGATCACGGCTGATCATATACTGGCCATGCACAGCTACTCTTTCCCGTTTACTTCATCCTGGCGTAAGGCTCACAGTCCCTATACTCCCTCCTTGAGAAACAACATGGTTCCAGCAAAACATTGCCTATCAAGATCGTTTCCTACTGGTAAAGCAACTTGTTTGGATTTATGGGTAAAATAAAAAATGTTGTGACCAAACCATGGGCGATTTCTGTATCTACATGATCATGTTGGGGGATGGTTGGGGGGTGCCGGAATGACTCCGATGTTCAACCAAGCCATCATGTGATCCCAGATTTTGGGTTTATCCCGATTTGGTTGCTTCCCAAGAACTTTTAAAATGGATGGTTTATTGCTATAAATGGTCAATATTCGATGATTTTCGGCGGTATCCCTATTTTGAGAAACACCCATATCCACTTTGTTGTTTAAGCATTGTTGGTGATTATCCCATCTAAAACCATTACAATATATTACAATCCCCTATAATCCCATCTAAAACCATTACAATCCCCCATAAAACCACTATAATCCCCTCTAAAACCATTCCAACCCCCCATAAAACCACTAGAATCCCATATAAAACCTATTATACTTGTTAGGCTCTGGCCATTTTTTCAGCTTCACTCGCTGCAGCTTCCCAGTCATCACTCCTCCCACTACGGCCGCAGGTCCTGATCGACCAGAACTCCTTGTGCTCGGAGAGAAATCGAAGTGAAAAAGATCCAAGACCTTGGGACCGCTGGGGATGGTATCATCAGCCATCAGTGCACATCATGATGCTGCTTGGTGGTTGAACCACCCTATAACCAGTGGTTAGTAGTTGTTAATAATGGTTAATGTGATGATTCTAATGGCTAATGATGATCATTGACTGGTCATGATCATTAACTGGTTAATAGCTGTTAAAGATTAATGGTGGTTAATAGTTAATAGTGGGTAATGATGGTTGATAGTTGTTAATGGTTAATAGTTCATAGTTGTTAATAGATGCTGGTGTCTAACGGATTAATGGTGGTTAGTAGCTGTTGAATAGCACTAGAGGTTGATAGAGCCTGGATCAGGTAGTCAAGCTGATGTTCAGTGGTTGGTAGTCAATGGCAGGTCAATGGCTGTTACCACTAGAGGTTGGTCAATCGTGGATCCGGCAGTTAATGATGGTGCTGGTCATTTATAATGGTGAATGATGGTGAATTGATGGTTGATGGTGGTGGTTGGCTAATGAACATCATGATGCTGGCGGTTATTCAATATGGCGGTGAATGATTGTGAATTGATGGTGGCTTGGTAATGGTTAATTGAGTTGATGATGACTAATGTTTGTGCTGAATTAACCTCTCAATTTCATAATAGCTAATCCCTAGTCTTCCAGGTACCATACTAGTAGGGAACCAGCTGGTTCTACCAGATTATTCTTCACCGCTATGCACGTGGCCGCTAAACCAAGGGCTTCCGTACAGGGTTCACCACGACCAACCACCATAAATCCATGCTAGTCAAATATTAACCAGCATTGATGGACGATTACTTACTAGCCACTCATCAGCATTCCGTCTCAACCAGCAAATAAACTATCACTTGAGGCAGTAAGAAAATCGAGTTGCAAAATGAAGCAACCAGTTTGAATCTTATCGTTTTTTCATTTTTTTAATCGTTTTACAGGCCAAGCCAAAACCAACCTTCCATGAAAAGTAAACTTAGTAGAACACTAGAAAATTGACAAACGTCTAAACAGCCAAGCTTTCGCAATGCTTTGCTTTCGATCTTTATTATCGTTTTTTCCGTACAAGGTCACTGACACAAGCGTGCAATCTGTGGGTCATCTTCTATCCTTTTATTGATCATCAACCTTGACTCACCCATGGTTCACCACCATCATCAACCACCAAATCAGCCATCCATCATCCATCACCAGCCCTGACTCCCCACCCCCATGGCCCGCCCTTCCCAGCCACGCCACGGGCAACGAGGCGTCACAGCTTGCGGCTCCCCGCGCCGTGGCGGTTGGAGCCCGGAGGAGGCGGCGAGGCGCCCGGTGCTGCGAGGTCCGAGACGAGCAGAGCGGAGCCCGGGCGCAGCAACGAACGAAGAAACGCTGGGAAGTCCTGGGAGAGGAAGATGGTGGTGGTGGATGGATGGCATGGGACCTGATGGGATGTTGGGAGAAGATGGAAGATGGAGATGTGGAAGGGTGGGGTGAGGCAGGGGTGGGGTGGGAAGGTTGGATGGGTGGTGGGGTGGTTGGGTGTGGGTGGATTTGGATGGAGGGGTGGTTAGGTGGGAAGGTTGGGTCAATGGGCGGTGGATACCAACGGGTTGATGGATGGGAGGGTTGATGGTGATGCTGGGATTGGTTGATGGTCGTTGGGGTTGATGTTGGTTGATGTTCTGGCTAGTGGTGATGCATGATGATCAACAGCAGTCTACTCACCAAGAATAAAACGGAGAGAACCAACCATAGGCATGTAACGCCACTGAGTTGTTGGCTTGGTTCGCCCGGTGGTCACCGTGTTGATGGTGTCATGGAGCACGGATTTTACGCGTTTCTCTGTAACGCAATTGTTCATGTCGCAACCTGTACATTTTTTCTCTGACAAATGTGCACATCTATAGTGATTAACCAACTTGTGTGTGCAACTACAGTAGCAGGTGAATTTACAAACTCCAACAACTCCCATGACCAGTGGGTCGCTGGCTTTATCCAAGTCACAACCTGCCCTTCCCCCGTTTCAAGTCCTGCCCTTCCCAGTTTCCAGCCGATCAATGATTGGTTCTACCCGTGGACTCATTGACGTTCCCATGGGTTGCTATCCCCACCGCTGACAATGACCAGCTAGTTCTATCATTGAAGCCAGCTTATCCAAAACCAGCTGGCTTGTACTGGAAGCACTCAGCCTCAAATAGTGCTTGCAGTACTGGCTTAGCCATTCTCATAGCCTTTTTAAAAACCCAATGGAAACCCAGCAATCGTAGAACCACTCAGGGCACTCAGTTGATGGACAAGTTTCCGTGCGAACAAGGTCCAGCACGAGCGGACTCGGATCCAACTGAACTTTACCCAGCAGAAACCTTGGCGATGCACCACTGACCGCTGCTTCATCACCGGTGGGTTGGATCAAGCCATACTTGGGCAAAGGCGTGAGATTTGTCGTAAATATATATATATATAAATATACAATTATATACATATATGTTTGTAATTGTTTGTATATGCGCATATGATTGTAGGTTTTAGCTAGAAGTTGGTATAGAAATATAATGCATGGAGAGTACAAACGTGTGGAGAGGAACGATCTAATGGTTCGGCCAGATGTAACACCATGGGTCAAATGGAAAATGAGAAGACCAGCGCCATGGTTCTCCAAATCATCCCAAGTCGATCATCCCTTTGAGTGCTGGAGAAGCATTAACTTTTCAGCTGGGGAGTGCATGTGGGGATAAAAAATAGTGCTGGGAATTTTAGCTGCACAAAAGAACTGCCTGGAGTTATGTAACAATTGAATCAGCCAGAGTGATGCAACTTTTTGGTGTGGGGTCATTTCTAGCTGTTTTCGTATGGTTGATTCACGGAAATACAAGATATACTGGTTATGCGTTAAACCTGGATTGAACAAATAGAAATTTCGGTATCAATACCAATCATCAAAACCCACCTTTCCTGCTCATAGCTCACCCAAATGGCGACACAACAACCAGCCCCTTGGTCTGAGCTCATCCTGATGCTATTGGCTGCTGGTTGCTGAAGCCTGTTCCCTCAGCTGGATAGGTTTGCCTCATCAAACAGCAGCTTCTGGGGTGAGTTCTTCCTCCCATCACTTACTGCTCATGATCAAGTGATTGGTTCTCTGGACTGATGTGGCTGTGGGTCAAAATCCTGTACCCCTGGTTCTCCTATCATTAACCAGCTCGTTTTCCCTATAGTTGGCTGGGTAATAACCACCATTATTGGTTGGTTAATATTGACCCATAGCCTGATGTCAATCAGGAACATCCATCAGCTCCTTGAAGTATCTACAACCAACCAGCCACCCGTTAGATGCACTCACTGCTCGACCCATCGCATCCTAGTGACATAGCTGGATCCGGTCGAGCAGATTGCCGCGATGACAGCGGTGGGTCTGACGTTGTGAAGTCAAAAATGAGCAGCGAAGCCTCTGAACGAACCACACCTCAACTGCGGTCCAAGGGAGGTTGAAATCGTAACTCTGGAGCCAACTTTGAATCCATAGGAATTGGAATAGTTGCTGAAAATAGAAAACCATTAGTTGAATTAGTTGGAAAAAGCTTAAAATACAAAACCATGAGTTAGAAAACTATCTTAATCAACAGTAGCTTCGGGGCCAATTAATTGGAATAGTAGCTTTGGAATCTTCCGCTGTAGTTCCTCCAGCTTCTTTCTTTGGTAGGTGGAACATGGCGATGACTCAAAACCGACAGTTGTGAACACTAATGGGTAATGAGTTTCGGACAGCAGATGAAGCGAAAAAACTCACCAACCAAACAGTATGTCCACTGATGAAAGCCTTCCCAATGAAAAAAGAACTATTCCTTGATAGATGCTCCTGTCTCATCGAAAGGCAACTAGCAACTATGTGCAGGAACAAACAAAATAACAAAAAGCTTCCTTGGGAAGGGCCAAACTAACTCTTACCAGAACATCATTAGATTCTTGCTGATCATCATCCTCTACTATTACATCACTATGGAAAAATACAACAATCAACCAGCGATAAGCAAAATGAACCAGTTCTAGTCATATCAACAAGCAATGAGGAATATAAACCATTTTTACCCATGACTGCCTGCGACTATCAACCCACCTCCATCTTCAAACAACATCCCCTTCTGGGTGCTGGGTCAAGCCCCGCACATGGCCATTGGCACAGCCCAGTTGCTCTTGACAGGTGAAGAAGGTCCCAGCATTGCAGCGTCGCAAGCGAACAGAGATGAATCTGGAAACACAGGGCCTGAAACCTGAGGCACTCAAATGTTGGTTGGCTGCTGGGCTGGGGGCGGACGAGTTGATGGCATGGTTGGTGGGTTGGTTGGGTTGGTGGATTGATTGGTTGCTTATGGCTAGTAACCCACAATAGAAGGATCCAATCAACACATGGCAGTTGAATATACCAGCTGTAACTGGGTGGTTGATTTGTTGATTAAATTAAAGAATGCGAGATGAGTAAAGGATGTAAAGGAGTTATGACATGTTCTAAGGCATGGCTGGTCTTCAATCAACCATTGTCGCAAGTGGTTTCTCGGCAAGTTTGTGCTGGTTTTTCTTTTTTCTATTGTTGAAAACCACATGGAAATTGCCCATGGCCCATGACCATTGTTGCAACTGCCTGTACCGTACGCCTTTCGTTGCTGTGCCAGTAGCAATGCTTTGCTCTGAAAACCCATGACCACAAAATGCACCATTAGCCAATACCAGCGAGCATTAGCATCACAAAACATTATTATTACTAACATTAAATAACTGTGAACCACCATGAACAATTCTTGACCGTGATTGATCAACATTCTAAACTATGCTATAGACTACCATGAACCAGTGTCAACCATCTTTAAGCATTGTAAATCACGCGATTAACAGCATGATGCACCATGATGAAACACGACTCACCACCATTCTTCCACCCAGGCCTGGGTGAATTCAGCACCACTCAGGGGATAGACTTGCGGATTCGATGTTGCAGCTGGCAACTCGTCGATATCAATGGATGGTATTGGGAGATCCAACTGTTCTCTTTATCAACAGAGCCGGATCACTCTATAGATGAATATTGCCAATCAATATTCACACAATTAGGGTAAGAACCACCTACAACAACCAACCAACAACAACTAACAAAGAATCAAGTAACGTGTTAGCAACCAAGTGAACACACAGCCAACCAATCATCTAAGTGAACAAACTACACCCAGTCACGGGTCAACATCAGAGCCAGGAACTAACGAAGATGTATCAGCTCAACAGAAGTTCCGCAGAGACGTTGTCAGGTCTGGATGGGCAAAGGATAATGCGGGCGAAGACAAGCCTCACGAGGGCAGGAAAACAAGCGCCACAGCTTGGGGTTGAAGCTCTTGCCTGTCTCTAGACAACTTTTCTGAAAAATATTATACATCAATCTATACATCTGTAAGATGGCTACAATCAATATTTAGCATTGTCTAATTAAGATTGGTTGACTAGATGCAAATGTATCAGTACACTTCGATGTGCGTATAGTTTCAGGGGTTCATACCCCACAATTTCTTGGGGGACCTCCCTGTTGGTTGAAGACGCTCCCATCAACCGGGGGAATGGGCCACTGCAAACCAACTTGACCAATGATCGTCCATGGAGGCGCTATAGGTACAGGTCGGCTTCCCTTCTACTTGGATGTGCCGCTGGGGTTGGTTCCCTGGGATACAACCATGGTAAAATCTTGCTTGTCTTGGTGGCTGAACTAGATCCCTTGCTAAAAATATATCTTTAGTGGTTATATGCTAAATCAATCATATCCCAAAAACACATTCAAAACCTAAGAATTCGTGGGTATAAGCCATCCAGGTTAACAATGGTTAATATGATGCTTATACTGGCTAATGATGATCATTAAGTGGTTGGTGGTTGAGCCATCTCTATGAAAAATATGCGCAAGTCAACCAACCAGTTGTTAATCATTATTAAGGAAAATAGCACTAAAAACCTAAGTTAGTGGGTATAAGCCATCCAAGTTACTCCTGGTTCCCCTATCATTACCCATGGTTTTCCCCATGATTTGGTTGGTCATTATTAACCAATGAGTGGTTGAATCTACGTACCCCGCAGCGCACCTGGCCGTGCGAAGCCCTGCAGTGGAGCGGAGGCGTCTGTGGCAACGAGGTCCAGAGCCGAGAGCGGCGAGTCCAAACGGAGCCTTCCTTGGTGAGACCGCAGGGTGGGCGCCGAGGCAAGTGGCACACCCCCAGGGAGTGGGGCTTGGTGATGGCGCATCCCCATGGTGTGGAGCTTGGTGATGGTTATTGGGTGCCAAATTGATATAGTTCCTAAAAATTGCATGTGAGAAGATGATTGATTTGGTATTTTTTGGGGAATTCGTTGAGTTGATGATGCTATCTTGGTTTCATCAACAATTCCTATGATGTTTGGATTTTGTATTTGGATTTGGACCTTTTTGTTTGTTGGATATTATTGCTATGGTGGAAATATTTTTGCTGTAAAATTGTTGATAAAGGGAGAAAACAACAAGAACTCGAACAGGCGAATCAGGATGGTAGGGAGACAGCCAACAACAAGGCGGATGCAACACACCAATAACAAGTATAGAAGCAAAGTAAAACCAATTATCATACATTCAATACCCACTGAAAACCATGCCTAATCATTACATTCAGACTATCCGGTATTCATCATGATTTGCCATTGTACTGAGGTCTGACCAGGATCTGGGCAACTCGCTACATGAAAATTCTACGTGAAAATTCTCATGCATTGGATTCATTTCATGTGAACAGTCGTGAAGCACCGCTGATCAGACTCACAAGACTGACGCTCCCAGAAGTATGCCCCCGAATCAAAGCAACCAACTCCCCAATCCCAAAACCGCTTAATCCCAAAACTGCTTCGCTGTCGACTCAAAGTGCGAGTCTTTTTTCAGCTCTGGTTTCCTTCATCGAAAAATCTCTAGGCGGCACCACTGGACATAGGATGCTTCCTGAGCACCAGACCGTCATTTCTGTAAGCTTTCAGCAGTTGCGAAGGAAGGATGTGCGCCTTCGTGACCTGGCAAGCCCTTTCGACATCTTTGATTTGCCCTTCCTAGCAAAGTGTTTGGATTATGCACTCCTACGTGACTGTTGCACGCGATTCTGGCAAATGCTGCGAATGCATAGTGTTGTGAGAACGCACATCCTCACGAAGCACTAGATACCTAGGGTCTTCGGAGCGGCTTGATAGAACTTTGGAACTGCTTTGCAGTTCTGAAGCCTCCCTCAGTCTTGTTCAACTTTGGTGGCCAAAAACTTGATGAAAAAGCAATGAAACGCCATGCGCTATGTTTGAGAAAATCAGGCAATGTCTATACAGTGACTGTTGAAGGCATCTTGGAATCTAAATTGTAAGCGGGAACCCTGTGCGAGATGACGAGCCTCAAAAAATAAGAATGCCCTTGGATCCCTTTGGGAGCCAAAAGGGCTCCAAGCCTCAGCAAGCTGATACCGTAGCACCGGCACCGATGCTGATCACATGTCCGAATCTGAATCAAATAGCGAGGCAACAGGCCTGCGGGCTGGCACACTGTGTTGTCTTTTTTTTGCCAGGGTGTCCTCATCAGCACTGTCACCCAGAATCTTTCGGGCAAACTTCTCGATGGTGATTTCCTCATACTTGAGCTTTCGTGCTTCCAAGAACTTGACCTCTCCCTTTTGCGAATTTCCAAGGCTGCCATCCTTTTTTGTGACAACAATAAGGTTGCAGCCGGCAAGAGCGGCTGTTTGTGTCTGGTTCTTCCACATGGTAAACCAGTGGCATCCCCACTCCTCTTCTTTGCCATAGAGTGCATGGCAGTTGCACGGCCCTCCTCGCTGGAGGTCATGGCATCCATAGCCCGGAGCATTTTGGTCGGGGAGGAAGATGCAACTGGTCACAATGGGCGTCTCTTTTGATGACGAGATTGCGGTCAACTTTTTCCAGCCGTACCCATGAACTCCAGGAAAACTAACTATAGCATCCTTGCCTTCAACGAAATGCTCGTCCTCAGAGCCAAAAAATGGAATAGGATTGGCTTGTTTGTCACTCTCTTGGATAATGCGAGCGATCTCGTACTGCTTCATGGCTGCCTTCTGCTTGGCCTCAGCAACTTTCTTTGCCTCTGCCTTTGCTATTTGCTTCATGGCCAGCTCTGAAAAGTAAATCAGCTCTTTGGTCTTTCTTAAATCTTCTTTAGCATCTGTGACCTCCTTGTTGATTTGGTCGCATTCCTCCCTCTGTGCAGAGCTCATTTCCTCAAATCGGGCTCTGGCTTGGAGGCAATCTTCCAGCTCCCGGCGCAATTTTTCAACGAAGTCTACTTCCCGTTTGCTTTGTTCGGCCCTCGCTTCGGCAGAGTTGACAAATTGGGGGCCCAACTTCTCCAGTTCAGTTCTGTGTTTTTCTAAATCCTCTTCGAAATCTTCTCGTCTTTTTTCTCTCATGACTTTCCAATATGAGACTTTCTCCAGCATATCTTGGATGCACTTTTCCTCGTCATCTTGGGCAACCACATGCCTGCCGTGCTCGGGGGTATCAATACAGAACCCGCGGTTTTCTCAGACAACTTCTCCATCCTATCGGCCAAGTCTTTCTTGTCTTCTAATGGTTTCATCTTCTTCTCCTGTGCCTTCTCCGCGGCTTGTGCCTCTTGTAGCTTAGCTTGGATGGCCTCCTTGATCTTCTCCACTTCAGCCAGGTTTTCCTGTGCCTCGATCATTTGTATGGCACGATCCTTCGTGACCTTGATTTCCGGCACCGGGCCATCCTTTGGATATGCTCGTCGTGGGGGCAGAAAACTAGCTCTTTGTGGGGTAATTAGGGTATGTGTGGTGAACCTTGGCCGTGCCGTCGGTTGGGAAGCAGAACTTCCCGGGTGTGGGGTAAATAGGGTTACGGTATGTGGGCCAAGGTTCACCACAGTGAATGGCCGTGCCGTCGGTTGGAAAGCAGAACTTCTCGGCTGGGAAGCAGACCTCCTCGCTTGCGAAAAAAACTGTGTGTAGTGTAGCGAAGATCCCCCGACATGAAAGCAGTCAGGCGCTACACACGATGCAATCCTCACGGCCTTGTTTGAGTGAAAGAGCACCTGCAGCCACAATAAAAATGAAACATGCAGGTCAATTAATCATGTACTACCATCAACCTGGACTACCTGTCATGTCCATGCTGATGATGATTCACAATCATCAACCTGGATTTTCGTACGAGTAAGCACTCGTCTCGGTTGAAAGAATCATAATGCACCGTACCATCATCAACCTTGATTATGACGGAAACCACAGGTCATTGCAAGGGAAACCACTGAAGCCATCGACGTCTTTCCATTTTTTCAGGGGCGCCATTCCCTCTCCCACTCCACAAAGTCATGCTCCCCGGTTACAGCTTGGCTTCCAATATTCGCCAAGTAATTCCAATTTAGAAATTGGATGAAATTGGTTGTATCATCCTACATCGACCATTAGCCTGGCCATTGCCCAACCCTGAACCCTAAGTCAACCGTGCTGATCTACTTGACCATCCACCTGTGCATCCAGGCGGCCACATGGCAACATCAACGAGGCCAAGCACAGGCGGCTCCGCAGCGACGACGATGCGCCCATGGTGGCGAGGTCCGGGACCGACGGGGCGGAGCCCAGGCGCGAGGAACTTCGCAACGACGACCTGGGGAGGGCCGGTGCCACGCCCAGGGGCTTGGAGATGAAGCTGGTGGAGACTGGTTGGTGGTTGGTTCTGGTGTAGTTAGGGTAAGCGTTTGACATTGCAATTGTTGTTGGTTGAGAATTGTGAGTGACTGGGCACTTCGAAATCTAAAATTGGCAAAACTAATCCGGAATCCTCCTAAACCGGGTTTTTATCACAATCCGGACCAATGCGTAATCCGGTGCTCCTAACATTGCGCTAAGAGAGGCTGCCGACGCTCCGTCAGAACAACCTTCGAATGCTCCCGCCCAACGCACGTCCTCGGCCTTACTGACCCCACTGCACGGAAACTATAGAACGGAAGTAACCATCGAAACTAAAAGAGAGACTCGTCCATTCTTTGCAGAAACGCTCAACGCAACATTTTCAGAACCACTTCGGGGGGCAAACGGAGTGCTTTCGGGCCCGGCACTCCGTTTGCCCCTCGGAGTGGCTCTGCATTCCTTTCAGGGACGCAGAAACAGCATTTTCAGAAGCACCTTGTAAAGACTAGTAGAGAAACTGGAAAGGGGACTCGTATAAAGAGTCTTAAAGAAACAAAGAAGGAGACTAGCAGAAAGACTAGTACAGAAACAAGTAAGGAGACTAGTCAAAACACTACTTTAGAAACAAGTAAGGAGACTAGTATCAAGAAACAGTCACAGCATCTCAACAAACCAACAATGCTATCACGGAGGCAAGGTGGACCTATGGATTTTTTTCTTGGTCCTCTTTGAGTGATGTGTGCCGTGCAGTGCGCTTCTACAGCTCTCAGCATCGTCACTTTGCAGGTTTATTCTACCTCTGACGCAGTGCCTCTAAAATGAACGTATTTAGCACGGAGAGAAATACTTTGGAAACCGCTCATGAGCATCAATCCGCAAAACGATTATCCGCAATCCGGCGCAAGGATTAAGGATTAGATTTGAAGTGCACAGAGTGATAATTGGTTAACACTGGTATCTTTATCGGTTAATTAATTGTGATTAGTATCATCGTTAGAGAGCTTGAATGAACTGATATCAAATAATCATACATTTAAACTCTGGTCACTAATAGTTTGAAACCTTTTCAGAATTACCAGGTAGGCCCTCAGCACTTAGAAACGAATTAGCACTGTTGGGGTAGTTCTGCCCTTATGGCTGGTAACCCCAGCCAAGTTTGCCGTAAACCAATGAATATAGTTGCTGTAACTGGGCCGACATTGTATCGATCAACAGCAATCAGCAGGGATGTTTGAACTGTTTCAAAAATGATGAGTTTGATCAAACAATGATTAGTTCAACGGCTATTGTATTGATCAACAGGGATGTTTGAACTGCTGTAATTATTGATCAAAGGCTATTGAGCAACAGCTGCTGATGCAATGATTAGAGGGGGTTACCAACTGCAGCAGTTGGATGTGGCTAGTACTGGTTCAGCATGGCTGATAAGCTAGATATCCAGAGATGAATAGCAACCCCAGCCATGAGTTTATGATCAGCAGTATGATTTCAATATAGATACCGGGTAGTTCAGAAAAAACAGCCATCCGAGATGAACCACCGCTAAGACAATGGCAACCCCTTGCGCCCCGATGTCAATGTTGACGGTAAGGCTGCCCGCAGCAAGAGCAGAAATGGCTGTTTTTTTTGAACGCCGCCAGCGACCCAAAAACTCCACCAACATTGAACAAGGGGAAACTGGGGCTTAACAACTTTCACGTCTGTTTTTGAAGGATGGCTGTTTTTTATGATCTACCCGGACTCAAGGTCAGGATGTATGTCACCTTTGACCTTCAGTCCGGGAAAGTTTTAATGGCAACAGTCAACATAACAGTCAACATACAGTCAACACGACAATCAACACGACTGTCAACACGAGCACTTTTACTGTAAATTCTCAGCGAAAACGCGTTTCGGGGAAGAAATCCAAGATTTTCCTATATACTAGGACCCTTGGGGCTCCCAAAGCTCCAAAATGGCATTTCCCCTTTTAAATAGAAGAGAAATTGCTCGTGTTGACTGTCGTGTTGACTGTTGTGTTGACTGTGATGTTGATTGTATGTTGACTGTTATGTTGACTGTCAATCCCATGGCAGGGCCAGGTGAAACCACATCTGGCACGTCAAGCCTCCCGGCGCGAGTCAAGGGCCGGGCCAAGACTTCCAAAAGGATGGTCAAATGCGTCCTCCGTCGTGCTTCGCAGGCTAGGAGCAACTTATCTTGTCCAAGATGTGTGGAGCAGCTGCCGCGAGGGACCACTCAGTCTTGCCATTAAAATTTTCCCCGGGTAGTTTAGAAAAAACAGCCATCCGAGATGAACCACCGCTAAGACAATGGCAACCCCTTGCGCCCCGATGTCAATGTTGACGGTAAGGCTGCCCGCAGCAAGAGCAGAAATGGCTGTTTTTTTTGAACGCCGCCAGCGACCCAAAAACTCCACCAACATTGAACAAGGGGGAACTGGGGCTTAACAACTTTCACGTCTGTTTTTGAAGGATGGCTGTTTTTTATGATCTACCCGGTAAGTCAAATCAATCAGCATTACCGAACCAGAGTGACCATAGAAATCAATATCAGCAAGCAATAGTATTTTCTGCAATATCAGTAAGGACCATGATGAAATACTATACTTTAGCCTTAAACAGAAATAAGTCCGAATTTTGAGATTTCTGCAAATGACAAGTGCCCCGACTCAGAGCTGCGTATTGTCCGCCCATATTTGTATCGAAAAAAGACAAATGTCAAACACCCTTAGCCGTTATCAATCACTAAGGACCGTTGCCCTTCACAACGAACCACAACAAATCACTAGCAAGCAGGTTGAACCACTACAGAGCGTTCTCGGCCATGCTTCCCCACTGTTGACCATTGCCAAGCATTGATAAATACCATTTACCCTTATTAACAACTGCAGCTGCAAGCGTCGACTGCCCATCTCAATCACTTTTTACCCTTACTAGGCCTGTTCACCACTACTTTACCTTCATTAATCATTATCCGTGATTATTGTTCAATGTTTACCCGTATCGACCACTTTAGTGATTTTTTACAATATATATGACCTGTTGCATAGTTATACGGCTGTTGGTTAACTGAGGTATAAGTACCAGTATGTACCAGTTATGGTAGATATAACCGTAGTTGATTGGCTTCCTAACCAAGTTGGAACTCGGGGGCATCACTTTCTACGAGCCTTTTTTAACTGCTGCTAACCACTAGTGAGCACCATTTACCACCAGCCGCCGCCGAAGATTCACTATTGTCAAGAACCAAAAACTGCTAACCATTGCTAACTGAAAGCAAACACCATTTGCCATTGCCAGTGTGCCAGTGACTATTTGGATACTCCTCAGCAGCATTATTAATCATTGCTGGCCATTGATAGCCACTATGAACTACTCTAGAAACAACTGGTAATCATTATTAGCCAGGACGAAGGGCCATTCATCCTAGCCATCATTAGCTATACTCACCAACTCTAGAACTAACTCACCAACTCTAGAACCACCATTCACCCTTACTAGACACCAGTAGCCACAATTTAGCAACCAGCAATTACCAAGCACAACCCCATGACCAACCAGCTGGTCACCCTTCGCCCTAGAATTTGGTGCTCGGTCTGACTCCTTTGTGTGCTTGGCCTTATCCTCGTTTCGCACCTTCTGTGCGGCTCGGAAAAGTTTCTCCAGAAAGCTGGGGTAGTGGCCAAGAATGGAGCCAGCAACCCCTCACCGTTGAACACGAGGCGTTGAAGCCACAAGAGGAGCAGCATTTGATCATAAAGGGCGGTCGTAGGCATGCCTCGTACATTTCGAGGGATGCTGCGTCGAGGCGATAGTCCACTTCGCACCGCTTGGTCGCTGCGAAATGCTGCTCCAGAAGCCGTCTGCAGTGGTATGAGCGTGACAGCATCCGTGAAAGATCCTCATTTAACCACAGTTGTTCTGATGCCGGCAACAACCTCACTCATAGAGGATGCGACCTTTGATGATAAGGCTTGATGTACTGAAGATTAGCAGATTAGTCATGAAATTTTGGTCAAGGGTAGTTGACGATCAAACACAATTCCACCAATGACCAAGGCATGTCATTATTACCAACAGCAACCGTGACACTAGCTGATTGCTGATTAAGAGCTAGTGACTAGCAGCTAGTGCCATTTCATGGCTAGTGACAATTCTTCATATGGTGGTTTCTCAAAATAGGGGTGCCCCTAAATCATCCAATATTAGCCATTTATAGCAACAACCAAGCATTTTGGGGGGCCTATTTTGAGAAACAGCTATATACCAGGCGATTAGCAGTTTCATTAACTCTCGAATTTGCCATGATTGTTCGCCATGAATTGCCATGATGACAGTTGATCAACTTCCTGCTCCTCGGTGGTCATGGGTGTTTCCTTGATACGGTATGACGTACTAGTCATCAATAACCCCTTAGTTTAACCATCAAGGCAAATAACTATAGTTATCAACAACCATCAGTTGTACTTAGTTTCACCATTGATGGTAAATCCCCATAGTTATCAATAACCCCCTAGTCTAACATCAACTATAGGATTATCGACTTATACTACGGGGGTTACCGCTTATAGTTTATTGTTATAATCCCTATAGTTATCCCCATAGTTATCAATAAACTGCTGGGGATTTACCATCAACTACCGGGGGTTCCTTGACTGCTGGATCTCCCGGCAGAAAAGCACAGATGTCAGAAAAGACCGATTCCTGCACTGCTGGGGGCCATCACTGAAATATTTCCCAGGAAATAGAGCCTGAAAGGTCTTGCAAGGGTTTATAAGCTTTATAAGTTGTATTGGATCACAAGTTAATAACGAAATTGGCGGTATCCAAGAAATGAAGCCCAACAGATAGGTGGACATCCATGGTCCATTGGATCACAACCAGTTACCATGGTCCAACCGGCTGAGTCCACGATTCCCCAAAAACCCTATCTGCAAAGGGCCAAGTCTTCAACTCTTGGTGGGCCGCGTTGGCTGGCAGCAACAACTTATTTGCAAGTCATGACTTAGCCGTAGATGAGTCACAGTCACTATTGAATCATAACCGCCCTCGATGGTTGACTTTACGCCAGTGGTCCTACCAAATGGTTGTTGATGGCTATACCGTAGGCTATGCCCATAACGCATTCAATAGCGATCTGCAGTAGGTAGCCCTTTTGATCAATCGAACACTCTGGACAAATGAAAGGAATGTTGTCAGCCAAAGGACACAAATTCTTGCACGCCCTAAACTGCTTGGCCGATGGTAGGTGACCCCCCAAGCTGTTGATCCCCCCAGAAATGGGTGATAAACCTTGACTAATGGTTGATGGATGTTGATGGTGCTTAACCCCAACTGATAAGCCCAGCTCTTGTGTACACCAACCTGGAGGAGGTCACTGTTGCCAGCAGGACAGTACTTTGTGCTCCGAAAGACCATGGCTTTGTCAACACTGTGGTAAACATGCTTATCCCCGTATGATGTAGCTTTTCTTTAGTGATGGCACCAAATTATGAACATGAACCTCCGCATTATGAACTGCTGGTTCACAACTATGATGTAGCCCCCTTTAAAATGATGAAGACAGGAGGTTACTACCACTTGTAGGAACTGTGTAGCCAAATAAGCACCAGTTCGTTGGTGCTGAAGCACCATCTTTGCCAAGACGCGGAAGGTCAGGGTTAACCAGGTCCGCCACGAACGTCGAGAGATCAAGATCTCAGCAGCCCGGTGTGGGGATATGACCAACACTACTAGTGATGATTGTGGGGAACGTGGACATATGGTGGTTTCTCAAAATAGGGGTACCTAAAAAATGTTGGGTTTATGGCTATAAATGATTAGTAATGGATGATTGGGGGATAAGAAACCGCCATACGACGCATTTACTCTGTATCACATAAACACATTCTGGGAAAAAAATATTAGTACACGGCCCAACAGGAAACCTAAACTTTCGTCTGTGGACATGTCCGAAGGTATATAGAGCGGACCCATGGTTTCAGCTGCTTCACATGGTGTTTTTGAAAAACGTGTGAAATGAGTGTACCCTCGACCGGATTTTGATCAAGAAACCATCAGCGATAATGATCATTGGCCAAAAATCAATGGCTGATGCTCCTTGACTACGGTTTACCATGGGTAATTCTAATAGTTAGTCGTGATTAGCTTTATTGACAATCATTAACCATCATTACATCCGCCGACCCCTGCCTATGCCAGGCCAAGGCAGGGGCGGCGCATGGGACCGCCGGAGGCGTGGACCTCGTCCCATTGTCATTGCAGGGCCTTCAACACTTTTTACTGGGCCAGGGCTTTCAAGGCCAAGCGTCAAAATCTGATTTACGGGCTTTGAATCCTAATACAACAAATATTATTATAATATTATGTTTATAAATATTATGTTTATAAATATGCACCTTTTTCCCGACCATTCCACGGATCAATGCCACTTTGCCGTGCGCTAGCCTCTGCCTTCGGCCCAATGGTTGTTGCCGCCGCCACAGGAAAAATCCGTTTCTTTACATCGGGACAAATAAAGAACTTGAAACATGCAACTCTCATCGCGCACCCAAGAACAGTTCGCGCCAAGGCCGCCCGTTCTTCGCGACCGTATACCTGTGTTGCGGCCATCCAAAAGGGTCGCAACACTGCAAAAGCCTCCTCAAACGAATGAGAAGCGGTACCTTCCAGCGAGCATTTCTTCGTGCGAGCTAGACACAAGAACAATGAGCACACTGCAAGAGACACGGCTGTTGCAGCCTGAAAACTCACTCGCGATGGCTGCGCATGGCTGGGGGTTGTAGAGCTTTGTTACCCTTCTGCTCTTATCCTATGATGTCCAACTGGTGATTTTTCGATTTGATTGGTTGTTTTTTTTAACTGGTCAGATTTGGATTCTGGCAAGCTGATTGGGCGGAAATTCCTTCAGAATTGAAGTGGTAAGACATTTTACACTCATGAATTGCCAGGTACATATATGTAATACTTCTTTCTTTGTCTGATAGAAGGGTGGTCCGCGGCACCTGGGCGTTAGCCCATTCTATAACCATTAGACATTATGAGCCATTAGCCATCATCACCCATCATTAATCTAGTGACCTAGTGATTACTTCTGCCATTAACCACCACGATTGGAATGGTGAGGTTTAGGACTCCCATTGCCTGAGAAAAATGAAGCATCTACCACCCCATACGAGTGCATCAAACATCTATCGCATCAAATATCTATCAAACTGTGACATGCGGACAATTAACAAGTATCCACCAGTATCACTCACCATTCTGACCACCAGTGATATGATCACCTTTATGACCACCATCACTCACAAGTAACCACACAGTCATGACCGGCAAACATGATTGTCTATCCTTCAAACATTGCCATATTGAAGCTATGAGTATCAACTAACCAGTATCATAGATGATTCATCATGATCAAATCTGTCAACTAACCATCATCAACCACCATGAAGCCTGAAGCCTCACTTAAGCAGCTGATTAACCACCATGGAAACCATCAGTAACCATGATGAACCATCTGGTTCGCCACTAGCTGAATCATCCACTACCCATCTGATTCCATCGTAATAACCACTAGAAACCAGCTGATTCACCACCATAATCCATCAGTATAACAACTACCACCACTTAACCATCTTATTTAACCACCAGAATCCATCATGATCACCCACCAAAAGGGTGATTCAACCATCATTATAACCAACAATTTAACCAACAGTACAACCATAATCCACCAAGCATCTGATTGACCACCCTTAACCACCAAAATCCATCATGATAAACCACCAAAAGCTTGATTTAACCATCATCATAATCATCAATATAACCTACCAGAACCAACCATGACCTCCCAAAACCTACTATCCCCCGCCATAAGGGAGATTTAACCATTGAATTAACGAACAATTTAACCATCCACACCTTGCCAAAACCCACCATAACCAACAATATAACCGTCCACCAACCATCTGATTGACTACCCTTAACCTCCATAATCCATCATCATACCCTACCATAACTGACGTGGAACCAGCCTATCCACCATCACTCGCCCCTACCATCCTCCCCCACCTCATCACAGCCACCAAGGCACGTGCCCTGCCCAGCACCGGCAGGGGGCCGCCAACCCCCGCAGCCCCGCGC
>VSDK01001190.1:410082-428224 GCA_009767595.1 Symbiodinium kawagutii
CGCCCTCCCCAGCACCGGCAGGGCGCTGCCAACCCGCGCAGCGCAGCGCGCCGGCGACGACGGGCCCGGCGCGGCGAGGTCCGGCGCCAGCAGCGCAGGGCCCAGGCGCGCGGAGCTCCGAGGAGACGACGAAGGGTCGAAAGTGGCAGAGTCCTTGGGGGAAGCGGATCCATCCATGGCCTTTTATATTAGTAAAATAGTTATTATGATGGTTCAGTATCAGGTTCGTGATGGTTAAATATCAGGTTCATGATGGTTAAATATCAGGTTCATGATGGTATAATCATTTTATATGGCTATATATAACAGCTATACAATTGATTATCATATGATTATGTACCGCTTATATATAATATCGCGCTTATAATATTATGCACCGCTATTATTTACCCGCTATACATCATGGCTATTATAGTAGTATTATATAATAGCCATTATAATGACATTATATTATATAGTAGTATCCATTATATTGTTATACAGAATGGTTGTTATAGTAGTGAATATAAAACATAATACTTATATTGGCAACCAAAATGAAAATTCTCTAATATACTATCCATTGTGTGAATATGCTATTTACCGATTCCTCGGTGAATACTGCTATGGTTGATATAATGGACCGTAATAATCTAATAATTATCCATTATATTGACCATAGCATTATGTACCGGTTATGAACCATAGCCCATTTTTATGGTGAATCCAACCATAATCACTAGTATAATGAATATTATAATAGTCAATAATGGTTAATATAATGGTTAAATAATTGGTGATGATACTTGACTAGTGGTTAACAGGTTAATTAAGAGGTTAGTTAATGACTAGTCAATGGTTAAGTAGTACTATAGTCAATAAGTATGATGATCAGTCTTGGTTAATGATGGTTTATGACGGTCAATCATGGTTAATGATGGTTAATGGGTGATGATTAATGAAGGTAAATAAATGGTGATAATTGTGATTCAACTAGTACTATTGGGTGATTAACAGGTGAATCATTATTTCATTAGTGATGGCTAATGATGATTGATGAGTGGCTACCCGGTGAACCTAGTGAGTTTGAATCATGGTTAATGATGATGGTGATGATCAAGTAGTGGTTGACTTAGTGATTTGTGCAGATCCCCAGAAATGAGCCTGACCATGACCATGGTGATACCCTGTGCTGCCAAGTCGGCAATCACTTAGAGTTGAGCATCCGTCCATTTTGGGCAACAAATAGAAAACTGACGCATGACAAATTATACAAATACCTTCTGGTAGATGAGCACATGGCTCACATGGGTAGCTGAATAAGCATTGATTCAATTGGGGAAACCCGGCGCTACCTAGCGCATGGTGACTTGGAATTTTGAGGTTCTTCTACCAGCTGTGTCTCAAGCACTTACCCCCATCCTTGCCCATGACAGCTCAGCTCGACCTGATGACCCGCTTGCCGAGAGACTAGCACAAGCAGAGAAAAGGCAAAGTCAATGCAAAGCCTCAGGGAGTTTCAGTGCAGCTTAAGGTTCAACTCAAACAGGGAGCGATAAATGAGCTGTACAGCACTTGTTTGGTGGTTTCAACCCCCAAGAATGATCCTCTCAACCAGGCAGGGGAGACATAAACATGACAGCACCAACCTTTGACAGGGATTGTCAACTTCTCATAAGCTAGGGGTTTTGTGTGTCAAGTGACCACGAGATCGGAAACCTAGAAGTGATGGCCAAGTACTGGTCAAAAAATGATTGTGGGTTGATGTTCAAGTGATGGTTAAATGATTGTCGAAGGACAGTTGAAGGATGGTTAAGTGATGGTAATTAACATCGAACTGATCGTTTGACTACTCGCTAAATGATGGTTTAGTACTGATGAATAAATTGTGAAATGGATGGCTTAACAATGATGAAGTGCGGATTTACTGACAGTGTATGAATGGTCAATGGATGATTGACTCATAATTGAGGATGTTTAGTTGATAGTTGATGGATGATTGCTAATGCTTGAGTAGATCATCAAGTTCCAGTAGCGAGGCGGCCCTGACCGGGCGTTAGGGTGGTCCCCTCTCCATGGGCTGAGTCATGCATCTGTAGTAGGCTTCACATGCAGGGCATCTACTAGCATCTAAGGTACTTCCATAGCCAAGGTGACTCCGTGTGACTGATAGACTCGTGATGGCGGCCTTGCAATCGATGGAATGCTGGGCAATTTTGGCTCAGTAATTATGGTTGATTATTGATGATGGCCTCTAAAGATGGGTATTATTGATTCAACATCTTCAGAATTCTACACGCGAAACTCCATCGCCATCCCTACTACGACCATGAACCTTCACTATTTACCGATGCACTGTATGCTAAGTCTTATCAACCATGAGCAATCATTCTGAAGGAGTTTTGATAGGCTCATCCTAAACCTACCCATGCTTCCACTGAGTTCGGCAGCGCGCCTCTTGCCCTAGTCCTCACTTCTTCGTAGGTTGCCATGTTGCGCATTGTTGGTCATTGTTGGTTGTTAAGCCCGGCCCTGTTACCACTTCATTGACCATCAGTAAGTCTCCATCATGACGAAACAATCAGTGCATAATTTCACATGGTTCATGGACAAAACAGCCAACAGTTGAGGGAAGTAATGGATCAATGCTGGACCACCTTGCACATCGAATGTTCATCATCCCGAAGATACACGGTACTCTCCAGGAAACTATCGTAGACCCTGCCAAAAATGCACTTCCTGTTTTCATGGCCATCAAGCAGAATCCATGCTGGTTTCCCGGAGTGTAACACTGCTGCCTGGATGTGCATCCCGACTGCAGGCATCTGGTGATGTTCAAGATGATTATGAGGGTCAATTCACCTTGCTTAGAAGGTTCTTTACCATGGTTGTGTTCGAGGGAACTGGAACCCCCAACACCATTGGTCATATCATCATTCTACCATCACTATAAAGTCATGATCAACCAGGATTAATCATCATTGAAATCTTCATTAATATAACCACTACTATCATCCCAACAAATGATAATTTCTCACCCCAATCAGAATTCTCTATCCACCCTGGCTGCTATCCCAGGCGCATACCACATGTGAACATCACTGGATCGACTTTCACGAGACTCCTTGAGGATGACCTCAAAAGGCCAAGGTTGTGAACAACCGGAAAAGGTGCAACGGTGGTAACTCACCAGCCATTCCCTTGGAACTCGGTGAAGAGATGGAAGCACACATTTGTGTACATAATATAAGTACTATATATCTATGTGTAATGAAAATACGATTTCACAATTACAAATGTATCTCTCAAGGTAGCAGTATCTCAAAAAATAAACAAGTGTGTCCCCGCTAAACCTACGTTCTAGTGAACACACGAGTAATGATGCTTACTGTTGGCTTCTCGTGCTTCGTCCTCAATGGATCGCTGCTGGTGAATAACCTCCTGGTAGATTGATCTGGGGAGGTGGAAAATTATCATAGGCAAATAATCGATACACAGAGCGTGGGATTTTTCAGCAATCCAAGCCAAATAATTGGAGGGCAGGAATTCCATCAATCATGATGTTTGATGAATATGGTGAGGCATGCATGAAGTCAATCTTGAGCGGGCACAACGTACAACATACTGAGTTTGCTCCGCATGAGCATTGGTGAGATCTCTGTTCACATGGGAATTCTGCCATACATACTGCCTGGGGATCATCTCCAAGTTATACTATCTTCTAATGACATAGGACTTGTAAAAGTATTTTGGATTTTCACGACTCCCAAGTCACCCAGATAATTTGAAGTTGTCATCGCTGTTGAAAATTCCCATGTCACCAAGCAAACGCCGATCGCTGAACATGAGTGGGCAAGCTCAAAAAACAAGAAAAAAAACGTCATGACAGATCACTATGAGCCATATACACATGTATCCAGAGCCTCCATGACATAGGACTTAACGGTGAGAGTGGCAACACCATCAAGGTCAAAAAAAAAAAAATGTTCAGGATAACCATAATTGGTAATTCTGAGGGTATCATGTCATGGGACTAAGTGGCAAGTTCAATTGCACCTCCTACCCACAAGTGGTATGTCATCATGACTGTAAGAACGCCTGCGCCTGTAGCCGTGCTGGCCCTGGTGATTTTCTAGATGAATCATCTGATGGAGGCGCCGCGGGTCCACAACATCTTTATTGATTGCTGATTGCTTTCTATTGGCATTTGGGTCTCCAAGTCCCAAGTCTCCGTGAGGCAACTGCCGAGACCGAGCCGGCGCCAAAGCGATGCAAGGCTTGCTTTGGAAATTATTCACATTTCCCAAGTCTACAAGGATCTTTCAATTGCATCAGACTGTTTTGGCAAGTTTTTCAAAGTCTTCCTGAAAATTCGTTCCATTCCGAACAGCTCTGGATGTTTCTGACTGGGCTGAGTCTGAAACTGACAACGTATCCCATGTCACTCGCTGTCAGGTGGCATTGGAGGTTGCTGCAGTGGGGAGCCCAACTTCGCAGCCTACCTACGCTCTCAATGGCTTCAATCAGAGAATCAGATTCTTCCAATTCAAATCATTCTCTAGGATTTCGTTCCTTCAGGAGTGATAGAGTTCATTGCAACGGTTGGGAAATTGAGCAGGTGCCACCAAGACCACAAGTCCCGTGACATGGACCCAAGAGTCATTCACGCCCGTAGATCCAGGATGACGTTTTCAAGACTTGATCCAGATGTTCTTTGCTGAAAAATTGTTCCACACTGCTGGGCTGATTCTGAAACTGACTACACATCCCAAGTCATGTGCTATGATGTGGCGCCGGAGGTTGCCGCATTGGGGAGCCCAACTTCGCAGCCAACCACTTTCGATGATAAGGCAAAGGGTTTCGTCCATTCATGGGTGATATAGACTTCATTGCAACGGTTGGGAAATTAAGCAGATGCCATCAAGACCACAAGTCCCATGACATGGTCCCATGAGTAATTCATTTCATCAGGCGCCAGAGAAGCAGGCGCCCGAGGAGCAGAAGCAGGCGCACTGGAAATGCACATATTGATATGCTTGATCAAATGGATGGTCAAATTTATCAAGATTTCATCCAGATGTTGTTTGCTGATTTTTTCAACTTGCTTTGGATGTTCCTGGGACTATTGACAAGTCCCCCATGTCCGCTTCTGTCAGGTGGGTGCAGCAGTGGGGAGCCCAACCGCACAATCAATGCAGGCGCGCTGGACACAAATAATTGATATGTTTGATCAAATGGATGGTAATTAAACTGTATCATTTTTTTTCTGGTTGCAGATTGGTTTCCAGACTGCTTTGGATTTTCCTGGGACTCATGATTATATAATCCCATGTCATGTGCCTTCAGGTGGCATCGCAGTGTGCCGCAGTGGGGGAGCCCAACTGCGCAACCACCAACAAGTCCCATGTCATGCACCTTCACGTGGCACTGGTGGATGCCGCATCGTGGCCCAACCGCACCGTCAACGATTGACAACGGTTTCCATTAGATTCTCTGAAATGGTTGGGGAATTGATGATATGTCATCAAGACCACAAGTCCCATGACATGGCCCAGCGGATCATTCATTCCGGATTGTGCTGTTGCCATGGCCCCTAAGATGTCCAAGCCGATCCACGATGCTGTTTCTACGGAGCGTGCGTGGGACCAGGCTCGCTTCATGGTTCCCCCTTCTGGAAAATCAGACAAGTGGGTCTGGATCACCGTGGGCCAGAAGAACCAGTACGCGGTGCGTATACATGGTTCATCTCGAACCCAGATGTTCCATCCCATCCATCGCAACCCGCCAATAGACCCCAGGGTCTTATCCAGAGCTCGCACCACAGTGCGATTCTACGAGAACGGGGTGCGAGAGATTGTCCATGACAAGTGGACGGATGGCGAACTTCGAGATGGTCCACGCCCACCATGGAGGGGATACACAATGTTCCCGATCTTGGGAATGCCGGTGGCTGGAAGAGATGATGTCCACCGCGAAGTACCAGAAGGGAGCGATGACGAAGTGATGATTGGTAGGCATCGACTGCAGGAGTCGAATGCCTCGGCTGCTTCCGAATCTGGACCAAGGCCTTCTCGTGCGGACGGAAGCTTAGGCGAATGGTTCGTCGAAGGTGAGGCCCAGATCCCGAGGTCAGCCACCCCGACCTCCTTGGCAACCAGTGTGGAGAGTGGTGTGAGTGCTGATCGCCATCGACCTCTTCGATATGGCCGAGAGGACTCGGTGGTACAACGTGGCCGAAGTGCTATGGGCCGCCACTCCGGATGGATCATCGCCGACGTGCAGGATGCCTATATCCAAGGTGAGATGGATCACTCCCCATATGCTCCGCTACCACCAGGAGTTCCTCGAAGCTTTGGTCCAGCTGGGACCACGGATGCATCTCGAGGAGGGCAAGGCCAACGTCAAAATCCAGTGGTTTGGGAACGCATTCCAGACGAAGGTGCTTGATGAAATTTTGAAGAAAAGGCATTAAGTTGCCTCACCGTACACGACAGTAACCACAATGGTGAAGCTCTGTATGGTCAATCCAGTTTGTCGAAGCCAAAGGGGGAGTGAGTTTGTGGGTTCACACCTACCTAGGCTTGATGAAAGGGTCGATTAGCAGACCCCTGCACAAGGATGCAATCACCAGCGCAATCTGCGCGATTTGGCTCAAGAAAAAAACACCCGAGCGCGTGCTGCCAACCGTGGGATCAAATGGATGGTCAACATGATCAATATTTTATTCAGATGTTGTTTGCTGATTTTTTCAACTTGCTTAGGATGTTTTTGGGACTGAATGACAAGTCCCACGTCATGAGAGTTCAGGTGTCATTGGTGGGTGCTTCAATGGGGAGCCCAACTTCGCAGCCAACAAATCGCAATGGGTTCAATCTGATTCTCAGGTTTTGTGATTTGGCGTTCACTCATTCCACCGTATTCCAATCAAAATCATTCTCTGGGGTTTTGTTCGTTCATGGGCGGTGTAGACTTCATAGATCTTCGTTGCAAAGGTTGGGGAATTGATGAGATGTCATCAAGACCACAAGTCCCATGACATGGCCCAGCGGATCATTCATTCCCAAGGCAGAAGAATCGAGTCATCGGACCGAGGAGCAGAAGCAGGCGCACTGGAATCGAACGCCTTGATAGGTTGGATCAAATGGATGGTCAACATGATCAATATTTTATTCAGATGTTGTTTGCTGATTTTTTCAACTTGCTTAGGATGTTTTTGGGACTGAATGACAAGTCCCACGTCATGAGAGTTCAGGTGTCATTGGTGGATGCTTCAGTGGGGAGCCCAACTTCGCAGCCAACAAATCGCAATGGGTTCAATCAGATTCTCAGGCTTTGTGAACTTGTTTTTCAACACTCAACCACTCTTTCAGGATGGGTCTGGCCAGTGCGGGGGAGAGGCTGGCAGAGAGGTTGACCAAAGCATCGATCCTTCTCTCATTCTCCACTTTGACAAAGTGGCCAAAATTGTTTGCCTCAAAAGCAACGCTCGACACTTGCCAGTCAAGCTTGCAAAAATCAACGAGTTTCTTTTTAGATAATAAGTTTTTTTGGGATGTCGATCAACAAGTTCCTTGATGACATGTCAGGTGTGTGCTTCTCATTTTGCTGTCTGTTTGTATAGGTTTTAAGGTTTGTGTCAAGCTTGTTACATATACATGTGTATAGCAATACCGGATGACCTGGGAAATGTGAGTGCTTCGTGTGAGGAAAGCAGTTGACGGCACTGGCACTGATGTGGAACGACGGGAAGAGAGGGCCATTAGGCCTATCTTTTCCCGATGACTCCTTCCAGTTGGAAGAGATTCGAGCTTTCAACGAACAGCATGCGGGCGAGTGCTACATCTTCCAGGGGGAATCCCAAGACCACTGTTTTGCAGGCATGCTCACAGATGCTTTCCACCAAAAGCGGATGGAATTGAGCCTTACTAAGGAGGCCCGTGGAGGTGTCTATTGTGACACATTGATGCGACTCAACCGTGATTGGCAAACCTGGTCAGAAACCTCCAACGTCCGCCTTCTATCTTTCCAGGTGTGGTAGCTGACAGGATGACACAGGAAAAGAGAGTAGAATAAAGTTTTTGTTGGGGGTGTTGCATTCCTGGTCGATTGTATTGAGAAGCCTAGGAACAAAGATAGAAACACGTTTACAAAACAGACATTCGCCCTGGAACCCTACAGGTTGCTGCTGGTGGCAACTTGGCCACCGTTCGTCGCCCGCTTGATGAAATGCATCAGATCGTGTCGGCGCTTTTAGATCTGGGTCTGCAAGCAAATGTGCCTGATTGTCTCTTGAACGAAGCTTTGGAAATATCAATGAATATATAATACATCTAGATCACGGACGTAGCGTGTTTGTACAACTGGTGACTTGGGAAAGTGGATCGTGGGATGGGAGACCTGTTGCCTTCTGAGGCTACATGGATTTCCCACCCAATTGCAACCTTGCAATTGCAGAAAAGGCTTTCAAGGCCTGGGTTTCCATGTCCGTCGCTCAGATCAAGGGGACCCCAGTTTCACAAACGCATATGCGCGCAGTGTTTTTTTTACAAAACTGAAGACATACATTGTATATCTCTACCTTATATACAGCTCTAAAGTGTTCTAAAGTTGTTTTAATTGCGCAGCATTGCTAGGTGACTTCACACTTTTGGCATTCGTAAATACGTCTGAGGCCGCCAAAAACCTTCAAAGCGACCTGGAGCGGGTGCACCGCTGAGCCTGAGGAGGAGAAGAACAGCTTTGACTTTCTGCGAGAAATGTACGCAGGCAAGGCCTAACTGACCATCTTGATTGTCATCACCAGTAAAGCAGGACACCAGATGACCTGGGAGTAGTGCACCAAGTTACATAATTACATACTAATATACGTAAAAAAAAGAGATGACGTGGGACTGGCTGTGTATTGACAAACCTAACATTTCGGATGTTGCAGTATTTCCAGTGGTCAACGGATCCTCTCTGCGCAGGTGATAGTGAATCATTCCCTTCTTGAGATTGACGCAACAAGTGGTTCTGAACTGCGCGAAGCCATTGCTGGAACTGCTCGAATAGTAGCCAGGGAGAGAAATCATCAGCCGGAGAGAGAAAAGGTTCCAAGGACGGTCCAAGAACTCAGACAGGAATTACAGGGTACCCATGGCTATCCCCATTGTAGCTGTGAGTGTGGAAATCCCAAGACATGTGGTTTAACAGATCCATGTGGGGGATGTGTTGATAGCTGATATCTAGTAGAGACAAAAATAACATATACCAAATTAAAGCATTTTGATTTTCATGTGGTATCAAACAGGTGCGACAGGAGGCATGCACACCGTCTTCTAGGGAGTTGCCATGGTTATCATTTGTAGAACCAATGACTTGTGAGGTGACCTGCAAAGCCATTTTGGCTGTAGAACTGGCTGTAGCAGCTTGCCGAATCTTGCTACTATGGAAAGGATCAGGTTGCATTCGAAAACACCACCGTCGGCCTATAGACGTCGACGAGCGGCTCCATCTCCTTTCTCTGGACAGATGTTTGGGACTGAATGACAAGTCCCACGTCATGAGAGTTCAGGTGTCATTGGTGGATGCTTCAGTGGGGAGCCCAACTTCGCAGCCAACAAATCGCAATGGGTTCAATCTGATTCTCAGGTTTTGTGATTTGGCGTTCACTCATTCCACCGTATTCCAATCAAAATCATTCTCCGGGGTTTTGTTCGTTCATGGGCGGTGTAGACTTCATAGAGCTTCGTTGCAAAGGTTGGGGAATTGATGAGATGTCATCAAGACCACAAGTCCCATGACATGGCCCAGCGGATCATTCATTCCCAAGGCAGAAGAATCGAGTCATCGGACCGAGGAGCAGAAGCAGGCGCACTGGAATCGAACGCCTTGATAGGTTGGATCAAATGGATGGTCAATATGATCAATATTTTATTCAGATGTTGTTTGCTGATTTTTTCAACTTGCTTAGGATGTTTTTGGGACTGAATGACAAGTCCCACGTCATGAGAGTTCAGGTGTCATTGGTGGATGCTTCAGTGGGGAGCCCAACTTCGCAGCCAACAAATCGCAATGGGTTCAATCAGATTCTCAGGCTTTGTGAACTTGTTTTTCAACACTCAACCACTCTTTCAGGATGGGTCTGGCCAGTGCGGGGGAGAGGCTGGCAGAGAGGTTGACCAAAGCATCGATCCTTCTCTCATTCTCCACTTTGACAAAGTGGCCAAAATTGTTTGCCTCAAAAGCAACGCTCGACACTTGCCAGTCAAGCTTGCAAAAATCAACGAGTTTCTTTTTAGATAATAAGTTTTTTTGGGATGTCGATCAACAAGTTCCTTGATGACATGTCAGGTGTGTGCTTCTCATTTTGCTGTCTGTTTGTATAGGTTTTAAGGTTTGTGTCAAGCTTGTTACATATACATGTGTATAGCAATACCGGATGACCTGGGAAATGTGAGTGCTTCGTGTGAGGAAAGCAGTTGACGGCACTGGCACTGATGTGGAACGACGGGAAGAGAGGGCCATTAGGCCTATCTTTTCCCGATGACTCCTTCCAGTTGGAAGAGATTCGAGCTTTCAACGAACAGCATGCGGGCGAGTGCTACATCTTCCAGGGGGAATCCCAAGACCACTGTTTTGCAGGCATGCTCACAGATGCTTTCCACCAAAAGCGGATGGAATTGAGCCTTACTAAGGAGGCCCGTGGAGGTGTCTATTGTGACACATTGATGCGACTCAACCGTGATTGGCAAACCTGGTCAGAAACCTCCAACGTCCGCCTTCTATCTTTCCAGGTGTGGTAGCTGACAGGATGACACAGGAAAAGAGAGTAGAATAAAGTTTTTGTTGGGGGTGTTGCATTCCTGGTCGATTGTATTGAGAAGCCTAGGAACAAAGATAGAAACACGTTTACAAAACAGACATTCGCCCTGGAACCCTACAGGTTGCTGCTGGTGGCAACTTGGCCACCGTTCGTCGCCCGCTTGATGAAATGCATCAGATCGTGTCGGCGCTTTTAGATCTGGGTCTGCAAGCAAATGTGCCTGATTGTCTCTTGAACGAAGCTTTGGAAATATCAATGAATATATAATACATCTAGATCACGGACGTAGCGTGTTTGTACAACTGGTGACTTGGGAAAGTGGATCGTGGGATGGGAGACCTGTTGCCTTCTGAGGCTACATGGATTTCCCACCCAATTGCAACCTTGCAATTGCAGAAAAGGCTTTCAAGGCCTGGGTTTCCATGTCCGTCGCTCAGATCAAGGGGACCCCAGTTTCACAAACGCATATGCGCGCAGTGTTTTTTTTACAAAACTGAAGACATACATTGTATATCTCTACCTTATATACAGCTCTAAAGTGTTCTAAAGTTGTTTTAATTGCGCAGCATTGCTAGGTGACTTCACACTTTTGGCATTCGTAAATACGTCTGAGGCCGCCAAAAACCTTCAAAGCGACCTGGAGCGGGTGCACCGCTGAGCCTGAGGAGGAGAAGAACAGCTTTGACTTTCTGCGAGAAATGTACGCAGGCAAGGCCTAACTGACCATCTTGATTGTCATCACCAGTAAAGCAGGACACCAGATGACCTGGGAGTAGTGCACCAAGTTACATAATTACATACTAATATACGTAAAAAAAAGAGATGACGTGGGACTGGCTGTGTATTGACAAACCTAACATTTCGGATGTTGCAGTATTTCCAGTGGTCAACGGATCCTCTCTGCGCAGGTGATAGTGAATCATTCCCTTCTTGAGATTGACGCAACAAGTGGTTCTGAACTGCGCGAAGCCATTGCTGGAACTGCTCGAATAGTAGCCAGGGAGAGAAATCATCAGCCGGAGAGAGAAAAGGTTCCAAGGACGGTCCAAGAACTCAGACAGGAATTACAGGGTACCCATGGCTATCCCCATTGTAGCTGTGAGTGTGGAAATCCCAAGACATGTGGTTTAACAGATCCATGTGGGGGATGTGTTGATAGCTGATATCTAGTAGAGACAAAAATAACATATACCAAATTAAAGCATTTTGATTTTCATGTGGTATCAAACAGGTGCGACAGGAGGCATGCACACCGTCTTCTAGGGAGTTGCCATGGTTATCATTTGTAGAACCAATGACTTGTGAGGTGACCTGCAAAGCCATTTTGGCTGTAGAACTGGCTGTAGCAGCTTGCCGAATCTTGCTACTATGGAAAGGATCAGGTTGCATTCGAAAACACCACCGTCGGCCTATAGACGTCGACGAGCGGCTCCATCTCCTTTCTCTGGACAGATGGAGGCTCAGAACCCAAACTTCTCAATGCCTTTGTCTGACGTTGAATACTTTATACATATGTTATCATGTGCCTTGGATTGTAAACATTCTGTGCCGCTCTTGCAGGTCACGGTCCAGCCATCTGCGCTTGGGTGCGCGCAGAAGGACCATGGAGAGGCGCCAACATACTGATAAGTAATGCATGTGGCATTGAATTGCTCTTTTCAAGGATAGCATGCCTTTTGTTTTTTGCAGGGCTATGTTAAAGCATCTGCATCTGGGTCAGCGGTGCTTCAACAGGCGGGGAACTCTGCAAGCGCATTGATATGAACGGATATGAAATGTTCACATCATGTCACTGTCTGTTGTCGAACGAAGGGCTTTGTAGACAGATGACATAGGTCACGGGGCACTGCCAGGTTTTAGATTCTTCAGCAATTCCTGAAAGGGAAAATAGACATACCCTTGCTAGGCCCAAGAGGAACCAAGGGCCAAAGCAGACCTCGTTGTGCAAGGGCCGGATCATGTTGATGAGGCGCCTGTTGCGTGATAGTTTTATGTGGGGTTTGACTGCTGAGTTTGATTGAACTCATTTGTTTTACTGCAAGGAGACGCCGCCAGAAATTTCTTTGCCATTCACAGATGGTTCGAGAGAGGACCAATGATAGCGCGATTAGGAAACAAACATTTTGACAGTAGTTGCAGGAAGTCCCAAGACATGTCAATACATACGATACATATGTACATATTGAAGAGCATGGATTCCAACTGGCAAGAAGTTGCTGCCGGATTTTTTGTGGGAAGTTACACTTGCCAGTGTGGATGACCAACCTGTCAGGAGCAAATGGGAAAGCGCAGAAAGATGTGTCGACCTGAAGAGGCGAGTTTCAGTTCAGGCCAACCAATCACTATAGATGCAACAAGCAAGCATTTGAACACCTTACAAATTCTCTGTTTACTCTTGGGGTTCTATTTTGGAGCCAGGCGGCTGAAATCGAATTGGCAACGAAAGCTGTGGGGAGCTCAGCAAAAAAGTACCATGGTTCTGAAACCAATATGCCTAAAACTACAAATCCCTAGTCATCAGATTGTGGATTGACGAACTCATTGCCTCCTAGTTATTGGATGTTCGAGTGTGCCATTTCCAAGAATTTACTTGTACACTGAGAAATTATATAATGATTGAATAAGAGAGTTGGAACCTGCCGCCAACCAAAACCGTCCCAGGCTGCTGACATTGAATCGTCAACGAACGTTGTGGGATGCTCAGAAACTACTTTCCTGGCGCTCTACATGGTCCCGAAACCAAAATCAAGACTAACACAACCGCAACTCCCAAGTCAGGAGGTATTGGATAGCAGAACTGGTTGCTTGCTGGTTGTTGGATTGTCGAATGTAACATTTCCAGGACTTGAACAAGAGAGTTGGAAGCTGCGCCAACCAAACCGCTCCAGGCTGCTGAAACTGAATCGTCGACAACGAAAGCTGTAGGATGCTCAGCAAAAAAGTTCCATGGTGCTGAAACCAATAGGCCTAAACCTACAAATCCCTAGTCATCAGATTGTGGATTGAAGAACTCATTGCCTCCTAGTTATTGGATGTTCGAGTGTGCCATTTCCAAGAATTTACTTGTACACTGAGAAATTATATAATGATTGAATAAGAGAGTTGGAACCTGCCGCCAACCAAAACCGTCCCAGGCTGCTGACATTGAATCGTCAACGAACGTTGTGGGATGCTCAGAAACTACTTTCCTGGCGCTCTACATGGTCCCGAAACCAAAATCAAGACTAACACAACCGCAAATCCCAAGTCAGGAGATATTGGATAGCAGAACTGGTTGCTTCCTGGTTGTTGGATTGTCGGATGTAACATTTCCAGCACTTGAACAAGAGAGTTGGAAGCTGCGCCAACCAAACCACTCCAGGCTGCTGAAACTGAATCGACAGCAAAAGCTGTGGGATGCTCAGCAAAAACGCAAATTGAAAGCAAGATGACTATTCATATCCCACGTCGTTGGCTCATTGCATGGTTGAGTACCAGCTTGAAAGATTGTATGCGTGCATGTCCGAGTCTGTATTTGTGATGCTTTATTCCACTGGCTTAGGCCGCTGAAACCAATGAGGCTACCACGACAAAAGCCGGGTACTTGGCAACAAAACTGTGTTTGCCCTGAACAATTGTGGAAATCAAGAACCCATGAAACCGCACATCGTTTCTACAAAGGTAAGCAATGGTAAGATCAAAAGAAACATTATAACACAACTATATATATAGCTTTTTCGTTGAGCAGATTCTGCAACCCAGTACGCATCCCAAGTCATGCGCTATCAGGTTGAATCGGAGGTTGCCGCAGTGGGGAGCCCAACTTCCAACGACTCAAAAACTTCAATCAGATTCTTCAAATTTGTGATTTGGTGTTCACTCATTGCACCTTATTCCAATCGAAATTATTTTCCAGGGTTTCGTTCCTTCACAGGTGAAAGATATAGACTTCATTACAGCGGTTGTGGAATTGATGAGATGCCATTTGATGCCAGCAAGCCCACAAGTCCCATGACATGGCCTTAGCAGTGATCCATTCCCAAGGAAGAGGAATCGAGTCATCAGCCAAACGAGCAGAAGCAGGCACACTGGAATTGAAACGCCTTGAAATGATTGGTCGATCATGTAGATGGTCAACATTTTCAAGATTTTATCCAAATGTTGTTTGCCGTATGTTTTCCAAACTGCTTTGGATGTGTTGGGACCTCATGCAAGTCCCACGTCATGCCCTTTCAGGTGGCATCAATGGGTGCCGCAGTGGGGAGCCCAACTTCGCAGCCGCCGAGTCTCAATGGCGTCAATCGGATTCTCAGGTTTGTGATCTGATTTCACTCATGCGTTTTTCCATCTTATTCCAATTGGAATCATTCTCCAGGGTTTCGTTCGTTAACGGGCGGTGTAGACTTCATTGCAATGCTTGGGGAATTGATGAGATGCATTCAAGCCCACAAGTCCCATGACATGTCTTTAGAAGTCGTCCATTCCCCAAGGTGGAAGAATCCAGTCATCAGCCCGAGAAGCAGAAGCAGGCGCACTGGACATGAAACGCCTTGAAATGACTGATCAAATCGATGATTTCATGATATGATATATCCAAAATTATCCAAACATTTTTAGATATATCCAGATGTTCTTTGCTGAAAAAATGTTCCCCCAGTCTGAAACCGACTACGCATCCCAAGTCATGTGCTATCAGGTGGCAATGGAGGTTGCCGCAGCGGGGAGCCCAACTTCGCAGCAAAGGGTTTCTTCCATTCAGGGGCAGTATAGACTTCATTGCAATGGTTGGGGAATTGAGCAGATGCCAGTACACTGAGAAATTATATAATGATTGAATAAGAGAGTTGGAACCTGCCGCCAACCAAAACCGTCCCAGGCTGCTGACATTGAATCGTCAACGAACGTTGTGGGATGCTCAGAAACTACTTTCCTGGCGCTCTACATGGTCCCGAAACCAAAATCAAGACTAACACAACCGCAAATCCCAAGTCAGGAGATATTGGATAGCAGAACTGGTTGCTTCCTGGTTGTTGGATTGTCGGATGTAACATTTCCAGCACTTGAACAAGAGAGTTGGAAGCTGCGCCAACCAAACCACTCCAGGCTGCTGAAACTGAATCGACAGCAAAAGCTGTGGGATGCTCAGCAAAAACGCAAATTGAAAGCAAGATGACTATTCATATCCCACGTCGTTGGCTCATTGCATGGTTGAGTACCAGCTTGAAAGATTGTATGCGTGCATGTCCGAGTCTGTATTTGTGATGCTTTATTCCACTGGCTTAGGCCGCTGAAACCAATGAGGCTACCACGACAAAAGCCGGGTACTTGGCAACAAAACTGTGTTTGCCCTGAACAATTGTGGAAATCAAGAACCCATGAAACCGCACATCGTTTCTACAAAGGTAAGCAATGGTAAGATCAAAAGAAACATTATAACACAACTATATATATAGCTTTTTCGTTGAGCAGATTCTGCAACCCAGTACGCATCCCAAGTCATGCGCTATCAGGTTGAATCGGAGGTTGCCGCAGTGGGGAGCCCAACTTCCAACGACTCAAAAACTTCAATCAGATTCTTCAAATTTGTGATTTGGTGTTCACTCATTGCACCTTATTCCAATCGAAATTATTTTCCAGGGTTTCGTTCCTTCACAGGTGAAAGATATAGACTTCATTACAGCGGTTGTGGAATTGATGAGATGCCATTTGATGCCAGCAAGCCCACAAGTCCCATGACATGGCCTTAGCAGTGATCCATTCCCAAGGAAGAGGAATCGAGTCATCAGCCAAACGAGCAGAAGCAGGCACACTGGAAATGAAACAAATTGAAATGATTGGTCGATCATATAGATGGTCAACGTTTTCAAGATTTTATCCAAATGTTGTTTGCCGTATGTTTTCCAAACTGCTTTGGATGTGTTGGGACCTCATGCAAGTCCCACGTCATGCCCTTTCAGGTGGCATCAATGGGTGCCGCAGTGGGGAGCCCAACTTCGCAGCCGCCGAGTCTCAATGGCGTCAATCGGATTCTCAGGTTTGTGATCTGATATTCACTCATGAGTTTTTCCATCTTATTCCAATTGGAATCATTCTCCAGGGTTTCGTTCGTTAACGGGCGGTGTAGACTTCATTGCAATGCTTGGGGAATTGATGAGATGCATTCAAGCCCACAAGTCCCATGACATGTTTTTAGAAGTCGTCCATTCCCCAAGGTGGAAGAATCCAGTCATCAGCCCGAGAAGCAGAAGCAGGCGCACTGGACATGAAACGCCTTGAAATGACTGATCAAATCGATGATTTCATGATATGATATATCCAAAATTATCCAAACATTTTTAGATATATCCAGATGTTCTTTGCTGAAAAAATGTTCCCCCAGTCTGAAACCGACTACGCATCCCAAGTCATGTGCTATCAGGTGGCAACGGAGGTTGCCGCAGCGGGGAGCCCAACTTCGCAGCAAAGGGTTTCTTCCATTCAGGGGCAGTATAGACTTCATTGCAATGGTTGGGGAATTGAGCAGATGCCATCAAGACCACAAGTGTGAGTTGAGAGTTGACAAGTGTTGGGTGCACAAATCAAGAAGTGTACTAGTCTGCACTGCGGGCATTTTGTGTTCAAGTGAAAAAGAGCGTTGGCTGCTTTTGAGCCCAATGCACAATGGACCCAAGGAGAGGTGAAGAAAGAGCTCATGGTCCTCATGAGTCCAGGGATGCTGGGGCTGGAGGTCGTCGTCCCCCACCTCCGCAGCCTCCTTTTCGCCCCCACGGGTTCAACCGCGCGGGAGGCGGGGCTTGGAATCGGGCAGGCTGGAGAGAAACTTGGACATTGAGGCAATGGAGGGCACCCAGTTCAAGACCGTGGATGGGCCCGAGGGTAGTGGGGCCTGCAGTGAGATCCATGGACAACCCGTCATTGTCCTCCACAGGCTCCACAGGTGCTTCGTCGACGGCAGCTGCGGTGCCATCTTCAAGCAAGGCTGGAGGCACTGGACATGGTGCTGGGGAAGCCAGTGCCTCGGTGTCAACCGAGGTGCAGCAGGAAATCCCTCGCGAATTTGCTTTCGGGCGTTTTATATCGCACCGCCATCCAGCCCACAGCGCTTGGCGACCGCCATTGTCTGGAGGTCACACGGTCGAGGTCATCGACGATCGGAACTCCGACATGATGTCGGATGACATCGACCTGAACGACCTGCTGGCGACACCGGAGGACGCCACGAGCTACGAGAATGAGGAAGAATCCCAGCTTGAGGATGATGATGATGGTGAGGAACCACCACAAGGAGATGACCCCGGAGATGGAGGGCTTGGCGATGGCAGAGAAGGACCAAGTGGGGTGTCGGGCAGCCGCGACAGACCAGCAGAAGGTTGTGGGGGG
>VSDK01001190.1:428522-440698 GCA_009767595.1 Symbiodinium kawagutii
GACCCGGGAGGTGGAGGGCTTGGCGATGGCAGAGAAGGCCCAAGTGGGGTGTCAGGTTGTGGCGGCGGACGTCGTGACAGAAGCCGCTCTCGCGATTCCCCTCATCGAGGACCACCTCGAGGAGATCCAGCCGATGGACAAAGTGCTCCGCAGCCCCAAGAAGGATCGACAAGGATCTCAGAGGATGGAACTATTCTCACACGTGGACATATCAGAACGGCAAGTGGCTACCATGAGATTTGGTTCCACAGCACTTGAGTCAGCACTGCTTGACTTTTGCGTTCAAGTCAAAAAGAGTGTTGGTTGCTCCCCTCATATCCAGATATATAGATATATCCAAATGTTCTTTGCTGAAAAATCGTTCCACACTGCTGGGCTGATTCAGAAACCAACTACACATCCCAAGTCATGCGCTATGAGGTGGCACCGGAGGTTGCCGCAGTGGGGAGCCCAACTTTGCAGCCAACGCTCTCAATGGTTTCAATCAGATTCTTAATTTTTGTGATTTGGTTTTCACTCATGAGTCATTCCATCTTATTCCAATCAAATTCATCGTAGAATGCAAAGGGAACCGGGTTCATTCAGGGATTCAAAAGATTTGATCTTCATTGCAATGGCTGGTGGATGAGTGATATGATATCACACACACAAGTCCCATGACATGGCCAAAGAAGTGCTCCATTTTCAAGGTGGAAGAATCGAGTCATCAGCCCGAGAAGCAGAAGCAGGCGCACTGGAATGGAAACGCATTGAAATTATTCATCATGATTGATCATGATTGATCAAATAGATGGTTAACGTTTTCAAGACTTGATCCAGATGTTCTTTGCTGAAAAATTGTTCCACACTGCTGGGCTGATTCTGAAACTGACTACACATCCCAAGTCATGTGCTATGAGGTGGCGCCGGAGGTTGCCGCATTGGGGAGCCCAACTTCGCAGCCAACCACTTTCGATGCTAAGGCAAAGGGTTTCGTCCATTCATGGGTGATATAGACTTCGTTGCAACGGTTGGGAAATTGAGCAGATGCCATCAAGACCACAAGTCCCATGACATGGCCCTATGAGTAATTCATTTCATCAGGCGCCGGGAAAGCAGGCGCCCCAGGAGCAGAAGCAGGCACACTGGACTTGTTGATATGCTTGATCAAATGGACGATCAAATTTATCAAGATTTCATCCAGATGTTGTTTACTGTTTTTTTCAACTTGCTGCGGATGTTTCTGGGACTCATGACAAGTCCCCCATGTCCGCTTCTGTCAGGTGGCATGTGGGATTGCCGCAGTGGGGAGCTCAACTTTGCAGCCAACGCTCTCAATGGTTTCAATCAGATCTTTAATTTTTGGTGTTCACTCATGAGTCATTCCATCTTATTCCAATCAAAATCATCGTAGAATGCAGAGGGAACTGGGTTCATTCAGGGATTCAAAAGACTTGATCTTCATTGCAATGGCTGGTGGATGAGTGATATGATATCACATGCACAAGTCCCATGACATGGCCAAAGAAGTGATCCACTTTCAAGGTGGAAGAATCGAGTCATCAGCCCGAGAAGCAGAAGCAGGCGCACTGGAATGGAAACCCATTGAAATATTCATCATGATTGATCATGATTGATCAAATAGATGGTCAACGTTTTCAAGACTTGATCCAGATGTCCTTTGCTGAAAAATTGTTCCACACTGCTGGGCTGATTCTGAAACTGACTACACATCCCAAGTCATGTGCTATGAGGTGGCGCCGGAGGTTGCCGCATTGGGGAGCCCAACTTCGCAGCCAACCACTTTCGATGCTAAGGCAAAGGGTTTCGTCCATTCATGGGTGATATAGACTTCGTTGCAACGGTTGGGAAATTGAGCAGATGCCATCAAGACCACAAGTCCCATGACATGGCCCCATGAGTAATTCATTTCATCAGGCGCCGGGAAAGCAGGCGCCCCAGGAGCAGAAGCAGGCGCACTGGACTTGTTGATATGCTTGATCAAATGGACGATCAAATTTATCAAGATTTCATCCAGATGTTGTTTACTGTTTTTTTCAACTTGCTGCGGATGTTTCTGGGACTCATGAGAAGTCCCCCATGTCCGCTTCTGTCAGGTGGCATGTGGGATTGCCGCAGTGGGGAGCCCAACTTTGCAGCCAACGCTCTTAATGGTTTCAATCAGATTCTTAATTTTTGGTGTTCACTCATGAGTCATTCCATCTTATTCCAATCAAAATCATTGTCTAACGCAAAGGGTTTCGTTCATTCAGGGGTTGTAAAGACTTCATTGATCTTCATTGCAATGGCCGGTGGATGAGTGCTATGATATCACGCCCACAAGTCCCATGACATGGCCAAACAAGTGCTCCATTTTCAAGGTGGAAGAATCGAGTCATCAGCCCGAGAAGCAGAAGCAGGCGCACTGGAAATGCACGTATTGATATGCTTGGATGTCAGTGATGTCAGTTGAAGATGAGAAGAGGAAGAAAAGGAAAAAGAAGAAGAATAAGAAGAAGAAGATAAGAAGAGAGAACTCATTGCAAGTTCACTCGATTGTCCAAACTGGACTCCCTGCTGTTGGCTCAGCATGGGTGGGTCAGCATGGGTGGGAAGGGAGGGAAATGCAAGCACCTACAACACGTCAAATCGTGACCACACCCACCCACCCAAGCGTGGTGTCATTGGCTAAGCAGCCGTAGATGCCCCTCATTGCCTAAGCTGGCAACAAGTGGCCATATGTCTCCACATATGGCATTCTCACCTAAGCAGGTGAATTTTTCCATGTGTGACAAGTGTCTTTTCTCCATCCACGCTGATTTCAGCCATGGCCCCCAAGCGACGCGCGACGTCGATGGCTCGTGGCGAGCTGGCACCTGTGAAGGAAGATGTTCGCATGCTGCAGCGTCAGGTGGCACGGCTGGGGCTTGATGCCACCACCATGCAGGCCACGTTGGGCTTGGTGGAGCACTATGTGCGTGAGCTGAGGGACTTTAGCCTCAGGGCCAAGGACGATTTGAAGACGATCAGTCAGTACCTGTTGGCCGAAGATCCATCCCCCGGTTTTCCTGCGGCACCACCGGCCAAGGGATTGCCCAAGAAGCTTCAGGAGGTTGATGATACTTTGAAGGACCTCAAACGTCGACTTGGAGTTCCTATGACCCCTGAGGTTGGTGATGCATCTTCCAGCAAGCGGCCACGCCATCAATGAGTTCCACGTTGTCGAGGCTAGCTGATCTCGTCCTGGCCTTGCTCACTTGACCTTCGTTGGTTGTTGACACCAGCTGAAACTTTTTAGTTTTTGATTTGACTTTGATCGATTCCCATCCTTGCAAATCGTCGGGTTGGGATTGATCAGGTGAAGTCACAACGTTATCTTGTTCAGTCAAGGGGCGATCTTTGAACTCCCATGTTCGCTTCGAGTCCAAAAAGACCGCCAGCCACGACAGTGCAAACAGTTGAATCACAGTGAAGCAGTGAAACAAGTTTCTTTTGCACATGTACATATGCATGTACTTGTGTTTTAGTTGTGTGTACAAAGGGTTTCGTCCATTCATGGGTGATATAGACTTCATTGCAACGGTTAGGAAATTGAGCAGATGCCATCAAGACCACAAGTCCCATGACATGGCACCATGAGTCATTCATACCTGCAGGCGCCGGGAAAGCAGGCACCCGAGGAGCAGAAGCAGGCGCACTGGACCTGTTGATATGCTTGATCAAATGGACGATCAAATTTATCAAGATTTCATCCAGATGTTGTTTACTGTTTTTTTCAACTTGCTGCGGATGTTTCTGGGACTCATGACAAGTCCCCCATGTCCGCTTCTGTCAGGTGGCATGTGGGATTGCCGCAGTGGGGAGCTCAACTTTGCAGCCAACGCTCTCAATGGTTTCAATCAGATCTTTAATTTTTGGTGTTCACTCATGAGTCATTCCATCTTATTCCAATCAAAATCATCGTAGAATGCAGAGGGAACTGGGTTCATTCAGGGATTCAAAAGACTTGATCTTCATTGCAATGGCTGGTGGATGAGTGATATGATTGCACACGCACAAGTCCCATGACATGCCAAAGAAGTGATCCATCTTCAAGGTGGAAGAATTGAGTCATCAGCCCGAAAAGCAGAAGCAGGCGCACCGGAATGGAAACGCATTGAAATTATTCATCATGATTGATCATGATTGATCAAATAGATGGTTAACGTTTTCAAGACTTGATCCAGATGTTCTTTGCTGAAAAATTGTTCCACACTGCTGGGCTGATTCTGAAACTGACTACACATCCCAAGTCATGTGCTATGAGGTGGCGCCGGAGGTTGCCGCATTGGGGAGCCCAACTTCGCAGCCAACCACTTTCGATGATAAGGCAAAGGGTTTCGTCCATTCATGGGTGATATAGACTTCATTGCAACGGTTAGGAAATTGAGCAGATGCCATCAAGACCACAAGTCCCATGACATGGCACAATGAGTCATTCATACCTGCAGGCGCCGGGAAAGCAGGCGCCCGAGGAGCAGAAGCAGGCGCACTGGACCTGTTGATATGCTTGATCAAATGGACGATCAAATTTATCAAGATTTCATCCAGATGTTGTTTACTGTTTTTTTCAACTTGCTGCGGATGTTTCTGGGACTCATGACAAGTCCCCCATGTCCGCTTCTGTCAGGTGGCATGTGGGATTGCCGCAGTGGGGAGCCCAACTTTGCAGCCAACGACTCTCAATGGTTTGAATCAGATCTTTAATTTTTGGTGTTCACTCATGACTCATTCCATCTTATTCCAATCAAAATCATTGTCTAACGCAAAGGGTTTCGTTCATTCAGGGGTTGTAAAGACTTCATTGATCTTCATTGCAATGGCCGGTGAATTCATGATATGCTATCACGCCCACAAGTCCCATGACATGGCCGTAGCAGTGATCCATTCCCAACATTCCCAAGGAGGAAGAATCCAGTCATCAGCCCGAGAAGCAGAAGCAGGCGGGCTGGACTTGAAAGCTTTGACATTGCAGTGGAATGGAAGCAGATATTTTCGGTGAAAATGCTGCTCTTGACCTTGGTTTATATGTATATATATATATATTTGCGTTTTTTGGTTCAAGCTCCCCGTGGTTCTGTGTGTCAGCTTTGTTTTGGCATTCGCAATGGATGTGGTTACCTTGGTTTTGCTGAGCTTGTTTGCCTCCTTGTTGCTGAATTGCGCCATGATCCTCTACTTGACTTGCTACAACTCTCGGCCCCAAGACGATCTTCATCTCAAGAGATTTTCGCAATTTGATGAGACTGAGATTCACAAAAATGACCTTCACAAGAAGGAAGAAATTCGCAAGAGAGTGAGCGTGTACAATGAAATCATTGTATTTCCAGCACACGGAAAGTCATTTCATCAGTCGCATTGCCGTCATGTTGTGAGAGCCGCTGCGTCTGAAACAAGAGCATATGCTCCTTGTAAAGATTGCTGCAAAGATCTTTGAATGCTGATGGCTTCCTGAGCGAAGCATCCTTGTCTTGTCGGTGGGCTCATGCTGCCTCTTTCAGACTTCATTGAAAGTGACTTAACATCCCGGGGAAAAACTTGCACCCAGCGCGTGTTTGCTTTATTTGTCAGCTTCTGGTCCAATCTTCCCTGAATGATTGCGCATGATTTCATTTAAGTCGCGAAACAGACCTGCAAGTCCCAAGTCAGGAATTGTTAAATATGTTCCGATTTGGAAACTTCCATCATGATTTCAGGAACTTCTGGAACCTCCCTCCATTTCCGCCGGAGTTGCTGCCAGGGGCCCAAAGTTCCAAACGATTTTCAATGATTTTCAGGAAAAAGGTGGTTCTCAAACCACATCATCAATCCAAGTCTGGAAAATTGATGAAGTCATACATTGATAGATAGATTGGGTAGGAAACATCCATACCTGTGCAACTCCCAAGTCACCACTACCTGAGGAGCACAAACTCCTGGAGCCTAAGTTGGAGGAGGCCAGCGAGAAGCCAGGATATTTATGTGAAGAGCAAACATTGATCATACGTTCCAAAACTTTTTAAGGTATCATCCACCTTAGCAGCTTGCGTCCTGGGTTTCCCAAGTCATGTACCTTCAAATCTGCAATTGCATGAGTGCAGGATGACATCGAAGAAGAGGATCCGATTGGCACGGTCAACGACCAGCCATTTCCCAAAGGCTGGCCCCGGAACAGGCCAAGGTTGGCGCCCGCCAATTTCCCCTCCAAGACTGTCGAGGAGGCTTTCGCATGGCCCGGAGTAGTCAAAGGAAACCTTCAGAAGTTTCTACAGAAGTTGAGCCCAACTGAAGGAAGACCATTGATCACAACTGGGAGATGCTTGAAGGTGACGTCTCATTTCTCCGGAGTTTGCACCCAATCTCGAGCTGCCATGGTCGTGCAAGCGCAAGAAATGGGGGTCAAATTTCGCCATGAATCTAGATCTGTAGATGCAGTTTACTTTGTTGTGTTTTGTTTCTGTTGGTGACCAATATATACATACATATGTATACAACATTATGTGGCCATATATGAATTACAATTTGGATGGCAAACATGTTGATGATGGTTGCAATCATTTACTCTGTCCTAATCTCGGTCTAAAGGTTGACACAACCCAACTGCACCCAATGCTCAGGACAGCTTTACCGAAAAAACTCGCCAAGGACAAGCAACTTTGGCAAGAGACTTTCCACAGAGTTGCGTCTTCACCAATCAGTGGGGAGTAGTTGACGCTGCCCACAAGATGAAGTTGGAAAAGGCTAGGGGGCCAGATGAAATCCATAAGCTTCTTGATTGTGCCACATTCACATCCCGTGCGCAGTGCCGACAACACAACTCCCTATGCCGACACCTTCAGCAAGACCAAACACCAGACCTCACCTTTTTTGGTGCACCTTGCAAAGATGACAGCAGCATGGGGGCGCAGAAACGAGACAACGGGAATCACAGAGCCGCATCCTGACTGAAAGATTTATATAATGTACATGTTCTCCATTGTGTACGAATATGATCAAGCATGTTGATGCTTGATTTGTTTGATTTGATTTGATGAGTTTCTCCCAAGTCATCCAGCAAGGGAGACCCTTTAGGACATTGGCTCAGGTGACCTTGACCTTCCTGAGGGCCCTCAAAGACATCTACAAGCCAAAGGTGGCAATCAGCGAGAATGTTTGTTCAGGCTCCATTGGTCAGAGGGTGGCGACTGAATTGCAGTCCTTCATGCAGCCGAAGGCCATAAAATCAGTGGGAGGTTGGGTTTTCTAAGACCGTCCTTGCTAAACATCAACAATGATACATAATAAACAAAACAAAAAAATCATATGATAGGTGCCCACAACAACATGGAACATGTTCATGTATTCGATGCTGTGCAAATATGGTATGTAAATCATCATTACATAACATGTTTGTAAAAAACAATTGAGCAAAATAATATATACCAAGCGATACATAATCATGATTAAACACAACTCTTTATCATTCATGTTATAAATCATATTTTTTGACTGATAATTGATAGTTATAAAGATGGTTTGACATATTCATAGCCTACATTGATAAACATCAATAATCATAAATGTTGATTATAAACATCAATGATTATGATTAGTAATGACTAGTAATGATTATAAACTTTATTAAATCACATTCAGATGTATAAACCCACCTTTTCTCCTTCTCCTCCCCTCCTTCCTGTCCTGTCCCCCAGGAAGTGGTCCAAGGTGAAGTCCTGGCCCCAGCTCCACGGCCGACCTCCTCGGCGCTCCCCTCCTTCCTGTCCTCTCCTCCCCCCTCCCCTCACCGTCGCGGCAGCGCCCGGTAACGTGGGCTTCGGTGGCTGTGAGCCCCCACCCCCCCTGCGCTCTGATGAAGTACGCCCCCCGTGGGCTCTCGAGGCCCAGCCCTGCGTCCCTCCAGGCGCCGGAGCCCTGCGCCTGCTTCAGGGCCATGTTAGGCACATAGATTAGGAAAATGTTGGGTTTATGTTGGGTTTGTAAAAAAAATTTGTAAACAACGATTATAAACATCAATGATTATGATGATTATGATTAGTAATAAATATAAACACATTAAAGTATATTAAGATGTATAAACTTCCACCTTTTCTCCTTCTCCTCCCCTCCTTCCTGTCCTCGCCCTATGACGGAGACCCTTCCCTTACCTGGTCTTCTCTTCGCAGACGCCCAAAAGTCGACTGGGCACATGTCGCTCCTAAGGCCCATGTTGGGGTTATTTTGGTGTGAAAGAGCACTTGCTCCAAAGCACGGAGCCCATGTTAGGCACAGAGGTTGGGGAAATGTTGGGGTTTATGAAGCGCCGCATCGCCCGCGTCAGGAGGCGGCCCTGCGCCTGCTTCAGGGCCATGTTAGGTGTGGGAGGGTGAAAGGGGACCGCCGCAAGTCCTCGACCACGTGTCTACCTTGTGGCCTCTGAGGACGTCACCTTCCTGTCCCCTGTGGTACGTTATGGTGGGTTTATGTTGGGAAGGGATGGGATTTAGGAACATGACATGGGATGTTCCTCCCATTTATGATGGGATGTGTTGGGTTCATGTTGGGGTTTATGATGGGTTTATGTTGGGAAGGGATGGGATTTAGGAACATGACATGGGATGTTCCTCCCATTTATGATGGGAACATGTTGGGTCCATGTTGGGGTTATGTTGGGTTTATGTTGGGAAGAGATGGGATTTAGGAACATGACATGGGATGTTCCTCCCATTTATGATGGGAACATGTTGGGTCCATGTTGGGGTTATAGTGGGTTTATGTTGGGAAGAGATGGGATTTAGGAACATGACATAGGAATTGCTAGCATTTACCATGGGAACATGTTGGGTCCATGTTGGGGTTATGGTGGGTTTATGTTGGGAAGACAAAGGATTTAGGAACATGACATGGGATGTTCCTCCCATTTATGATGGGAACATGTTGGGTCCATGTTGGGGTTATGTTGGGTTTATGTTGGGAAGAGATGGGATTTAGGAACATGACATAGGATTTCCTAGCATTTACCATGGGAACATGTTGGGTCCATGTTGGGGTTATGTTGGGTTTATGTTGGGAAGACATAAGATTTAGGAACATGACATGGGATGTTCCTCCCATTTATGATGGGAACATGTTGGGTCCATGTTGGGGTTATAGTGGGTTTATGTTGGGAAGAGATGGGATTTAGGAACATGACATAGGATTTGCTAGCATTTACCATGGGAACATGTTGGGTCCATGTTGGGGTTATGTTGGGTTTATGTTGGTAAGTATCCCACCGACCCGTCGGGCCGGTACATGTTGGGCCTATGTGGGATTCATGGTGGGGGTGTGGGAGGGTGAAAGGGCTCTTAGGAACACAACATGTATTAAGATGTATAAAGCCACCTTTTCTCCTCCTCCTTCCTGTCCTCTCCCCACCTTTCCCCCCTGGTGCATCCTGCAGTTCTCATGTTGGGTTGCAGACGGCCGTCATGCAGCAACATAGATGCGTTTGCCCGTAGCAGGTAATCTTCACTCAGCCCAGCGATTGCGGATTTGGTGCAGTCGCAAGGCGTCGTGCTTTTACCGTTTTCCTCAGGCATGACAGTGGACGCTACTTATTCGAGCCACAGGAAGTCTACGATTTCCTATGTGCAGGGCTTCGGGACTCCCAGCTCACCATGGAGAATTTGCTTGGATGGGCGACCCAAGAGTACTTTGACAGGGAGAAGGAGACCTCCAAGATTTCCACATGGGACGAGGAGAACATCCCGAAGTACAAGGCCATGCTGGACAACACAGACATACCTTTGGAAAGGCAAGTTTTTGCAACAAATCAGAATCCCCAGCGTCGCCCCAAGTACGCCAAGTGTGGCATACTTCCTGCATTCACAGAAGCAGACAAGACCTTGTTTGTCCGAAAGCGTGAAGGCATGATGCTGGCTGCCGAGAAATTCCTTTGTCATGGATATCCTGTCTCTCCGCAGTTGAGTCAAGCATTGGGAATACCCGCGCCCCAGCTGAAGACAGTTGCTGAAGACAATTGCACATATTGATACCTGATGACATGGGACATACTGCCCTACAAACAAAGGTATGAAAATACAAAGGGATCCACGTATGCTGATCGTAACAACGTATTTTATGTTATATATACAGTATGTTGGTTTCAGCCATATCAACTCCCAAGACATTGGCAATTAGCTCAGGAATTCTCTATGAACCTGCTCACCAACCCTCATGCTGCTGCTGGAAATGGCCAGCACCTCGTTTTAGCTGCTTTGTCATTGATTTCTGCCCTCGTTTCGATCGAGCTTTTTCCTGAACCGAGCTTGGCTGGCGAGTTGAAACCAGATGCATTCTGCGACGTTGAAATCAACCCATCTGCAGACGGCAGATGTTTCTTCAGCTGCTTGTATTTGCATTGCGCCAAAGAGGATGTGAAGCAAGAGTGGGCAAACACGGAGCGCAATCCGCAGGGTTTCCCGATGGATCCTGAACGCCAGAAGTTTGAGGACTGCCTCCCACAAAGTTGCAAATCATGTGTTGCACGACCAGGGAAATGTGCGTGGTCCATGCAGCAAATCACATGTAATTCATGTCGCAGCGTGTTACGGTGTACCATCTACCATACACCCTGTGAGGTTGAAATGGTCCAGGAATTCACCCTGAGAATGGTGAGCGGAGGGATGAACGAAAGGCCTGCTTGGACACAGAAGCTGCAGAAGTGCAAAGAGAAGTTCTTGGCAGGCGTGATGCCAGAAGACGATGAGATTCATCTCATGTCATCCCTGCTGGAAGTGAAGCTAGTGATTGGTTTTGGTGGTCCTGACGCTGTTCAGATCGTTGGGAAAGACTCTTGGGATAAGCTCTTCCTGTCCAATGCTGGAGTTGTGGATGGGGCTGGCAATTCTGTTGCACACTTCCGTTATATTTGGCGGATGGAGGAGCTTGCAGAAGAGACGGAACCTGTCGATCCAGTGCAGGAGGCTGCGTTCGGGAGTTAGGTTCCCGCATGTACACAGTGACAGCTAGGTCTTGGTGTTTGAATGTTTTTGAATGTTTCTGACCGTTCATCCAGGATACATACTGGGTGACATGGGAGTTGGGGGTTCCAGGTGAAGAACGAGTTTCCTGATCTGGATGTTTATGCTGACCATGTGTCATTGGACCAATTTGGCTACCACGCGGAATGGTGGGTTGGAAAGGATGCGCCCAACTTGATGGAAGCTGCCCAGATAGCTGCAACTTTCTCCAGAGCTGGCAAAATTCAACTGCGGAAATTGGAAGCTTTCAACAGGAGTCCAGGGGTGGATGACATAGGAGTCATAGCATGCTTACCAAAAAAATCTTGATTCTGCCTGGACTCAAATCTTAGTTTTTCCTTCATCAAATCATGGATCCTGAGGACCGAGCTCCTCAAGCTATGTACAAGAGCTGGCCTCGGCAAGAAGGGCAACATGGCAGATCTCAAGTCGAAGTTGATCGGAAATTTCTTGGCAAAGGCAACTGCTGAGCAGATCGTGAACGCTGGAGCAGAAAGTGTTTGCAATGTGGGCGACGCCAAGAATGAGGACTGTATATAATGACATGGGAGTTGGAACCTTGCGTGGGGACATGGGGGATAGCACTTTGTCTAAGGTATTGTCAAAGGGTCTCCTCTATTCAGTTGCTTTCAATTGCGGTGTTGATGTCCTCATTCTGTTGACTGGGATTGTGGCGCTGACATCGTTGATTGTGATTGCGACTGTGATTGTGATTGATTGCTTCCGAAGTTTTGTTTTCTCAATTTCCTCTCATCGCGTTGAATCTCCTTTCATGGCTTTCAACTCTTTGCCGATCGAAATCCGCCATGGCCTCGACGTTGGACGGCCATTGAACGTGCCACATCCACCGGATCCAAGCTTCCACCGGGAGCTGCAGGCGGTGGACACATGCATATTCAAGTACTACCACAGCCAGTCCTTTCGGTTCGAGGAGTGGTGTTTCCTCACAGACGCACTGGGTTCAAGGAGGATCATGTTTCTCCGAAAAACCAAGCCACTTGTCTGTGCTTAGATGAGGTTCATTTTCATTTCGCATTAACCCTGGCCCAAAATATTGAGAAATGTCCATGTCTTGGCTGATCTTGGTTCTATGATTGATGTTGTATGCTTTTGAATATTATCAGGGTTTGCTTTATTCTTCGGTTCTTGCTTACCCAGGACTGGGATCGTCCAGTTTGC
>VSDK01001190.1:440902-544729 GCA_009767595.1 Symbiodinium kawagutii
TGAAGATTGGGCTGAAGGAGAAGAAAAACGCTCAGAAGGAAAGGGGAGAGTCAAGCAACCACTCAGTGGCTGCGTCGTGGGTCAAACCTGATGAGGATTCTGAGCACGAGGTTTGAAGTTTGATCCCCGAGCTTTTGATTTGATGCCCAATGAAAACCATTGGCATCGCGGAATCGCGTCCTTTAAGAGGATGCTTGTGCACAGGTGCTCACCGTAGGTGGACCAATTTTGTTTCGAACAAATCCCCGCAGTATGATAATGATCAAATTCTGAGTCTGAGGCTTGAAAAAACTCGTACAGTCCTACAGTCCAGTTGTGTCCATCTACTGGAGCTTGAAATCTCCGCTTAGCTATCTGATTGACTGGCGCCATCCGGCTCCGCTTACTTCGGGACTAAAAGCTGCTTCGGAGAAATCGTGTGGCATGTCAATCTCAGACTCAGAATGTGGCAGCCCAAGAAAGAAGCATCCAGTCATCAGCCGGAGAAGCAGGAACCCAAGGAGAAGACGGAGAAGACGGAGAAGCAGGTGCCCGAGAAGCAGAAGCAGGCGCGCTGGAATTGAAACACCTTGATATGTTTGATCGAATGGATGGTCCAATTTATCAAAATTATATCCAGATGTTGTTTGTTTTTTTGTTCCGAACGGCTTTGGATGTTTCTGGGACCTATGACAATTCCCATGTCATGTGCTTTCAGGAGGCATCGCAGTGTGCCGCAGTGGGGGGGCCCAACTTCGCAATCAATCAGTCTCAATGACCTCAATCAGATTCTGAGGTATTATGAGGTGATATGGACTCATTCCATTTTTCCAAACAAAATCATTATCAACAGTACTTCAGCGATGTTCGTCGCAGTGTTTGGGAAATCGAGCAGATGCCATCAAGACCACAAGTCCCATGACATGGCCTAACAGATCATGCATTCCCAAGGCAGAAGAACCGAGTCATCATCCCGAGCAGAAGCAGGCGCACTGGAATTGAAACACCTTGATATATTTGATCAGAAATGGTCAACTTTATCAATTTTTTTTTCCGGTTGCAGATTGGTTTCCAGAGTGCTTTGGATGTTACTGGGACTCATAATTAATCCCATGTCATGTGCTTTCAGGAGGCATCGCAGTGTGCCGCAGTGGGGGGGCCCAACTTCGCAGCCAACGACTCTCAGTGGCTTCAATCGGATTCTCAAGTGTTGTGATCTAGTATTCACTCAAGATTTGGCAGCACTACTTGTCATGCGCTGGGTTTACCATTGACAAGATTAACTTTTGTTGCGTTTGTGTACTGAAGAAACATCGAACATTTTTCCATACTATATTGCATCTCGAAGTCCCAACTCATGTGTGTCCCAGGCCAAAGCTACAGCTGCTCTGGAAATGCTGGAGGACCCACTTGCGCTGGGGAAACAGGCTTTCAATTATATAAAGACATGTTAGAATCGTATGATACAGATACGAGAGGCGACCGTTCTGACTGTTCCATTCTTGAGGGTCATTTTCCTTGGCGTTCTTTCCATCACCCGGCTATACCTATGACGGCTTAACCAGCTAGTTGCACATGGTACGTGGCTGGCGAAGAAAGACGACGTTCCATTCTATGCACTAGACATTTTTGCTCAGAAAGCTGGGTTTGGGCATTCAGATACCTTGACAGATTCCCCATTTTGCAGCAATGACATCGATGTCGCCAAAGTCCCAAGACAGTGAGGCTACCTGGCGTTTGTCACCTAGACCGGGACCTCGCAAGTCAAAGCCTGACCGGGACCTGACTCCGGAAAAAGTTCCGAAGCTGCGCCGTAGTCAGGCACAGTTCTTTTCACCTGAGAAGACACCCAAAAAGCAGACATCATCGGCAGCATCCTCAAAGTCACCCCCAACGGCTCCCATTAAGATCAAGAAGCAGAAGCAGGCATCCCCAACCACTCCCATGAAGATCAAGAAGCAGAAGCAGGCATCTTCAGCTTCTTCGATGAAGAAACCATCCACGAAAGTGAAGTGTGTGATGAAAGTCATGAAGTCCATGAAATCTTCAATGAAGGTTGCCAAGAAGTTGTCATGCCAGGAGGCTTGGTCAGAGGTGAGGGGAAAGATTGAAGTGGAATGGACCGACCTGGTGGACTACAATGCTTCCTATCATGTGCCACCTCCATGCAGCTACCAGTCGTTTCTTAACCGCACAAGGGCATACATTTTCATACATTTGAACTATGCTTACTGTAACCCCATGGCTTTGTGAGATGACCTGGGATATGTGAGAGATGAATGATGACATGTGGGACATTGAATTATACAGCAGTGCGCAAGATGACAGCAGGCTAGGCTCAAGTAGACTTGGTTTGAATCTTGCAACCCTTTGCCTACACCTAAGGTTTGTGACACAGATGCTGAAGGAGAATGGATGGACAAAGAAGAGTCGCAGCAGGTCCTTGGCTCTGGACAACTGGGAGAAGACCGGCCACGGTTCCTCTTCTGAGAATTCAGCTGAGTGAGGGCGGACCATACCAGACTCGATTGCCCGCAAGCTCATGTAGCGCCTGCTCTCCCATAGTGCTAAGCTTTTCCAGTTGGTCATACAAAGTGAAGATGACTTGGGAACATTTGGGAACTAAAGGAGCTCCTTCCTGTAGAAATTCATATCATCACTCTTTCTTTCTGAACGCTTTGCACTGATGACCAGGGACTATGACTGAACCAAAAAGAAGATGCATTTGTTTGATTATGAACCAGTTTTGAATTCATCCATTTGCTTCCCAACTCCCAAGTCATGTGCTTTCCGGTCTAGTTTGATTTAAATTTAATCGGCAGGTGCTGCTCTTTTTGCAATCGCTCGGTCAAGAGAAACTGATAAGAGCCAAGTAATGAGACAAGATGGAAGTGGAATCCCGTCAGTGAGTGCGAAGCGGAAAAAGATGGAAGAGGCGTGTCACTGCTCCACTAATGATTCCTCATGCGTTTTAGTTCCTTGCGAAGGACCCTATCCTGGCTGATGCTTCGAAGGAAGTCGGGGGACCAAAGCATTTTTTTGATGAGGGCAGTTGCAAGACGTGTTCTGGTCAGGGCTTTGGGGTCAGGAGTTTAGGCAACGAGTTTGTGAGAAGGCAAGCAGAATTTGCTCTCTTCTAGGCAGCAATTTCGGAGAGAGTACACACTTAACTCCTGAATAATTCGAAGTCAGAGAGATCGAAGCTGTCTTGCCCTGACTTCGATCTCAAGGCCCTTCAAACGCCACAGGCTGCCTCACCGAAGGCCGGGTGTTCAATAGTTTCCAACATATTTTGAGGTAGACTCAGTAAAGATGGGTACAGCTATTCCTAAGGCATCCAGCATACGGGCATTTATGTTCCAAGCATGCGCAAGTCCCAGGTCATGCAGTCCACCAACGGTGAAGTCTAGAGACCGTCCCATATTGCCAGGTATACAAGAACGCTGCAACTCTTTCCGCAGTTGGAAGCCCAGAACAAACCAATTTCGCAAGCAATGGTTGCATACGATCCCAATATATCCCAATATATTGTTTTGTTAGGCCATGGTAGGCCATGGGCTGGGTATGTTTCTTGGCTCGTCGCAGCGGTTCTGGGGCGAGTTGCGAAGCGTCGACCCACCACTGCGGAGTCCAAAAAGATTTGCAATCAGAACCATGTTTGCTGAGGCTCCATCCCCACGCCGGGTGGCTCTGAAACGGGATCATCCTGTGGAAGTTACAGATCCAGATGAGGCGGGAAGCACACAAGCTGGATTGGAGTCATTGCTGGAACGCCTTACCATGGATTTTTTTCATGGTCATTGCTGGCTTGGGGCACATAGACGTATTTTAACTCCAAGCTTCAAAGCTTCCACCTGCTCAGGAGGAGAGCCGGACCAAAAGACGCAGGATGCAATTTGTGCGGGTTCTTTACTCAGAAAATTTGATTTTGTTTCATTGTTGTTGTGTTTTTCAGGTTCACCTCGCGCAAACAAGATGCAAAATGTAAGATTATATATTTATATACATATGGAGGATAACTATCATTTTTGGATTCAGGAAGGGCTGATCAATCTATGCTAGAATTCTTAACCATTACCCTCGAAACACCTGAGGCTTCTCAAGTGGAAGAGGCTCCCGCAGCGAGTGTCCGGCACTCAACGAGTCCCAAGAAATTTCAAGAGCCATCAAGAGCCCAGGAATTCCAAGTTTTTTTGTCTTTCAGGAAGGGCTGATCAATCTATGATTGAATTCTTAACCATGGATATGCCCACATATCCCAAGTCATGCAGCATCGGAGTTTTATCATCTAGGCATTGGATAGTTAGGTTTCAATTTCCAGGTTGTTGAGCAAATATGCCTACCACATCCCAAGTCATCCTGCGCACCCTCGAAACACCTGAGGCTTCTCAAGTGGAAGAGGCTCCCGCAGCGAGTGTCCGGCACTCAACGAGTTCCAAGAAATTTCAAGAGCCATCAAGAGCCCAGGAATTCCAAGTTTTTTTGTCTTTCAGGAAGGGCTGATCAATCTACGATGGATGGATGACTTGGGATATGCACTTGTGCATGTTGGCTTTTGCATGGTATCAGAATCTGATTCCATTTAATTTCCAGTGACTTAGGTGATTGCGAAGGCCAAAGAAGCGAAGCCCGATCCAGACACCATCGTAATGGAAGAGGCTAGGTCTCAAATCTAGTTCGCTGGATGTTCAATATCAGGAAACGTACGTGACATGGGAGTTGGCATACTGTTTACTGATTGGCGCTACCTAATCATTTTAGTTGCATATGCGTGAGTACAATATTTGTATGATTGACCCACCAATGCACCGTCAGCTTATATATGCCTTTAAACCCGTGGGTAATTACACATAAAGTGAAGCTTGGGAACCAATTCTTGATATTCAGGTGGCCAAGAAGTTCCCTGATGTCCGGGTCAATCGCAAGAGCTGCTCGATCAATGTGCACAGCTTCAAGAAGACCTTTCGAGTGAATGCCACCATGGACTTGACACATGCTGCTCAAAAGGCACATGCCTATGTGGAAGCTGGAAAGGCGATCTGGAAGGATCTGAGCCTTTTGAAGAAGACGCTGTGTTGAAAAAAACACATTTGGATTTCTCAGATTGGCTTGAGTTGATTTTGTGTAGTGATTCCTAAAATCATCAGGTTGGAGTCAAAAATCACATGACCGCTGTTCCAATCATTCTGTTACCATAACATGGGACTAGCGCAACCAAGGGGGGAATTGAAGAACGAGTGCGACAAGCTCCATGTGTCCAAGAAGGGGGGCGTGGATGAATTGAAGGAGAACATCCTAAGGAACAAGCTTTCAAAGATGAACATAGACGATTTGCTCGAGCATGATGTCAAGACTGCTGCCACGAGCGCCAACGAGCTTCACCCACAGTCACAACTCCCAGGACACCAAGCTGCTGATCACCCATCAGAGGGAGCACCACTTCCAGGGCCAGCAACAGAGCCAGCAACAGAGCCAGCACCAGTGCCACAAGCGCCTTCACATGGTCAGGATGCTGCAGCTGCTGATGGAGGTCAAATGGTTTTGTTTGGCAGGGAAACATTTACCATGGATATCCTTGAAGCCAACGACAAGACTGAATTCTTCCAGAACATGGAGGATGATCCAAATGCCGTTGTGACTGTGCAGCCAGGCCAGAAAGATTTGCTGGAGGCTGGTGAGCATGGTGTCATACCAGTTGCTGCGATGATCAAGGTCATGCAGGGCTTCCAAGAAACACAGAGCGGGGGAGATCATGTTGCATTGCTTTTGGCAGGCCTGGTTTGCTTCAAACAAAAGTTTGTTTGCATCCTAAAACTGTCAGTGTTCAGGTTGGTTTGCAGAAGGTGAGAGAAACCCCATTCATGATTTAGTTTAATGCACACCAGTCCTGTGTCACCAGGTGAAGAAACTTTCAAGAAAACCAAAATTTCCAGAAAGATTGTCAAGCGAGTCATCATGGGACCGCCGGACATGTGGACGAAGGAGACTTTGACAGACGACCGATCAGCTTCAGACACTTTGGTTCCTTTGGCTTTGCTTTTGAAACGCGGAAATGCTCTGGAAACCGCTGCCTTTCTGGAATCACTTGAGATGGGTCTGGATGGCATGCCTTTGGTCGGCTACATAACACCCCAGGAGGGCATCGACTTGTGCAAACCCTCTTCATGGTCCGACCCAAAGTTTCTGGATTTTGGTTCCAAGGACATCAAGGTGCTGGGAGGGAGCCCTCACTAGTCCCATGTCATGCGACCACAGGTGGTCCCATGGCTGTGTGTTAGTTTTTGGGTTGATTTTTTTTAAAAGCACCTGTGACAAAATGGATGAGCAGAAACTTGTCTTGGCAGGTCAGCGTGATTCTGAAGGGCAAGTATTCCTCGCTCAAGCAAGGCTTCAGATTTTTGCCAGATGATGCGAATCTTGCTGGAGAATTCATAATATTTAATTGAACATCGTGGAAGCCATCGGTTATCCTTTGCACTCGGTTCTCTTTTTGAATTCAGTTCTCTTTTTGAATTCGGTTCTCTTTTTGAATTCGGTTCTCTTTTTGAATTCGGTTCTCTTTTAACAATGATTCCTCAGGAAAGGATTCAAAAGGACATCTGAAGAAGTCATGGCTCTAGCAAAGGAGGTTGTTGAGCAAGACATTGTCACAGCATCAGAGATTGCCCAAGATGCTTTGAACAGCAGGAAAAGGAAAATGGAAGAAGGCGGGCAATGCTTGAAAACTTAAACAAGGATAGTCTAGGAGCTCCGACAGTAAACCAGCAAGTCCCATGTCATGTGCTTCCCACACACACACACACATATATATATATATATTTATCAGGTATACATCCTAGTATAATTATAGTATAAATCAGGGTTGCTAGCTCTTGGGATCAGATTTGAACTTGCAGGCGCACAAAAGCTTGTGGAATTGCAAGACCGTTTCAACCGGACGCTATCAGAGATCACCCAGCACAAGGAAGAGTCGAGGGTGTGCGCAGCTTTTACTGAATCCCTTCAAGGCAGCAAAGATCTCTTCCAGAACAAGCCTATCAGTGATTCGGACTTGCTGGAAATGTGTACGGAAGATATCAAGACCCACGTCTATATCACCGACGCGTTCCTTCCTGCCATCATGAAGAAAGTGAGAGCTGAGCACTCTTCTGAAGACGACTCTGGAAAGTTTCCGGGCAGAACGATCTTGAAGCACGTCTTCTTCGAGTTGAAAGAGGTGGAAGAACGGTCTGAAAGAAGCTCAAAGAAACACAATCTGGCCAAGAAAAGTCTGCAACTGCACACTAGAGCTGCTGAAGGCATCAGTGCCAGGCAAAAGAAGGCTGAACTGAAGTGTTACAAGATCTTAGATGCAGATCCAGTGGAGCAAGAGCAGAAGCTTGCTCGCCGGAACCAGTTGAATCGCAAACGGAAAAACATCCAAGCCGAGAAGATCAAGAAGCAGCGGCCAGCGGACGATTTGATGGAGGCTTTGGGGTTGAAACATAAGTCCTAAGTCATGGCAGGTACATAGATGTATGTAGTGAAGCAACTGACCATGGCCCATTGTCTTTCTTCCAACATGTCCAAAAAATGTTGGTTCCAATTATGTATATAAATCTCGATCGGATTGATTGGTCATGCGCTGCCAGGTCAAACCATCAAGCAGGAGGCTGTCCATCTATGAAAAGCTTCAGATCGTGAAATACGCTGAGCACCTGGAAGAGGAGCACGAAAAGGGCAAGGCAAAACTGCAACGGAGAAAAGGGAAAAAAAACCCCAAAGTGAGAAAGTATTGCAGGGGCCTCAACGTCCAAGCCATGTGTGCCCAGAAGTTCGCGGGGCAGCTGCGTGGTATCAAGGTGTGCCAATTGCGACAACAAGCCGCCAAACAGAAATGGCATGAGATGCCAGAACAGCAGCAAAAGCAAACCTTTCAACTAGCTGACAGCCAAAAGATGTCCTTGGGGCTGGAGTCTGTCAAAGGCTGGAAAAGTCTGAGCCAAGATCCAGGAAAGCTTGCCAACAGGATGAAGTCCAAGGGAAAGCTCCCAAGGTGGAATGTTCCCACAAAGGTGTTGGAGGACTGAATCAGCAGACTGAGACCTGGATCCCCATGACAAATGTGTTCGTAAGTGTGATGACATAGGAGTAGTGCCTGCAACCGTGTTTGAAAACACATAGAATTATTTACCTGGTTTCAAGGCTAGGCTATCATTCATCGCAGGAACTGGACGCTGCTATGGTGGAATGTGCAGTTGGAAAGTCCCTGGTCACGCAGCGGCGAGACATTGTGCTCAACCGCCACTGCGCACTTCGGCAGCAAGAAGTAATTTTATATCTATGTATGTAATCAAAAAAGTATTTGGGCTTCAATGGGCTATAAAATTATGTTGGAAGAATTCACAATGATTGTAGACCACCATTTCCCAAGTCATGGGTTCTCTGGATTTATTTTTTTCTTGGCATTGAATGGCTAAGTATAAGTACCAATATGTATCCAGGAGATTGTGGAACTATGCACAACAAGTCCCAGGTCAGTGCATTACAGGTTTTTCCGCTCACATAGTCAGTGGACGGTTGATATTTCCAGATGGCGATATATATATATATATATGTATATCTTCACCCCTTGCATGGGCAGTGGCATGACCTGGGAGTTGTTTGCCATTGGAGGGGAAGGGTTCTCTCGTTCTTTCCAGTATTCAGGTTGTGACGGTCAACCGGCTCGCACGGGAGTACAACAACGGATTGGAGCAAGCCAGGGAACGAGTTGATGAGCACAACAGAAGGCTGGTGGCCGAGCTCACTGCGTCTGGAGTGGGAAGCCAGGCTATCGAGCAGAGCCTGCTTCCGCCGCCTCAAAGGTGCCCAGAAAATCTTGGAGGCAAATTCGTTCGCCAATTCCTCAACGCTTTCCACTGGAGAAAAGCATCCAGGAACACCTCTGGCAACTATCTCGATCTTTGCTGGCAAATCAGATCTCGAATTTGTTTCATTTTAAGAAGTCAATGGGGAGTTCTTAAAATACGGAGGTGCCAAACATTGTTGGACTGATGTGATCTGATGTGCGTTTACCAACTCTCTCTCAAGCACAATTTTTCAGGAATGGGCAGACCCTCGCTTAGAAGGGGCTCGCAGAGAACTTTGGAAGGAAATCCAGGAAAAAGGAGTACACCGCTACCTTATCCTCAACATCGACCAGGTGTGGAGGCAATCGCTGAGGTTTACGAAAACCGTCCTCGTCAAGGGCAAACAGCGTCACTTGTCACATATTTTTTCGTACCAGCACATGGACTTCACAGATTCACTACAACTCTATGACTCAGGATTATAGAGCTGGCCTCATTGATGAAATGGCAACTAAAAGCTGCCTATGTAAGACGTATACAAGATGACTTGGGACAAAGACATAGTAAAATACTTGGGACAAAGACATTGTCTCAGTAGATAAGTTGGTAGTTTTGCCTGGAAGAAGGGTTTTGAACATGTTGCGTTGGTTTGCTCTTGCATAAGGAGCGAAACAGCACGACCATATGATTGCTCGGAGTGATCATTTTCCAAGTGCTCGACAATCGCTCACAGCAGTGACGAGCACATGGAGTGACGGCACAAAAGGCCCGCTGGGGCTCTGCTACCCCAGTGGAGCCTTCTCGGCGCAGTTCGTTGATAGCTTCAACAGGGAGCACTTTGGCCGCTGCCACATGTTCGAATCGGAGACTCGAAGTCATTTCATGACTGGAGGAACTTTTCAGACGTTACTCCACAATCTCCTTTCGGAGGCCTTCCACTTGAAGCGCAAAGAGCTGGGAGTCGGGAAGGAGGCTCGCGGCCTTTTGTTGGCCGACGCTTGGTCTGGCTTCCACTGCCATCGCACTGGCCTTGACCATGCTCGCTCAGCATGGGCGCTGGCGCAGAACGTGGGCCTGCCGGCCTTACAGGCGCTGCGCACAAGCTGATGACCTGGGAGTGGTGTTCCTGATTTGTAAGTATTGAGCTGGTGGACCGAACAAACCTGTTGCTTTTATCAATAAAGAAGCAGACCTGTTTCTGAACCCCTGGAGGCAGGCGGCTTCAGCGCGAATGCGCAGCCGATAGACCAAGTGCACCACTTGTTGCGGTCGCGCTTAGATCTATGCGATGCATCAGATCTTGGATGCAAAGCTGATTTAAGATCAAGAGAGCGCACCTCGGCTTTGTGCGCTGTTTGCATGACCTGGGAGTTGCAAAGGGTATATGATGTTTCCATTCTGGAAGTGAACTCTGGCGTCTTCCTGTTTAGAAGCATTGACAATGCTGCAGAAGCAGCTTGTGCATTCTAGGTGTAGAATGTGGATGTGCTCGTATTTTGGCTTTGGATCATGTAGGAATGGGTGACCTAGGACTTGCCCTCATTCATATCAGATGTATCAGGAATGTAGTCTGGTAGAAATGTTCAACCTGTGGCCTTCTGAGGCTACGAAGATTTGCCTGTCAAGGCAAATGGCCAAGTGGAAAGACCAAAAGCGTTCAATGGCAACCTCCCGCTGCGAACGCTCCACGCGTGGGACTCCATGTCCATCTCCTAGATCAAAGGGTTTCAAGTTTCGTTGTTTTGTCTTGGGTCCAGTTTCAATTGGTTCAGTGCGATTCTACATCCGTTATTGAAATCTAGTGAAGAAATTTTGAATTGGGGGTTCTGTGCACAGCAAGGGTGAAGTCCCGGGTCATGTTGCTGAAATCTATCTGAGGCCCCGCAAGGCTTTCAAAGCCGCTTGGGTTGCCTGCGGGTACTTCTCTGCAGAGCATTTCCCTGAGGAGGATGCCATGACACAGGCCCAGGCGATTTCCTGCTTGGACGAAACAGGAATGCTCAGAGCCCTGGGGATCCCTTCGGATACAGCCGGAGAAGGGATGCGCGCTGACAGGCGCTCAATAAGGGCTTGATAAAACAACAATCAGGTTTGATTGAGACGATCGTTTAAGACAATGCATGTCCTGGGAGTTGTGAAATATGGATGCGATTATACAAGACATCATACCATCCTCATCGGTTGAAAACACAAAAATTGTTCAACACCTTATTTAAATATGTTTTCGAAAGTTCCTTATATATCATTTGTTCTTCCCCTGCAAGCTGAGTATGATGACAGATCTCCTGGGAGTTGTGGGCAGGTGGTATTGGTGCGTCAAAGTGGAGGACAACAAAGCAGCAGCCCTTCCTTCCGCCATCGGCAACCAGGTGGAACGGGCAATCTGTGGACACCGCAGGGAGAGGAAGAATTTGCTGTTGAAGCAGCCAATGAACTGGACAGAAAAGCTGACCAAGATCAATTCTCAGGTCATGACGCTGGTCTGGAACAGAAAGAGCTGCGCGATGGCAAATCCGTCGTATGTCAAAAGATGCACAAAGCTTGTGAATGGCATGCTTGAGTTCAATGCTGGCTGCGGCAAAGGGTTCGAGATGATTCGCCTGAAGTTCACCTTGCAGAACGAGGATGATCCTGCAGGTCCTGGAACCTACTTCTTGTCCTCTGACAACTACCCGGCCAAGCCAGTCTGCTGCATGTCTGCGACAGGTGAGAGAAACGGCTTTGACTTGCTCCGAGAGGCGTACGCAGGCTGGATCAATGGTGGGTTTTATCTTGGGAAAAGATGGGAAGAGGAAACGTAGGCACATGACATGGGAGTTGTTCCTGAAATGAAAACTCGTCCAGTGTAATGCCTCGGTAACTTTTATTTTGATCATTTTTCTAGCATTTAGGTTGAGATATGTTGGTGTTTAATTTTTAGTTTGGTGGACTGATATCCCCCCTATTCTTGGTTCAATAATTTGCGGGTTGTAAGACAGATCAAAATTGAACAGACAATTAAACCAGGGTACCGCCCCCCCACCCAATGGTGTATGGTACGTAACTTTTGGTTGAGTTTGGGATGTGATCTGTGACATAGGACTTGGGGATAGGAATTGGGTTGGTCCAGATGTGTCATTCTTCAATTTAAGAGTTGGTGTGAGCCACTACTACAATGACCTAGGACTTGGGGCTCCTTCCAGTCTATAGGGGATCCCTTCTTGACAGGTGATGATGACCCATCTGCCGATGAGCAAGACGATGCAGAAGGGGATGACATGGATTGCAATGGAGATGAGGAAGAAGCGGAAGAAGAGGAGGAAACTAGTGGCATGGTAGCGCCGCCAGGGGCATTGCCCAACCATGTTGACGAATTTGATGACGAAGACCACGAGTTTGGATCTGATGGTGGATCGAGCGATGGAATGGAGGATGTGGGCAGTGATTTCTCAATGGACGAGGAAGAGGAGCAGCAAAAGGAAGGCAGTATGGATGCATCCAATGGCTTGCCCGCAGATAGCGCCATCCTGCCTGCCCATGAAGGTGGATCCAACGCCAGCAAGCAAAGAGCTTACCACACGAGCCCGGAGTGGTTGGAGCTGCTGGAGCTGGAGAAGAAGTACGATACAAAGCTCAGTACTCTACCTTCGGTCACAGGCTGCGGCGTTCACCGCCATGTAGCCAAGAACTTTTGGAGCGCCCGATACCCCGATTCAACGATAAAATCGTGCAGTTGGGGTTCCATCACTGGCCGAAAGCCATTTCAGTGTTTAGTCCGATGCTTGATCTACGTTCTCAAGCAGCATGTGGTTAAGGAACCGCATGACCTTCATGTCTGGAAAAACCAGCTGAAGCGGTTGGAACAGCTCCAATAGAGAGCTCGACAAAGATCTGAAATCATCAGACGGGGAAAACAAACACACAAGTCCCAGGTCATGGGATTCCGGAGAACCGACGGGTGGGGTACCAAGTTGGGTTGGCATGGGAGTTCAAGCTAGGTTAATGAGCATAATTATTTGGATGACTTGAATGTAAAGGACACCTACATAAATGAGAGTGCCCACAACTCCCCAGTCATTGCTTAGGCCCAAAGTTTGCTGCAATCGAGCACTACATTTTTTTAATGTTTTTTTTGCATCCCCAGCCCTTCTGTCTAGTAGAGCCACATCAGATGACATGCGAGTTGTGCGCACATGCAATGGAGTGTAACTTAAGTTATCCGAATTTTGAGACAAAGATCAGACCTGAAGTCGACCCTGCCAGACCCATCATCATTGTCTATGGTTTTGATGCATATTACCGTGTGTCGTGCCACTAGAGCAATTCTGGCTACCATGGGTCCCAAGTCATTGTGCTGACAAATGCATGTGGGTTGGCCGGAGCGGATCCCTCCCGAGGTTGTAAGACATGTGCAAGTTCATCGAAAACATAGAGTTTTCCCAAGTCATCCAGATAATTTCTATCAAAAACCCTGGTCCACAACTCCTAAGTCACTAGAACCGAGTATAATGGGTAGGTGAGCAGTAGTCAGTCTACTTGAGCAGTTGGGGTTAAGACTCGGATGTAATCATGTTAAGTGGCTCTGTCAGGTAGGTACAGTGACAACTCTACAGCCATAGTCAGCAAACAGTTTCCATATAGTGAAAACCGATATGCACGCAACTTTCACTAGTGGGTTGGCATCAGTAGTCACAATGGACAGGAAAAGAACGACGCATAACCCCAGTACTCTACTTAAAAGTGATTCTTGGACCATACTGCTCAGAGCTATCCACACATTATGAGTGGGCTAATGACTATTTGTTCCTTCCAGTCTCTTCCACTTGCTTATTTGTGTTTTCTTATCCACCCCTTGTTTCCTTGCAAGTTTCAACAGGTGGACTGAGGTCTGATGCTGATCAAAATGACCTGCCCTAACAAAAAATAACAAACAAATCAAAACAAATGTAAGGGTGCACACATGTATGTATACAAACATGTGTACATAGTTCCTTTGTTATCATCTTTTGGGGGGGATGGATCATATCATAACCATCCCCACAAAGGGGGCAGTACCTCCCAACAAACCTGGTTTAGTCATGGCTTCAGAATGTGAACAGCCCTGGGCTCAGGGGCGACCCCGCACGTCGCCAAGGCACGAAAAATCCAGGGTGACAAGGTCCGAAACGAGCCTTGGGAGTTTGTGGCCGCTCCCACCATGGTAAGGAATCCTACAAAGGTAACATCCAAAGGCACCTGGTTAGATCCCAGTTGTGTCCCAATTGTGAGGGTCACCAGCACTAGAGTTTTAACCATATCCATGGATTATTGCCCTATTCTGTGATGTTGGAAACTTTTATTAGGGTTTCGGACTTTTACATTGGCTGTGGGTACCCGGCGCTGTGAGGACTGTGCTCTGGCATTCCCAAAGTAAACATTACATCTTAAGTGTTGGCATGTATGTTTCAGCACTTGGCAGGGGACCATACAGCGATCATATCTACGTCACTTGCACATCCCACACCTAATTCAAACATATCCGATCTTGGTCCCCCCCTGCTGGTGCCCGTAATCAACTAGCATTCATCATGATTGACCACTAGGAACCATCTTCAGCAACGAAGCAAAATTGATCACAATGTACAGTGCTGCTTGAATTTTTGTATAGTGCTGATTGACCACTAGTAACCATCAATTGATGCACACTAACCATGCTGATTAATTACTAGTTAGTTGGTGAGTGTCTAATTACTGTCCAACTAATACACTTAATTAACTAATATAGTCGATTGATTGATTGATTGATTAACTGATTGCTGACCAAAAAATCCTGACCAAGAATCACTGATACAAATCAACAGTTTGCAATTGGACTAATTACACTTAGTGACGGATAATTTCCAATTACCTAATTACTGACTAAGAATTACTGATACTGGTTGATCAGTGGGTCAAAACCCTGTACCCCTGGTTCCCCTATCATTAATCATTGTTTTCCTTATTATTGGTTGGTCACTATCCCCATTACTGGTTGGTGAATATTGACCCATAGCCATTTGGCTTCGTTGAGGTGGAGAGTTGGCCACCCAGCATCAACACCCCCAGGCCCAGGAACATGAAAGCGTCCATCCACACGGGATTCTGCAGGAACGACGTGAGCTCCGAGTGAACGAAGGACAAGACCAACGAAGAGGAGCCCAACTGGAACCTGGCGCGGTTTCCGGGAGATCTCGAGCTGTTCTAAGCTTCAGGGACGGTCAGCCAAAGGAATCAATTGGGATGGTCAATTGGCTAAGTTGTCTCAGCTCATAGGGACGTTCATCTCAGATATTTGTCAAAGTTTGCGACCGTTGTTACCGATACGGCTGCAAATATTGGTAACGTCGTTCTGTTTGGTGTTACAACCAGCAAGAATAGTGGAATGAGGGAGATACCATGCACGAACAATTGGTATTAACCACCAACCATCATTAACCATCACCAAGTATTTTTTGTTGGCCTGACTTGGTTGGCGTCCTTTCCAATGTATTGACCATCTAGTGTGAGTAAATTGGTAGCAGTACATTATTTACGCCAATCAGTATTTGTAATTACCATACATTATATATATATATCAATATCAAATCATGGTGATTACATTGGAATCATGGTGGGTAAATTTGCATCATTAACCATGATTCGTATATGTAAATTGAATGATGATTACATTACTAATTAGCCACGGTGAATCATTCATGATTCCATGATTGATGCATTAACATTGATGATGATGAATTCAATGAGTCCATGATTAGATAGATCAACCTAATGATTCCATTGATAATCATTAATCATGATCTAATCATCATTGTTAACCATTAACATTGATGAACCTTTGTTGCTGAACCATGATCCATGGAATAGTTAACTACCAGATCATATTTAACTACCCTTCATAAATATCAACTATATCTGCAATTTAACCATTAATTATTATCAGTTGATGATTTAATATCACCATTGATGAATTAACCATGACTAAATTAACCATGATGAACATTCCATGATCGATTGACCATCCATGATTCCATCACTTCCTCCCCTGGGTCGACCTTCCCCCATGTCCCTGCCTCCCCAGCACCGACGACACGGACGCCGCCCGCGCAAGCTGCCGCGGCAACAAGGGCACATCCGGGTGAGCGAAGTCCGGCACCAACGGCGACGGGTCCAGGCGGCTGGAACTGTGAACCTCGGCGCAGGGCACCGGTGGCGCCATGGAAATGCTGGCGAAAGGCATGGGAAATGGAGGGAATTTGTGAGGTGAAATATGGTGGTGGATTAGTGGTTGAAAATCCGTTTATGGTGAATTAGTGTGTGGTGAAATGGATGGAAATGGTGGTTGAGTAGTGGTTGATCCATTGATGGTTGCTAATGACTTAATCATGGTAACAACCATTTTTTCTCTCAGATCCGATTGCAAGTTCTTCAATAATGTGATTACCGTACATCAAAGTCAGGATGGTGATGCCATCGACCCGCAAGCCGAGTGATGGTTGATGCTGCGGCTGGCGAAAGAAAATGCAATGAACGGTTGCAGGAACACCCTAGTCATGTAAATAGCACATTATAACCAGTCATAAATGCTGAATAAGCAAGAACAATATCCATGAGTCGAACAACACACCCATAGAATAACGACTGAAAAACATATTACACAGAATCACCACTAATATCCATTTCCATGCAAAACCAAAAGGTGGTTTCTCCAAGTAGGGGTACCACTAAATATCATCCTTTTTAAACCATTTATAATCATACACCGTCCAAAGCTTAGGGGTTCCCCATGGCTTGAGGAGTCACCATATAACCACCATGAAACATATCACTAACCATTATTAACCATTATTAACCATCACTAACGCTTAATAACCACCATTTAAGCACCATGTCACCACCATGTATCAACCAACAGCTGTCTTGGCTCAACTGCTCCAGGTAACCAGCGAAAAGAGCTCGAAGTGAACAGGGTCCAGCACCAACATGGAGGACACAGAACCGACACACAACAAACCTGGCGCTGCGACAGCGAAACGGCGCCCAGACCCAGGGAACTGTCAAGCTTTTGATACAAAAATAATCCATTAAGTGTGATTGCCATTATTACTTAAGTGATTAACCAATTACTTAAGACTGCAATTATTTGGATTAAGTTATGCACCGATAAATGACAATATCCAGAATTCAGCAATGGATTGCTTGGTGATTAAGTGCTCAACTGGCGATTGAGATTGACTGTATTCAATTAAGCAATTAGTCATCACTTGAGTGGTTTCGTAAAGTCTGCAACTGCAGCTATGTAATTTGACAAGTGGCATGTATAGACTTGATTTAATATCATTGAATAGTTATAGACCGAAATGAAAATACCAAATGCTGATTCATTAGGTGTTTTGTGATGACCAGATCGTATATGCTTAAATTCAGCTCAACCTTAATGCTTGAATTAGATTAATTGGTTCATTCTACCATCTATCATCCTTCATGAAACTAGCCTCTGAGGCATGAGCAGCCCACTAACCAGCAAAATACATGACCAATCTTTGATGTAAATGTCAGCATTCTCCATTGTCTTCACGGCACTGCTACGTCCATTCACCAGTTGTATAACCACCAATTAACCGTCAAGATTATCTATAACCGTAGTTACTCACCAGTTACCAATCATCATCAACCATCATTCACCACAATGAGCCACCATAGTTCACTCCTGCCAGCCCCATGCATCCCCAAGGTGCCTAAGGTCGACATCAGCAAGCTCGGGCATGCGGACGCTTGCGGCAACGATGGCAAGCCCAAGGTCGACACGTCCGACGCAAGTGAGGAGGACTCTGATCTGGCCCGAGAGACTTGCTGTTGATGCTGGTAGTTGCTGATCTTAAATTAAGGATACAACAGGGATGATGGTAGTTTGATGGTTAATAGGGATGATGGTTCTTAATAGGGTTGATGCTAAGATCTGGTAGTTTGATGCTTGTAGTTGCTGATCTTAATGTTGACCCAGGATTAATAAACCCCAGGTTGATTAATTGGGGGGGTTATCAACTTCATGGGAAACCAAGGCTTTTAGGGGATGCCCGCTATCAATCAACCAGGGGTTTATTAATCCTGGGTTACCATTAATGTATAATCTCAGGGAATGATGGTTAATACATTAATAGTGGTTCAGAATAACCACTATGAACGTAATGGTTGTAGGACTATTTACGTTACTTGGTTATCCTTCGGTATATTAGAGCTACAAATAGCGTTAAAATAGTGGTTCATAAATGCTGAAGAAGGTTAATAATGGCTAATAAGAGGGAATAAGAACCAAAAATTCAGGCAAAACAACTGCTTTACAGGGGTTTCTCAAGCCTAAGAATGGATGATAATAGGGGGCACCCCTATGGCTTGAGAACACCATGTTTTATCACGATGAGTGAAAATGACTAGTAATGATCACCAACTAATTATTGGTAGTAATTCATTATTCTTAGTGAATGATTGCTAATGATGACTGGTTGTTTCTGGTTGTTGATGATGATTGATGGTTGGTGGTTGTTGATGATGCTGAATAAGGGTTAGCACACGGGTAAGGGCGGATGATGATTCAGAATGGCTAATGGTTGGTTGATTTTTTTGATGCCCGTTGGTGGCTCTTGACAATTGGTAATGATAAATACAAATGGTTGTTGATGGTGGTCAATACTGGTGAATGAATGTGCAATGGTGAGTGGTCATGTTTATTGATAATGGCTGATGGTTAATAGTGGCTGATAATGAATCATCATGCTTAACCGTGGTTCAAAAGGGCTGACAATGATGGTTAGGAATGGCTGATGATGGCTGATAATGGTCTAATCATTGGTCGTCAATGGTGAGTTCATAGAAGCACGCTGCAAGCTAGATGGTGGTTGATCCACGTTGTTGATGGTTTGTGATCTTGGTGAAGGTTGAAGGCTGGAAAGAGGCCGTATGAAGGGAATGAAGGCTGGAAAGAAGCTGGAAAGAGGCTGGAAAGAACTCCATGGAAATCGAATTGGATGCTAGGAATTGAAAAGGCTCTCCATTTAGACCACTAATTCGTATTAAGAAGCGCAATTGATTCATTGCCAGAAATGATGCTGGTTAGGTACATACAAGGAACCTGTTTAGAGTAATACCATATTTGAATCACGTAGAAAATAGAGATAGTCGGATGTATAATACATGAATCGAAGGAAAATCATTTGATTCGTGCATTGGTCAGACCCTCAATGCTAAAGCCTGGTATAAAAATGATGAATGAGGATACTGATGGTTGATCAGGCTTCATGGCTGATATACAATGGTTGTTGTTGACAAGCAGCTAAAGATGATGCCCTATGCTTCCAGTTAGCATGAAACAGCAGGTAACCAATCCCAAACAACAATGGTAGAAACCAGCTGGTTACCTACTATTTCATGGTAATTGGAGGCACAAGGATGGTTGACACCGGACGATAACAGGGGCGAAAAACATGCTATAAGACTGTTCTTTGTTTTGCCATGAATGTCCAATAAGCACTACCATGATCATTCTTAATATTGGTGACCATTGGTCATGACCAAAGCATGGTTAAGTAGCCAGTTAATGATCCGTTTATGATTGATAATTATAGGGATCATTATCCAACCAATCATTCGCTAATGGTTGTGCACCAGGTGTTGGCTGCTCATTATCAATGCCTGTTAATCATGAATGGTTGCCTGATCAGCATGTCGCGGCTTTGCCAAGTTGAGCAGCTGTCAGAGCTGCGACTGGACAGCCTCGAAGCCGCTGTCCATCTTGCATTCGATGTTGTCCTGTCTCTTTTCGATGTTTGCCACCTTTGCTTCAAGGGTGGTGATTCGTGAATCGTCTGCTGACGACTTTGCTGGCTGGTCTTTGCTTGGCCTCAGTAGGCGAGTATCTCAGCAGGCCTGTTAAGACTCACAGAAATAGGCAAGGAGCACTACCAGACAGTAGCTTTCACTGTCACCCCAAGCTCCCCCTACAGTGCACTATTTCACCTCGAGGTCGTCGGAAATCAACTAGGACCGTTGTGAAGATACCAACACCAGATCAATCTGAATCTGGCACCCATCCACTTGATGAGCCACTTTGATTGCTCCTTGCCCCATCTTTTGGTGTCATTCAGCTTCTCAATCTTCTGATTGATGGCCTGAGCTTCTTGTTGAAGCTTCTGGATCGATGGGAGGTCTGGTTTGCTGACATCAAAACCTTCTCAGCCTTCTGAGCCAGCCTTGAGTTCCGCTATCCCCCCAGCTATCCCCCCATCACTAACCATCACCAGGCATTGCAACGGAGGCGTTGCAACGTTGGGCCACTGACCCCTGGCACCTCCCCGGTTCGCCGCCAGGTCCGAGCCTCGAAAGGCCGCGCGAAGGCATCGGGAGATCCAAGTGGACTGCGTCGGGCACAGGTGATGAACTGCCTCCGGCGAAGCACCAGGGAGTCCATGCTGGGCATTTTTAGTGGTTATCAGAGTGGTTAGTAATGATTTTTTGTGGCTGTTAATAGTGGTTAATAGGTTACTAATAATGGTTATTCTTAGTTATCAGTGGTTAATAGCGGTTCATTGTGGCTGTTTATAGTGGTTAATGAATTATTAACAGTGTTGATTAAAAATTATCAGTGGTGAATAGCGATTCACTGTGGCTATTAATGGGCATGTGCCAAAATAGGATAACCAATAACCCACCAAAAAATGATCATCTTAAAAGGAGACCATTGGTTTTGGGGGTACCACATGCCCTAATAGTGGTTAACCATAGTGGACAATAATAGCTGTTACTAGCGATTAATGGATAATAGTGGTTACTACTTGATTACGCTCTGGCAAATTGACCTGGTAGCGTGGAAAATGCACCATTTATAGTGGCTTTACCCATTAAAACTATTGATTTTCAGCTGTCCAGGTTAGTTTGCCAGAGGGTAACTACCTGTAAGTGGCATCCCTTATCTGGTCTAGTCACTTACCAGTCCACTGAATGGCAAATTTCCATTCACAAACGCAGCTGCGTTGATGCTGGAAACCAAAGCCTTCGGTTTTTGAAGGTGAACTGCTCCTGGTGTTTAATGGTTGATAATAGATATAATAGTTGATTGATCATAATGATAGTGTTCTTTAATCAGTCTTGACGGATTTTAATCATCAACCACCTATCAACCATCATTGACCATCAGAAACAACACTGATATCTATTTGCAAACCATGATCAACCACCCATATCATGAACCATTGTTCGGTTGGCGAAATAATGCTGTGAATACTAGACACTCCCAGTTCATCAAACTGGCAATAACCCGGCGAATCACATCTTGTACTGAGCACCAACCACTGTTGTTGGTGATTGACGGTTGACTATTGAGCTATATAATTCATAGTATGTTACAAGGAATAGGACTCAAAATACCGATGAGTAGCCGCCGTGACTCTAAGGATTCCTTGTTGCTTGTTGATTATTGACGAGTGAGGAAAGATCATTAACCAATATACTGGACCAGACCTGCAAACTAATTGTCGACCAAGGTTATCAACCGACCTGATTACAGTAGGTATTGAAAACCCCGAAATTCAACAGTTGATTACAAGATATTACAAGTATCTATATGATCAATGAGGTCATCAATCCACCAGAGTTCTTAAGATAGCAACCCAGCCACACGCAGTCGTTGGATCATCCAGTGGTGATCCTGAGTCCCGCAATCCTGAGTCGACAGCACTGCTGCCTTGCGCCGCCTATGCCCTCGACACACCGTCACTTCCAGCTTCGAGCTCCCTTCCTCAAACTCCATGTTCTCGTCAACATGCTATCATAAAAAAAAGGCACAGCATCTCTCATCCACCTCTCCTAGTAGAATTTCTCTGGGTGGAGGCCGTAGTTCGCGCAAACTCGGGTTTTTTTGGCAGTGAATACGGGTGGTATCCATCATCCAAATGCCACCGAGACTTTGCGAGGAAAATGGAAACATCTAGACTATTTGGTGTGGTGATCGATCCACTACTGGTCATTAATAAACAATATAACCAATATGCACCATCTTTAATCACTTATGGTCAGTAATGGTCATTGTTACCAATTGTTATTGCAATGGTTATTGGCAATTACCAATGAACAATACCTTGTTTACCAATTTGATAGTGGGCGAGTAGTGGTTAACAATGATTGCCACTATTGGTAACTGGTTAACCACTCATTACTAACCATGATTCACCATTGTGGACCACTGTTAACTAGTACTAACCAACTGGTAACACAAATCATAATCTTTCCTCGCTGAGCAATTCGATCCCGCCTAACTTCGCAGAGCCCAAGAGAAGCATGGAGGAAGACAATCGTGCGAAACCTGGCGAAGACTAGGGAGGACAACGGAATGATGTTCGTCCCCTTTAGAGGACTTAGCCAGATCATGATGGTGTTAATGGTGTTTGTTAATGATAGGTATTCATGCCATGGTGTTTTGTTTATTGATGGTTAGTGATTCAACCCCATGTTTTACATGGAGGCAAGCCAGAAAATGCAGAACATGATGGTTGGAAATGGTTGACAACATCCTTTTATGATAGTTCGTTAGCGATGGCTCTATTATGACGTTGATTGATGATGAGTGATGGCTAACAATAAGAGCCAAGAAGAACCTTTTGCTAATGTTAAAATCATGAAATGATTGATCATGGATGATGGATTTAATTCACCTTTTTGCTAACATTTCAGCCTTAATGCTGATTTGATTCATGATTGATCATGGATGATGGACGCGGTCATTCGCTTGGCGCTTCTCAGCGTTTCAATGACCATGGTCATTTGCACCGCTGGCAGTGGGGCTACAAGGCACCGCCTGGTGGAGCTTTGAACCAGTGACGGTTTGAGGATGGTTTGATCATGTTTATAGTATGACCCAGGGTTAGTTATAGGCCTCCGGCTATCGCGCCAGCATGGCGACAAGGCGGGCCGTGGGGTTACCAAGAGTTCATGATTGGTTGCTGGTGATTCTGCCATGGTGGTTCTAGATACATGCTGACTGCTTATTTAACGATGATCGTGGTGACTTAATAGTGGATTCGATTTGGAGAAGGGTTCCAGCATATGTGCAGAAAAACAACTTATCCAAAAAACTGCCAGGGAAAAACAGTTTGCAGTGTGGAAAGTATCCACATTTGGCGAATGGCTGGTGAATCATAGTGATGGCACCGATCAAATGACCTTACATTAGCTGGTACCTTTTGATTGTTCCGAATTGATTAGAAACGGCATATTGTAAGGCCCTTTTCTAATCAATTTGGTTAAAAGGCATTACCTTTTGATTGGATGATTGCATTTTGGTTAATGGCTGGTTTCATGCCCTTTCTAATCAACCCCCCTTTTCGCATTTCCCGGCAGTGTCACCTGGCATGAGTCAACCACCATTCATTGCCGGTGATTGAGCAACAATTTACCGACATTCCGCCAGCACTTCACTCTCATCCAACCATCATTTCAGCAATTCTCAACCTTGGTGATTAATGGTAACCCAGGATTAATAAACCCCTGGTTGATGATCATAGGGGGTATCCCCCAAGTTCGCCTTGGTTTTCCATTATAATGGTAACCCCCCAATTAATAAACCTAAGGTCAACATTAATCCTGGGTCAGCATTAACCATGACCAACCATTAATTGACAATTACTATATGAGCTATTCACCTGCGTGATTGGTGCGCCATACCCGGTGCCATACCACGCCACAACTGGCTCGCTCCAAGTAGCTCTGGAGCGATGGCGAGGCATCCGACTGCGACAAATCAAAGACTGAAAACGTGCCTCGGCAGTGCCGGGCTGCAAATCCGTGTCATAGGGAGAAAAATGGGTTAGCGTTGATAAGGTGATATCTATGACATAAGAAGAACTATTGGTGATAACCAGAAGTGAATTTACCAATGGGTTAACCATAAGTTTAGCACCATAGGCTGAATGATTAGCTGGGTCTCACTATGGATGGTTAGTTGATGTCATAGCCGGCTTATTGGTGTCAGCTATGAATAAGGTGATAAGGATGGTTAGTTGATATCATAGCTGATAACTATGGTGTTGTAGTTGGTATCATAGCTGATAAGGATGGTTACTTGGGTCTCACTTGGTTTCCGTGCTTCAGTACCAACTGTTACTTGCAATGAATAAACCATCAAAGGGGTAATCAATTCATGACCCGTACATGGCTTCTTTTACCAAAGCTAATACGATTGAGTGCACTTGGCTATATTTCAAGGATCGCAAATCATCCACATGCTTTAGCACAACAATCCTAGCGTTTTGCAACAATTGAAGCTGACTAGAATCATACTAATGATGTTACGATCTATCTATCTTCACCAATTGTACCTAGTATAGCTGACTTCCCAAATCACCATACATAACTTCTGTAACTACATAGATGATTGAAAGAAAATGAAAAACACACACCTTTATATGGCCAAAAGATTTTTTATGTGGACACGCAAACACAAACAAATACATACATATACGTATATATGTCTAAGTATTGGTTTAGCAAAACTTCGTTAGTTGGTATTGACCCATTCTCTATATGGGGGGTTTCTCAATAAGGGTACCCCCAAAATCATCCTTCATATTAATCACTCATATTAATAAACCAACCATTATAGTTGTTATATCTCCTATAAATAAAAATATATATTGGTTATTAACCCCTTGTTCATATCCATCGTCAACCAACCGCTTTTTTTGGGGTAGCCTATGGCTTGAGGTCCACCACCAGCCATGGCGAGCCAGCGCGCTTTCCATCCGAGACGCTGCCCGCCACGAAGCTCCCGGTGACCGAGAGGGAGGACGTCCACCGTTCGGCCTTGGACGATCTGCCATGGTCGGGTAGGTACCCCCAGGTGGGGGGTCCCAAGAAGAGCTGGGTTTCTTCGTGGGGGTCAATGATCCCTATAGCTACTTAGGTGGTTGGTGGGGTTTCATCAACATTGGCCTTAGTTCATTAATTTGTTGGGGTTACGAACATCTATGCATGATTATTTTCAACAGGGATAGAGATAGATGTTCATAGCTCCAACTATAAAACACTTTTGGTTGGGGCTGTTGAACATCTATCTCTAGGCATGATTCTTTTCAACAGGGACGCCATGCAAAAGCATCAGAATATTTCAACCATACAAGTAGCGTCAAAACACTGGTACGGCTGTGGGTCAATGTCTGCGGTCCTGCCGATTGCCATTTGATGACATGGCAATCGCGATGATCAAAAACTCGGTGACAGTCGCTATTATTTTTCTGGTTCGCGCATGTAGCTTTAAGAATAAAAGGCATCTGAGAATGGCAAAAAAACACAACCACCAGCAAACTACATGTTAGATATTCATGCTGAGTATCATTTTATTTCATGCTGTCAAATAGCAATGACAGTCATGGCAAAGGTTTCAACCACAATGCCGCATCAAATGTCAGGCTTTAAATGCTGAGATGTCAACAATGCGACTGTAGTTGTTGCAATGACTGACAATCACACTCATCGATTATGAGTTATCAGCTCTAAATCACGTGTCATAACAGCGGGAGTTCTCATGAAACATGTTTCTCATTTTGATAATTAATTTCGATAGCCACTTGATGTGAAAAACAACGCTCGTTGGCGGGACTGTGCGGTCGAAAGAATCGGCTGCTCATCCAAAGGCCTCCGGATGATAGTCAGCTACCATGTATAGGATCTTGCCCCGCCGTCGATGTGGCGATTGTCAGCCCGGAGGTTGGACGCATCACATGGACGGACCCAATCGTTCAGAGATTGGTCGCGCCGCCAGGCTCCGACAAATCATCTTTGCAGACATGGCCAACGGGCGCAGGAAAGCACCGTCTGCACCTGCGTGGTTCCGTGCTCGGCGCAGGTTTCGGCGGCTGCAATTGCCACCCATCAGCCATGACAATCCAACTATTGGCACAGCCGTGATTCACCATTGGCAACATTTCATCGGCGCTCCAGGGATGGCACCTCCGAAGCACCAAATCAGTAGGCGCAGTGCTGGAAAGAACATCCAAGGGTGCCGATGTGACATTGCTTCACCTCCCTTCCCTGCGTTCCGGCAAATTCTGGTAGCTATCACAATATCGAATTATACATTTGACTCTTCATCTGGATATTTATATAATGGTTCAGTTATCATAGTATTCATGGCCATGCTGACCGTAGTCTCCTGATGAGGATGGTGATTAGTTGTTTCGGTAGATTTCTTCCATGGTAGACTGGTTTATCATAGGAAGAGCCACCACAGCAATGCAAGATTTCTAACAGTTCAAACATAAACCGAACTAACAAGCTTGCTGGTTGTTGGTTGCCAACTAAATGACTTGTCAACCATTCATTGGCCAGCTTATCACCCACTAGTCACTAATCAACCACTGATCATCCATGAAGCAACAATGAATCAACCATATACTGTCTCAGCCATTTACCAACCATGACATATCATTGTATATCAACCATTTACCAACCACCAACCATCATCAACCAACCATTGACCAACCATAAACCCTTAACCCAGCCATAAATCATCCATCAATGCACCCGTGCCGCTGCTGGTCGCCATCCCAGGCACGTTCCAATCCCCCAGCAGTTCGCCGCCGGTGGCCGTGGTGTAGAGCCGCGCTTGGCCCAAGGAGTTGCAGACGCTCAGCGTGCCACGCACCGTGCTACTGCCACACCTGGGTACAGATGTCCGGCTGAAGTAGCCAATGCTTGGTATATCTATATCTGGTTGGTGGTTGAACCACCGCTATGAATATCATGTGAATATAATGGTTGTTATATCACTGGCCAATGGTTGGTATATCGCTGGTACATGCGGGTTGCCACATCCATCTGTATCCTGGTGGCAGGTGGAAATGTCCAGATTTTGTTGTATAAGTGGTTACGATTATAGAATCAGTCACCAGCTACTGGGCTAATATTAGCTGATATGGACTATTTCTATGGCTCAAGTAACTGGGTGAACTGACCATGAACTACATGAATTACTGGGTGGCATTGAAGAGTTGGCAGCTCCTTGCATTAGCATCCAGTAACATCCATGGTTAACGAGCATAGCTGGGTAAACTCACAACCAGTTTGCCCTAACCAAATGCCATGAAATAGTAGTAGGCAGCCAACCCCAAACAAGAATGCTAGAAAGCAGCATGATTCGACATTTTTCAACCTCATCTTGTTTACGTCGTGAATCCCTTGGCTGTTTACCGGCAAACAGTTGACAATGATTCTTTTACACTATGAACGGCAGGGCTATGAACTGCTTACCAACTATTCGTCCAGGGTTTGTTTGTCCATATCAATGATCACACACCATTGTCGACCTTGCGTAATGGTCATCGTTATTCAAACATCAGGCGTCGGTCACTAATTATCCTTGTCATTTCACCCCTACATCAATCAAACCACAACTTGCCACCATCAATAAAATCCAGAGACAACCATCGAACACAGTTACCAATCCACTTAATACAAGAATTTTGGAGATACTTAAATCACTTTAAACGTCATTATCTATCAAACATCACTTAGAATGAACTAATCCATCCACTAACCATCAATAGCACATATAGTAACATAATATACTGGGAGTGACAATGGTTACAGTAACCTGTAGTAGTCACTAATCAACCATCAATCAGCCATCACAATCCATGTGGGGTTATACTGTTATACCTTGCCGCCGAGCATCAAAGCTGACAAGGCATCCATGCATGCAAATCCTGCAGCAGGTTTGGTATGGATGGTGAGAGGTCGCACATTGTTGGCTATGATGGTTGGGATGACATTTAACGACGGATTATGATGGTAAATTATGGTCAAGTATGTGGTGAGTTGGTGGCTAATTCATCACAGGCGAGCGCATGGTTGTTCACTCGTAAGTCAACGCTACGATTCTTCAAGGTGTGGTGGTGAATTAGCTGGTTGATTCCAAAGGTAAGCGAGGGTGTTGCCCATAGTTTGTGTGCAAGAATTTATTCGTATAGTAGTGCTGATGAGATAAAATATGTTACAAATTCCACAGGCTGTTCGTGGCAATAGGCTGTGATTCGGAACAAGCTGATTGATGAATGATCAAACATGACTGAGAAGCATTCATCACCATGAAAAGCAATCAATACGCTGGTTCAGCATCACTAATGGTTCAATAAGCTAGTCATTCATCATGATTATGTCACAGTCACTAATTCACAATTTTATCATGAATAGTAGGGTTCGGTACGTATAGCTGAAAGTGATTGATGATGAATCATGATGCTTTTTGATGGTTATTGGCGTCAAAACAGAACGTATCCGAGCAATAATCGCAAAAAACAATGTCAAGGGGGTTGTCTGCTGGGTCTCTCAAGTTGGGAGTCATCAAGGCCGCAAAAATTGTGCATTATTACAACAGCATATCACTTGCCTGTTGAAAGGGAAAAAAGCCCTAAATGCGAATATCATGGTCATCAGGATGGTATATCACTGATTGTTGTTTAAGAATAATTCGATCTGCCAATGAAATTGTTCAACAAATGATAGTCAATTAACATCAGGGGATATATCTACCAGAACCGCAATGGTACATCTGTATATAGATCGTTTAATTGATGTTTGATAGTAGGTAAACCCATCCATCTTGGCCGTGGAAGCTAATTGGCACACTGCGAAAAGGACCACGGTCTTCTCCATTCCCACAACTTGCTCACCTTTTTACAGGCCACAAACTTCAATCCACCCACCATTCGCTGTGGTGATGGAGAGTGTTGTGCGTTGGTTGGAACTGCTTGTCGACATTGGTCTACTGCTGCTGGGTTTCTGTTGTAGTCCTATCAAACGCCACTGACCAAGCCAGTGATTTAACAAAAAAAAAGTTTGAAGTGGGAGCAAAATACTGCTTGGTAAATCCCTTCATCGGTAAATCATTGCTACTTTGTAAAAAGATGTAAAAAAACAATTGTCTACCAATTTACCAAGAGCAATATGTGATTTTTACACAGTAGCCGCAATTTTCTGTAGTAGCTGCACGCAAAATCCTCGGTATCCCCAACCCTAACCCCCAAATCTCCTACCCCCTCCCACCATATATTTTTTCATATTATATGCAAGCATGGGGGTAGGTGGTATATTGCGTTTAAGCAAAACAGAGCCCTCAATATAAAATATACATCTTTAAATTTTGCGTATGCAACATAGGGGGTAGCCCTAGCATGGATTCACAATACCATAAATTTTAATGTATGGTGATGGGGGGACTCCTGCTTACAAGTGTCTGCAAACCAGAAATCCAAACGTATAGAAGATAGGGGGGACCATCTATACTAACAACAATAGTTGAATAATCCCGAAGACATTCAAATGTATTCAAGTGGGGGGTTAGCCTGGTATCAGCCAACTCTGCCCTCAAATACCCCCTCTAACATGTTCCTAAACCATCCTTTTTCCCAACATAAACCCAACATAAAGTACCCATATGAGCCTTACATGGCCAAACATAGGCCCAACATGGACCCAATAGAGCCTCCAATTCGGTAAAACAACGCTCCAAAAAAACCCTCAACAAAAAACAATTTCGTTGAGGGTTTTTTTTGGCCCATTAATGAGCCCAACATGGGCCCAGATTGTGTCAAGATAGCCTTAAGATGGGCCTAACATGTTCCTAAACCATCCTTTTTCCCAACATAAACCCAACATAAAATACCCATATGAGCCTTACCATACCTGCGGAAATGTATGAAAGCAATGGGATACCTGGAAGGAGCATGTGGGCCTAACAAAAATATTTAGGCACAGCCAATTTATTATTCCCCAAAAATTGCATGCAATAAGCAAATCCTCATAATGTATTAGCCCCCCCCCCTACCTTCAACATGCAATATGGGGAGAGGACATCTCCCAAATGTATGAAATGGGGTGGGCCTAGCTCTGAAATCCATTCAAGAAATTCCACACGCAAGCACGGATATACATTTCTCATTGTTTTGGATAAGGACCCCCTTGAAAATGTATATTATTTTCAACCCTCCCCCCCCTGACTATACATTGTTAGGGGTAGGTGATTCCTTGGTGTTGCATCCCAAAATTGGTCAGCAAAGCCATGGATGCTTCGGCGAAGTCAGTAGCCGGGCCAAACGCAACCAAGGATTATATGTCGCTTACTGAGCATCACAAGGATTGTCAGTAGTATCATCAACCACTATTGACCATGATTGATTAATCATGATCAAACACTATGAGTCGAAACTCACCAGAATTCACTGGGATAAGCCATGAAGATCCATTGTGTATACTTCAAACCTATGGTGCCACAAACCATTGGTCAATCACATGAATGACCAACGCGAATCATGACCAAGAGCTTACAGTATGAACAACAAATGTTCATAGCGGCTGCTTGATTGGGAAGATCGCCCCATCTCCCTTGGTCACCCTGCAACCATGCGCTGAAACCGCTGTGCAGCTCCTTTCACCAAAAGAGATGGGTCGAGATGAAGAAAATCCAGGGCTGACGTCGCCAGATCCAGTTGTGCCTGGGGCATCGCGAAGCAATCAAGAAACTCCACAGTTGGTATCACCAGAACACGGGGTTTATCCATCGAAGTATGTACAGTACATGGTGGTTCCCAAACTAGGGTACTCCCAGTTATCATTCTTTCTATTAGCCATGGCTGAGTGTTAAAAGCCGTTACTAGCCATCAGCCATGGCTTTAACACTCAGCTGCCATGTGAAGCCTTTGGTTGTTAAACCACGCAGCTGCCCAGGAGATCACTTGGGGTCTCAGGTGGGCGAGCCCCAAGTTACCATGGTGATGCACTGACCGACGTGGAGAAGCATGATGGTTGGGAACGGGGATCACCCAGCATGATGGTTATCAACATGATTGATGGGGATACCATGATGTGATAACATGGTAGTTACCATAGTTTGATGGATTCTTGGGTACCACCATGATGAAAACACTCACCAGAGTCGACGGTTGTTGCGCTACTTGGCCAACCACGATGGTTGGGCAGGGCATGGGGCCGGCATGGGTCAATAGCAGCCAAACAATTGTTTGCTCACATCCCAACAGCTCATGGGTTTGTCCAAACAAGACGTACCCTCAAAACTGGTGGTTTCCTTACTAAATGACAGTGATCATTATTGGTTGGTTGAAGGGTAACACCATTTATGGCCAAACCCACATTTACGGGATCTGAACAGCCAGGAGTGCCCTTGGCCCAGTGGCATATCTCCTGGACCATGAAACAGTATGAAGCTTTATTCAGTGTCATTACCCGAAATAATTAAGACATGAGATCAGACTTCATTAAGCCTACATAAATCACATTCATATTCACTTAATTAAGGCTTATTGATGCGGGGAACCTTCATAAAAAAAAAACTGATGGCCCATGGAGCATATCTCATTTATCGCTGATTCCCCAGCAAACACCCTCAAATAAATGCAGTACTGCCGCCACGCTACGTAGCTTCGCAGCAGCAAAGTGAAATCCGAGTTTGCTGCATCAAGGACTGCCAGGGAGGAGCCTGAGCACATACCTCAGGCTGAACGACGGAGGAATGCGCGTCCGGAGGTTGGTGATGGTTCAGAGTGGTTCAAAATGGTTTGTAGTAATGGTTTGTGATGGTTGATAGACATGGTGTATGGTGGGTAATGATGGCCAATGATGATGATTAACTAAGCAGAATGCAATGAAGAAAAAGGCAAACCTGAAGAAACAAAATAACAACAACACAAATTAGAGAATAAAAGGGATATCATGTGCTCAATGGCCAATGATGGTTAGTAATGGTGAAGGACACAACACTTAATTATTGCTCCTGATGGGTTCATGATGTTTCATAGTGGCTGATTCATTATATTTACTAGCAGGTGTTTGCTTTAGGCCACGAGTCGCTTTTGGTTGCAGTATGATAAAGAGCCTTTCAACTCGATTTCGTACTTCCCCATGTTTCATCACCAGGACTCCTGACAATGCTGCGGGCCGTGCTGGTCATTTTATTGTGTACTGTTGAGTGAAGATACCTATAAGGAATTGCACTTTATCCAAGCCTGGTTAAATAATGATTTTGAATGGAGTCTAGATGAACTTCATGAAAGGATGCCCCATAGCATTCAAAAACCAATCGAACAATCTGATTGCCAATTTCATCCCCTGAAAACAATGGTTGTTTGCAAACATGGGTTGAAAGCTTCAGCATTCATTTGAAAGCACATCAGCCATTGAAGGCCATGAACTGGTTGGTGGTTTCAACCCCTATGAAAAGTTTTAGTCAACCAACCAGTTGTTAATGATTACTAGGGAAAAAACATGTTTGAAACCACCAACCAGATGAATCATCATAAATTTGGCCGAGGCTGCGCTTTGATCAGCGCAAGCCAGCCTGTGACTTGCGCCTTGTCTGCAGGAAAACGTGCTTTCCATGCAAACTTTCCACCTGCTTCATGGCGTGCGAGGGACGTTCTCGTTCGGACTCGCCGAGGGGCCCCGATGGGCGTATGGGCCACATGGCCTCTGCTGGACACTATCACTGCCTATTTGTGCACCCAGGTCGAAAATCGATCGACTCCCGAGGGCCGAAGCGAGGCGTGACCTGCGGAGATGACGCCTTTCTAGCTTCTCTGCCCACGACTATCTTGCTACTTCGTGTGCTGGCTCATCTGCTGCCTGTCAGAAACGTGAAAGAACACCAAATCTTGAAGAAACAACTGAAATTGCATGCTTTGACTTGAAAGTCAAATCCAGGAAAGTGCTGCTGAATATATTGGATGTCAAACAGAAAAAATCTGGGATAGTCTTGGTAGCCCCTGTTGTGAAATTGGAAAATTGGGGGGTGGTCTATTGGTATTGTCATTGTGGATCTCCCATCATTTGCCATCAATCGACACTGAGGATCTTGTTGACTATTATCCATGGTTCAGTAGGAATGGTGATTAGCGACGGATTATTTGTCACCGTTACAATTTACATGAGAAACCCTTAAAACAATCTTCACCATTCTGACCATGATGTGCGTTTATCACCAATAAAATATTGTCAACCATTGCACGTTATGAAAAATTACATCCTCTTCGGCCATTACTTATGACCATGAACAATGGTCATTACTTATCACCATGAGCAAAGGTCATTCCTTATCACCATGAGCAATGGTCACTACTTGTCACCAGGAGCAATGGTCCTTACTCAACATTATCAAGAATCGATAGCCAAATGACCTGTCTTTATTCAAAATCGGTAGTTCTCCCCTGGTTGTATCTTATGGTCAACCATTATTAAGCATCAATATTCATCATTATCTGTCATCACTGACTACGCCATGGCTTCAATGATGGTTAACTATAGAATCATGATTTCCATTCTTATTAGCCATCATGAACAAACCCAATATTCATCATCCTCATCCCATTGTCAACATTTGTGAACCATGATTTTATCATGGCTTTCCCAGGGGCCTCTAACCCCAACAGCTGCACACCCAGTTGTAACAACATCCGCCCGCGGCGTTCCAGGCACTGCCCCGAAGAAACGACGAAAACTCCAAATTTACAAATCCAAGAGCCTGGTGAACAGCGGTGGAAGGCGAAGGTTGATGATGGTCATCAGCCATGGTTTATGGTTGACAATGGACGGGTAAATAGGGTTGATAGTGGTTATTAACCATCTTTAATGGTTGATGATGGTTGGGTTTATGACTATCATTTATTTGATGGTTGGGTCTATCAATAGATTCATGGTTGACAACAGATGGGTCTATGAATAGCATCACCATGGTGAACATGAAGGTTTGGAATGGTTACGAATTTATATGAATGGTTAATCATGCTTGGTTTGGTCAGGTGGCTTATTTTCTAACCGCGTTGCATGTTCAACCATGGTTGAGAATGGCTAGGTCTATCATGGGGTTTTAAGTTGACTTGTTTACAAAGGCTACTGAATGACTGACTAAGTCAGGCTGATGACTCAAGTAGCTATGGTTACTCAAAATGGTTGAAGATGAAACTTGGTAGTGGTTAATAATTCACTTGCCTAGGATATATAAACTATGTTTAAATAAACCGACGCAATGGAATGGTGAATATTCTAACAGGGTTACTGGTGAATCTAACCAGGTGGGTTATCCCCTAACGTCACTGATTGGTTGGTTCATCATGGTTCAGGAATATTTGCTAATGCTGGTTGATAATGCTGATTGATCATGTTTGATGATTCAGGCTGAGAAAGAGAGATCAAATCAGGTTGATACCGGTTGGTTATTGAGACAAATGCTTGACCTATAATGTCTCACAATGAGCTACTACTTCACGATAGGCTAAGAGTCAAACCCCATCAGTTATGGTTGGAGCTTATTCCCGCTTGAATAGCTGAAAAACAACACGGGCGGCTTACGACCGGCTTGATTATAGACCAAGGCTGGGAACACCAATGTATTGGACTAATACTCGTCCTTCAAGGTATATCCAAGCAATTACATGGTATGAGTACGGTGGACAATGGCCTAGATTGGTTGACTATAGGAGTTAAGCACCAGCAAGCAGCAATGACGATGAATTTTTATAGTTGTTACCCCGTGGTTATCTAATATAGATGACTGGATCCACCATTTGTAGATTCATTTATTGGAAATGGCTTGCGGTTCCGTTCACCTTTGATTAGTGCAGAGCAGTGCGGCAACCCTGCAACATTAGTGATGTCTAGACATTCTGGAGGCCTAGAACCATTTTCCTGTCTTGCTACTTGGTTCCACTGCGAAGGGTATAGTATCGGGCATGAATTGACCAGCCATAAAGAACTATGGATCAGAACCAGACATATCGTGATTAACAGTGACTGGTCGTTGGGAAAAGATGGTGACAAAAGCCACGAGTGGGTACAAACGCAGGGTGTATAAACAACCAGGTGGCACAACTTCAGCCTGCCAGGCAATGCCCGTGAGCACATGGGAATTTGAATTGACGACCCACATCTTTGCGTGCCAATGATGTACTTCACCATGATGTTGGGTCTTGTTGACGCGTTCCCATTCTCCACCGGCTTTTACATCTTCGCCGGTACCAAATGCTAAGGCCGTGATGACGATCTTGCTGTGTTGCTTAGAAGCATGCCACGTTTTGTGAACCACCCTAGATCGTGCACTCTCATCGTCTTCTGAGTGTCCAGTGACACGCGCTCCTAGGCCAAAAAATGAGTTGCTGTGCGCACAGTGCAACCTGCTCGGTTGGATAGTGGCCTCGGGCGTGGCCGTGGCCCTGAGCAGCCTGTTGGGAACCACCGACCTTGTCGTTTCCAATGGCTGGTTGATTGGAAGAAGTTCCTCCCAGCGCTGACGCGTGAGTCAAGTTTATTTGCTGACCCTCTTCCAAATTGACAGCTGGTGCCTTTCTTTGTGGCATAGCTTGCAACTGCGAACATCAAGCTCACCAGAGCTCTCACTGTCACTCTCAGGCTCTAATTTCACAGCAACAGGTACTGTAGGAGCCATCAAATGTTGCAACTGATCCCTTCCAGAAAAATCACTCTGTGTGGGAACTTCTCGACCAGATCTGTCTTTCAACGCAGGAATCCGCAACCGCCAGTACCAGGTCCTACATTGGTCGCTTTTTATCGATCACAAGATATGGACATGTGTACAGACATATGTACATGAACATGAGTACGCGCAGAGATGACACAAAACATGATTGCAAACCAAACTTGGTTTCTCACTGGTGGCCATTAGATGAGCATTTCCCCGGTGACAAAACCTTGGTTGGTCAAGCAGCAAGCACTCCAGCCGTCTTAGATACCCTGCAACGAAATCGTTTGTTGGTGGTTATTCCTATCTACAACCATGAACCAAATGACCAATCATCAACAGTAAAAAACAAGTTGGTCCCAGTTTAGGTCGCCTGGTTGATCAAGGCTTACCACTTTTTTTCGAACATGACCGTCTGGTTGAGAACCAACGAAGTTCAACCATTGATGTTGGTTGTCACTGAGTTACCCAACATTCTATGCTAGTTCTTCTCAATGATCAACCATAAAGTGGCTCAGGCCACCAAACCTCATGGCACAACATGAAATGTTTACGAAACTGACCAAGGTCTGCCAAGGGTATCCGCCACCATGCAGTGGCCAAGAAACTAGCAAAGAGGAATCTGCTTGTGCGGAACCTGCAGGGCGAATGGCGGGAGAATTTTCGGTGCTGAAACTGACTGCTAGTGTGGATAATACCCACGAGTCAATAATGATGGGCCAAAACAAGTAATTTTGCAATGACTTTTCTGAATCAGTCGAGAGCCAGTTTGTGAACCAGAAAAACGAATGGTTGAGTAACTAGTCAATTACAAAGTGAAAAATTAAACATATAATAAACATAAAATAATGATGATATTGATTGCCTGATTAGCAGGGAATCGCAGCAGTTTCACCATGTCAGGCAGCGCCCGTCCATGATACGCTCCAGCAGTGGGGCCATTTATCATGGCCCGAACGAGCCGGGGAGCTTGCCCACAGGTGCTATACATGGTTGCGGGAAAGCCTTGTTTTGACGGCTGGGCCCATCCATACGGCCCGCAATCAGAAACCGGATTCCACTATTGCGGTGTAAGGCTGCCAGAAGATTCAGTCTGCACCTGGTCGCACCTGGCGGAATCCAGAGAGTAAATCTCTGTCGGTTGGCTTGATTTCCACAGTACTGCGCACTGCCTCGGTGATCTCTGCTCCATAGGAGTTATGGAGCAATAAGGCCCATGACGCAAATTTGTCCGTGATAAGCACGCCAGTAATATAATAAGCTCAAGCCCAGCAATCACAGGTAGATGATTTCCGACTACATCAGCTAGCCGTTCTGAAGGGGATGTTTTTCTTGTTGAGTTCTATGTTCCAGTATAGCCGTGCGTCAGTACCCAGCCCTGAAGCGGCGGTCTGAGATTTCGAGCAGATGATTCAGCCATGATGCGATGATGCCCTCCGACGCTCCGATGTTTTTTCTCGAGCCGCCACTTGTTTGAATACCCCAGTTTCAACCTAGAGTGCGGAACACCAAGCACACCTTCTTGCACACATTGTACCTCGCGTACGGAGAACGTTGACCTGTGCTCTTCCACTGCTTCAATGGTAAGTTGTGGAAAAGCCGAATCATCCTGAACAGTTTGTCATTGCATCTTCCGTGGGCGCAACATGCAGCGGCGGTCTTGGTGCTTCGCAGCCGGAGTCCCAGGGCTGCTCGCTCGCGGAGGCCGTATCCGCCGCGGCCTTCCTGACTCCTTTTCAGCGAGATGGAACCGCTGCTGAATCAATTTTCGCCTGGCAAAAGGACCAATCCTGGAAGTCCGACGTGTTGGAAAGTTTAGGGCCTTCCTTCGAACGAGCCAATGGCATTGCCACCTTCCAGGCCTTCCTCCTTTAGAAGTCCAGTGTCACAAGCCAGCAGCAGTGCAGGATGGCTTAATGCGAGCTGGGACCCTGACAACACCGCCATTGGCTGACCATGGACTCTATTCTCAAACATTAATTCCTATCTTTGCGGATTGGTGGCTGCACAACTACTTTAATACCAGGCTTTCCAGAAAACATCCATATACATGAACTATCAAATACACCGTGCCACTGGCGATAAACCTCTCTAATCAAGCAGCACTTGGATGTGCAGCCAGGGTTATAACTGGGATATACAGTAACCATGGCTATAAACCTTGTAACTTAGCTTACAACATCTATAACTGGTTGGTGGTTCCAACCCATGTGAAAAAATATGCTTGTCAACCAACCATTTGTTAATAATTACTAGGGAGACGGATAATAACTAACCAGTTTGGAAACACCAACCATTTGTTGACCAACCATTAAATAACAATGGTTATTAGTTTATCAAACCATTGTAACTAACCATCTGTTTGTTAAGTGTTTAGAAACCCCAACCAGCTATAAGTACGGTCACGCACTACTGGGCATGCCAACCTCCAAGCACCGCACAACGCCCCAACCGTTGGATGCGCCTTGTAAAGAAAGGAAGAAGTCAAGGCCTCAGTGCGAAGATGGCAACGAGTTCCCTGGGCGTCCCTACATGGTGTTTCTTAAAATGGGATGCCCCCAAAATGGTTGTTTTTTTGCTATAGATTGTTAGTTTTGGATGACTTAGGGGTACCCCTATTGAGAGAAACTACCACATGATTATAGCACAAGGTAAACAAAAATAGCACAGGTAATACAGCAACAGTTCCCTTCATGGTTACGAAATGGTCATGAAACTAGCACAAGTAATTGGCTATTCATGCTTAGATAAGAATTCATATTTCACTAGTGTTGAAAACTGGTGCTTAATAAACCACTAGCCAGGAGGAATGATTCAAAACCAATGGCTAAGTACGGATTAAGCAATCTTGATTCTAGGATTTAATAACCAACTAGACAGGCGCTTCAAAATGGTTAATGATAACAACCAACAATAAGGAACATCAACCAACACCCATTTACCCATGGCTAGATTGATGGATGAAATTGTTGAGCGATGTGAATACCAAATCAAGCAACATAGGCCATTGTCCACCATAAACTTGATTGACCAGTTTATTCAAAAACAAGTTTGTGACCATTCAATGAGTCATGCACCTACCTTTACTTTGTTCCCAACTGGTTATGGCCTAAGTTGGTCTCTAAGCATGTCATATTCAGCCTCTACCCCCTGTGAGTTTTCACCATTAATCAACATCAGTTATTTTTGGCCATAAACGATCATCATCATGATTAATTAAGCAAAATCGAACAATCACAAACCTGGCAAGGCTATCAGCAAATAATCACAATCGATCATTGTGAACTTACCCTTCAACAAGCACTGTTGGAAGCAATGAATCATTCTTCCAGCATGTTCAACCGTTATCAGACACCTCTTTAACTGTCAGTAAACACTGTGATGTTCATTCTCATCACCATCATTAACCAACTCTTCATCATCATTCAACTGCTACTACCTGGCTGTATGTCTGCCTATGATGCAACACAGACTCATCACAGACCAGATGCCAACCACCAACCCCACCATCTCCTGAACCATGGTCACCACCCCTGGGTCGCCCACATCCACTGGTCAACCATCATCATTCACCATCTTCAACCAACAACCATCATTACCCATGATCGCCAACCATCATAAATCACCACCATTGCCCCTGGTTGTTAACCATCACCATCATCAAAAATCACCATGATAAACCGCCACAAATCACTTATCAATCATCATACACCGTCATAAACCACCAACCACCAACCACCAACCCAGCCATCAGCCCCAACCAACCGCCATGGGGTCCACCTGCCGGGTACTGCCAAGCCGCTGGCGCAGCCCCAGGCTGGCCGCCGCGACGGCACCGAAGACCCCAACGGCACGGCGCCCGACGCAGGAGGAGAGGAACCCGAGCGGCTGGACCTGGGGAAGCACGGCACGGGGGGCGGCAGGAGCTTCCACTGGCCACCACAGGTTGGACGATCCACTGATGCAGCAGGATTTATAGTGATGAAAACTGTGGATTGTGATGGTGAAGTGGATGGTTAACATGATGGATGAAGCGTTGAGTAGATGAAGGATGGCGAAGGATGGCGAAGGATGGTTGTGTGATGATTTAGTTGGATGGTCATATGATGGTTAAAAAACAATGAATAATGATAGTGGAATGACGGTTACGAATCATTCATGGTTGCTGATCAGCATCATTGTGATGGTTTTGACCATTGATGTGGTTTGAAAAATGGCGATGGCTTGCAAACATGATGATCAATCTATGGATTGAACGGGATACCCCTGGCTCGGAATCGCTCCTCCCAATCACCAGCCAGTGATGATCAATAACTGGCACTTACTATGATCATGAACAAAGGGGCCAGTAATGACGATTCATGATGGCGAACTATGGTGATAATAACTTTGTTTCCTTCGGTCACTATCCACCTGCTTGTCCACCCAGTGATGGTCCTCTTTGTCCAATAACTTTGATGCTTCTCCCAGCTTTCAAGAGCTGCACGGCAATGTAAGGGTCACCCACCTTCCCCCACAGCTGACGGCGACACTTGAAAAGGGAATTCTGCATTGGTCTTGATCTTGGCGACTGATAGGGCAAACCAGAAGAAGGAGCGCCACCGCTTCCAATCTTTCATCAACAGCATACTCCCAGTCTCCTGCGCGAAGCCTTCATACGCAGCGGGCAGAGACGTAGCAGCGTAATGAAACTCATCGTCGAAATGTGGCCCCGTTGCCTCGGCGAGGGTCAGCGAACACCTCATCCAAGGCGGGTCTCGGCGACAGGGTCATCGCTTCCGGATGCTGCATTACGCTTTGTAAAGTGGCTTCCAAACTCTTCCCATTGTCGCCGCTGCTGCTGTCAAACATCATCCAAAGAGGGTGAGCTTTGTTCTTCACAACTTTCGGTGGTTACTAAGCCGAGCGACATCACTTTGCAAGTGTGTTTTCTTCTGATCTGGCGACCGATTGTCCAAAGCTTGCCTTCGCCACTGTCGTGTCCTAGTGTTCTAGACACATCTCCTTGGATTTCGGGGCCTACCTCTCTTCATGGCACATTTCACGCAGAGATTCATAACAAGCAATCATGTGAAAGAATCAACTCCAAGATCCGGCAAAGAGTTCACTCATAGGGGGAAGTCACCAAAGTCCATCGTCAGCTTTAATTGTGCGGTCGATTGGGTTTGCTAAAAGATAAATCCTGCCTTGGCATTGTTTATTAGCAACCATGAATTCACATTAACAATTGTATATTGCGGGTGTCCTGTCTTTTTGTAGGTCGTCTTCCACATGTTGCGTGGCTCAAAACAACTCCCTTTCACTGGGTATTGGTGCCAATGGTGTGAACCTCTCCCAACCATAATATTGATGAACCAGTCAAAATCACGCGATCCCCCAAAACAAACCGTCATAACCAAACATCGCATGAATCATTGACAACCATGGTGCAGCCTAATAACTCATTCTTGTGACTCATATTCAATGGTATGATTGACCATAGTGGTGCTATCCATACCCAGTGCTCGCTGCCAGGTGACGACAAAATGGCTAAAGCAGGTCCGACATGAGCGAAGCAGCGTGAGGACGATGGGGGCTCGAAATGGATAAAGGACAACACTGGCAGAAGAACTCCTGCGCTGGGGCTGCTTGTCGCGCCTTGCTGATGAGCACCTGGGAGTAGTGGATAGACTATCAAAAATGGTAACAATGGGGACCTGCCGATAGGCATGGGTTATAGTGGTTGGAATCAGAATGGTTGGCAAGAATTGACCATGGTTCAAAAATTCTAGACATTTAAACATGGTTCAACAATGTTGTTTTCCAATAGTGATTATTTGCCATTGGAATCAATTTTATGAACCATTAGTAACATTGGTTTAGCAATGATTAATAGTGGTTGGAATCATTAAGCATGGCCTAACAATGCTCACCATGGTTTGTAGGATAATCAACAACGGTAGATGCCTTCAGACATCCTGGAGAGCTCTGAGCCTTGACAAAATGATTTCATTGATGAACATCGAGGATGGTTGTCAAGTACCCATATCCGATCATCAGTCTTAAACATCTGGTAATAAACATGGCTGGATGTGGTAATCAACTCTGTCTACCAAGTCAATCACTGTTTAATAGTAGTAGAATGATATTGTCTGTCCCAGTGAGGTTGATTATCTATGGCCCACCCATGGGATAGCGGTGGCAATTGATGGTGATGGTGTCACTTGTGGCAGAAGCTGCAACAACTGAAGTGGTTGAATACTTCCACTGGATTTTTTTAGGGGTTCTCCAATAAGCTACAGCGGTTTGAGAATTCCCATCTTTCACTGGAATTGATTCGGAATTCCCATCTTCACTCTAGGGGTTCCACCATTAATGACTTTGGAATTCCCTACTTCCGAAGCATCAAATGGGAATCTGGAATCACAAGAGATGAAAAGGAATGAAGAATCACAATCTGAGGGTCTAATCACACCGATCCAAATGCTTTCTTTACTGGTTATTGATCCTTCCCGATTGTTACCCGGAGGTCACCGACTCATAGGAACCATTGTTTATCATCAAACATCCTTGCAGAATGAGTTGACCATCATATTCATTACAGCAAGTGATTAACAATGATCAATCCATCATGTGCATAACCAACGGTGGTTAATAACGATATGTGTGCATTATATATACTTCCGTAATTTGCTTATCATAGACTCGCCAGTGCTTTTTGATCTTGGAATTCCCAGACCTGTTTCAGTTGAACAGTGTCGCCACAGGCCGTCAATGAACAACTTAAATGCCGCATCTTTGATCACAAATAGCACTCTCGTCTATCATAAAACATCTTTTACCCCTAAATCCTCCGCCTTAGTTCTTCCACATGGCTGTGGATCAAAACCCTTAGTCCCCCTGGTTCCCCTATCATTAACCATCTTTTTCCCTATAAAATTGTTGGTTGTTATCCCCCATTATTGGTTGGTTAACTGCTTGACCCATAGCCATGCACCATCTGTCCAGCACGCGCGAGAGATTGCGGCAACATGGGCAAGTCAAAGCTTGCGACATCGATCACCGAGAGAAAGAACGCAAGCCTGAAGAACACTCATGGCTGATCAGCAGTAGAGTGGCCACATGAGTAGTGATCAATGAAGATGAATAGTGATGAATTGGGATGCAAAATAGTGATCAATGAAGATGAATATTCTGAATAGTGATGAATTGGGATGCATAATAGTGATCAATGAAGATGAATAGTGATGAATTGGGATGCAAAATAGTGATCAATGAAGATGAATATTCTGAATAGTGATGAATTGGGATGCATAATAGTGATCAATGAAGATGAATAGTGATGAATTGGGATGCAAAATAGTGATCAATGAAGATGAATATTCTGAATAGTGATGAATTGGGATGCATAATAGTGATCAATGAAGATGAATAGTGATGAATTGGGATGCAAAATAGTGATCAATGAAGATGAATATTCTGAATAGTGATGAATTGGGATGCATAATAGTGATCAATGAAGATGGATAGTGATGAATTGGGATGCAGAATAGTGATCGATAATGATGAATAGTGATGAATTGGGATGCATAGTAGTGATCAATGAAAATGAATAGTGATGAATTGGCGTGCATAATAGTGATCAATGAAGATGAATATTCTGAATAGTGATGAATTGGGATGCATAATAGTGATCAATGAAGATGAATAGTGATGAATTGGGATGCACAATAGTGATCAATCAAGATGAATAGTGATGAATTGGGATGCATAGTAGTTATCAATGAAAATGAATAGTGATGAATTGGCGTGCATAATAGTGATCAATGAAGATGAATATTCTGAATAGTGATGAATTGGGATGCACAATAGACAATAGTGATCAATGAAGATGAATAGTGATGAATTGGGATGCATAATAGTGATCAATGAAGATGAATAGTGATGAATTAGGATGCAGAATAGTGATCAATGAAGATGAATAGTGATGAATTGGAATGCATAATAGTGATCAATGAAGATGAATAGTGATGAATTAGGATGCAGAATAGTGATCGATAATGATGAATAGTGATGAATTGTGATACATAGCGATCAATATGAATCACACTCATCTCGCCCTAAGCAACCATAATAGTATTCACAGAGGTCAACACTGTCAATCCTGGTAGAATCTATGGTCAACAGATGGCCGATCAACAGTCTATGGGGATCAATTGTCGCTGAATCATCAAGACAAATGTGGCTTATTACCATATTGGTTGGTCAAGACTTGTTAATGGGTTCAATCACTATGTCTAGTTTCCTTTTGTGCAGCCCATCAACACTGCTTGATAGTGGCTAGATACTAGATACTGGCAATCAAACCGTGATTGCTCAGCTCACTGGTTAGCGTCCGATTCCCCAGTTCGTGCTGCTCAACAGTAGCTGATTCAGTATATGATGTGACATGTTCACAGTTGACAGGTTGGTTGATTGATCCCAGCGCCACCATCATCATTGCTTCGAACTGGCTTTCTTCGCGAATTGGCTGTGGGTTCAAAACCCTTAGTCCCCCTGGTTCCCCCAATATTAATCATTGTCTTCCCTATTATGACTGGTGATAATTCCTCAATTTTGGTTGGTTAATATTGACCCATGGCCATATATAGCTGGTATATCCCCAATAGTTGCTAGTTGATATCCCCCATTATTAACCATTAACCAGTGGCCGGTTGGTTAACTGCTTGACCTAGCTCGCCAATTGGTCACCAACCACCGGGATGGGGACCAGCACGAGCCCCGTGCAACCAGGGAGCTCAAAGCGAGCCAAGCCCGACGAAGGCAGCGGTAAATCTGCCTTCGAAAAGCTGTGCCTTGATCAGCGGCGGCTGTGAGTGGCGGCTGTGAGTGGTGCGGCTAGCCGCTAAGGGTCACCTTCCCCTGTTGCGAAAACATGGTGAGTGGTAAGACTAGGACACGAAGGTAGAACCTGAGAGCACTAAGTGGCTAGTGCCATGAGTGCTTGCTGACGGTTGATGATGGGGTCATGCTTCAGCGGTCATGCTGATGACAATTGATGATGCTTAGTAATGGCTTGCAACTATTACACTTATCCCAGCCTGAAGATGCTTTCTTACTTATGGCTATGGCCACGTAGCGGTTGAGTAATGGATAGGAGCAAATAGATGACGATCAATACTGGTTACTTATGTTTGAATAGGGCAAATAATACATGCTCGTTCAGAATCATGACTGATGGTTCTTGTCTGCTAATAATGAAAGTTCACCAGTGTTTGCAGTCATGAGAGAAGTTAATAATAAAATAGCATTCGCGGCAAACGTTATTCATTGACTTGTGGTTGACAGATCATTGTTTTGGGAAAATCACATAACGATTGATAAACGATGATTTATAATGAGTTGAGACAAGCTAATAATGAAATAAACCATTGTGACTCATCATTGTCATTCAAGCTGTTTATGACTGGTCATGAGATACGGCCAATGATGGCAATAATGGTCATTCGTGGGTAGTATTGGCTCATCAACTGCCCGCATGGCTGGCCATGGTTGTGTAACCTCCAGCCAGCACGGGAACCGTGGCAGCCTCCTTCACTAGCTACGGGTCGGGTTGATCATCATCATCATCATCATCATCATCATCATCATCATCATCATCATCTCATCTTCATCTTCATCATCATCATCATCATCATCATCATCATCATCATCATCATCATCACCATCACCATCACCATCACCATCACCATCATCAAGGGTAAGCAAATGATGTGAATGATTCACCCTTTAAATCATAATCAACAAATTCACCACAACGCTTGTGCTAGGACCCTACAAACATTTGCGGATCACAAAGTAATAAATGACGGGTAGCAATGGGTTCCAAAAGTCCTGGGCTTGATACCGCTCCACAGAGGTTGAATAGGCATGAATCAGGAACCAGCAAAGGACCTTGGAAACAATCCAAGAGCTGCCTGCATTCGTAAGTGGTCTGAAGTAGCCCATCTTTTTCGGCACGTCTATGAGCAAAGTGGTGTACGATGGAAAGTAGGTCACAATGGGAAAGCATGGCCGCTTCCCTTACTCCCGACAACATGGTTCACATTTAGATATTATCAGGGTTCATCAAGCGGTATGCCAGTTGGTTGGGGACGGTCAACCAATCACTATGCAAACTTCCCCATAGTCACAGGTTCACAAGTACATCATAGTTCCTGTACGAATCAATCAGCTTCGCCAGTTGGGAAAGAAGTTGTACACCCAGGTCAAACAGCAAACATACTGGCAATAACTTACAAAATGGTTGACAAGAACCCACCTAAAATCAATCAGGGCAGCCATGCACTCAATGAGTGAGAGACCCTATCATCAGCCAGCTAGATTTGGCAGGCCATCATCCAGTTGGCAGAATAAGCTGAACAAACATCAATAAGCTGACCCTATCATCAACCAGCTCCATCATCAGGTCCTAACAACACGGACTTTGAGCACAGCTACGAGGACACGAAGAAGTCCGGTGCTGCAAAGTCCAGGGCTGGTGACACCTGCGACGCTGGCAATCCCCATGACCGGCACCGCCGGATCCGTGAAGGGCAAAGCCTCCAAGCATCGGTGGAACTGGAAACAGCATCAAAGTCGGACTATTCCGATGATTTAGTGGCCACAAATGGTAAATCAATCATATCCCCAAAAAAACCTGAAAAGCTAAGGGGGTTTAGTAGTAGCTATCATCCACCCAGTTACTAGAAATACGGAGGGGGTTCTTCAGGCTTTTGACCGTCAAGACCCACAGCCCAATGGCTTCGACGACATACGGGATAGCCTCTGGTACACTAACCTGGCAATGGAAAATCCACCATTAATTGATGTTTTCCCTGGGATTCACTATAAAATATAGTCAAAGTCCATTGCTATGTTAGTTTACCGGAGGGTAGAGCATTGGTTCCATCGTAGTGACCATCACATAGCACCCCTCAGCAGTGCTGCCGCGCCACCGGCTCCGAACGTGCCATGCTGTGCGAGGAAGGTGAGGAACCCAACGTAGCGACGTCGAGGACAAACAAACTGAAGACCTGGAAGACAACTTGGATGCGCAGCTGGGGTTATAACTAATGGGATGTAAACCCCATTAGTTAATCATGGGGATATAACTGATATAACTGATATAACTCATGTAGTTTAAAACTAATGAGGATATAAGTGATAGAAACCATGGACCATGGTTATCAACCCTATTAGTCACCACTTACGAACTGGTGATGCACATCCAAGACTGGCAATTAGTTGGTCACGCAGTGGCTACAGTATCGGTTTGCAAATGGTGATCATGGCAAATGGTAGTGCCTAATGGTGGTAGCCGTGCTTAACAATAAGGAAAATACTATGTTTAATGGTTAATTTGAAAGTTGATAGTGTGAAAGGGGCTACTGTTGGTAATTGCTATAGATAGCAAGGTGAATAAATGCTAATAATGGTTAATAATGGTTAATTACTAGTGGTCAGTAGTAAATATACTTAGTGCTGAGGAATCTGTGCCGGATAGCATACACAGTGGATGATGATGGTTGTGGTGAATGATTGGAAACTAGACTGGGAAATTATGAACACATCAAGATATCAATGGGAACTGTGGAGAATCTGGTGAATGAAATGAAGATTGGACAAAGTAATGGAAACGCTGATAGTGATTGACTATGGGTAATACTGATCGACCATCATGAATATATTGACCATCTTCGACCTTAGGTTGCAAAGAAATAGCCAATGACGAATCGATGTTTACCATTAGATACGGTTAGTTGATTAACCATCCATCAACCCATCATCGCAACATCATCAAACCATAATCAAAGCATCATCAAACCGTCATCGAAACATCATCAAAACATCATCGAACCATCGAATTAGCCAATGACGAATCCACGTTTATTGCCATTGTTTCCATTAGATACCATTAGTTAACCATCCATCAGCCCATCAACAACCATCATCAAACCAACATCATCTATCAACCATTACCAACCACTTATCAATCACTCCCAACCACTTAACAACCACTTATCAACCATCATTATCAACTACCACCAGCACTGCCCATCAACTACCATGGTCACCCATGGTGACTCGTCGCCGAGGCACACTTCCAACACGGCTGATGCCAAGCGCCAGCACCGACGCTCCAACGTGCGCAGGGCCACGTGAAGGCAGCGCTGGGTCCGTGTGCGCGAGGTCCAAGGCCAGGGGAAAGGGGTCCAAATGGAGGAAACCTCGGCAGGTGGAGACCCTATAACCAGTGGTTAGTAGTAGTTAGCAATGGTTAATATGGCTATGGGTCAAGCAGTTAACCAACCAATAATGGGGGATAATGACCAACAATAATAAGGGAAACAATGGTTAATAATGGTTAATAATGGTTAATAATGGTTAATATGGGTGCTTCTCAAAATAGGGGTACCCCCAAAATGGCTGGTTTACTACTACTAAATGACTATTAATGGATGATTTAGGGGTACCCCTATTTTGGGAAACCACCATATGATGATTATACTGGCTCATGATGATCATTAACTGGTTGGTGGTTGAACCATCTCTATGAAAAATATGCTTGTCAACCAACCAGTTGTTAATCATTATTAGGGAAAATACAATGACCAGTAGGGGAGTCTTAAGCCAAAGGTTGCTGTAGGGTTTGGAAGGAAATCATAGAATTGTTTCAGCTTAAGTATGGATAGTAGTTGGTTGAGAAGAGGGGATCATCACCAACAACAATGGTTAAGCAACTACTGTATGTTGGTTTCTCAAGCCATTGGGGAACCCCAAACACGGATGGCTTATTGCTGTAAATGGATGGCTGGGAATGGGTTCATGATGGCGTTGATGTTAACCCTGGATGAATAAATCCAAGTTTATAGTGGCTAAGTGTGGTGAAATTGTAACGTTATAACCCTGATGGTGATTCATCCAGGGTTGGTTAGGTTTGCAATGGTTTTACCATAGTGATACCTCAGTTCTTATGGGGTTTATAATCATGGTTTGCATGGGTAGCTGGGGCTTTCTAAGCTTTCCTCCAGGTTGAACCATGGTGATACCTCAGGTTAAACCTTAGCTTGCCACTGATGGTTAACTGGTTATACCTCACGTTGATACCTCATGGTGATACCTCATGGTAATACCTCATGGTGATACCTCATGGTAATACCTCATGGTGATACCTCCTGGTGATACCTCATGGTGAGTCCTCATGCTTAGCTGGGGCTTTATCTGCAGTATCACCATGGTTGCGGAGCCAAATAGGATACCGCGGGATGGTTGCATGATGGTTAGTGGCATTTAATGATGATTCAATCATGCCTTATAATGATGGCTAAATGTTCCACTTGCAGATCTCATCCTTTGCGCTGCCGGCGAGGAAGGTCCACTCAAATGGCAGCACCACCACATCCTCATCGCTGTCTGAACTCAGATTCAAAGACCTTCGAGATGCATCTTCCGACACTTCATGGTCTGAGGCGAAGTCTTCTGGTGAGCACTCCGGCGATGACATGGTCTGAAACCCAACTCTCCCTTCAATGCCTCTTGATCCAGGTCTGCAGAGACTCAGGCTTTTCAAGAGAACTCGGCTCTGAAATTTCTTGGAATGACTCAAAGGACTTTACAATCAACTGAAGACATGGAATGAATCCAAGGACTTTGAAATGCACCCACGACATGGAGCAATGCATGTGTAAAATGAAACCCATTTCTGATAGTGCTTTGGTCTTGCGTTCAAGAAAGTGCAACATGGTCGCATCAGCTAGATATGTGATCAGAAACAATAGCAGCAATAAAGTACCTTCAGAGACTCGACGATTTGTCTACTCATCGTATAGCAGTCAGTTGATTCTGGCTCCTCTCGACAAATGTACAGCAACATGCTGGACGCAAAAAAGATCCCAAGATTATGTTCACGTCCCTGCGGTGTCGCAAGGTGTGTCAGCTCAAATGGGCATCATCAACCACGTTTCCACTTTGAAAAGCCAGCAATTACCGTAGCTTTGCAAGCAACAAGCTATAAGAAAAGGTCCGATTGAAAAAAAACCATGGTTCGGGGCAAAAGGACCCACGGCTTTACGCAGGTGACGGTGCAATAATTGTTTTGGCACCATTTTTACCTGGTAACCCCTGGTTTCTGAGCCACGGCGACCTGGTGACTTCCCAATCAGGCCGAAATGACCGGAGAATCTATGCCAACATATGCTTTCCAGAAACTACAATGAAGCCCGGGCAAAAAGTAAATCAAACATCTGCAAGCACTCAAGATGGAATCATACCGCAGCCCTGGCCAGCTACCCGGACCGTGGCTACCTTGGAATGAATCCATTCCATGGCTACCGGTGCTACCTGATCATGTGTACAAAAGTAACAGCATGACATCGAACAAGTCCGGTACACACCTGGTGCCAAATGTTCCAGGTACCTTTGTCCCGCTGAGTTACCTACGTAGTGGTTCATAATTATCAGTGGTTGAGAATGGGTGATACTAACCTGCAAGAATAGGGGATATATCAGTGATATGGCCATGGTGGATCAAGCAAACGTTACCCAAAGGTCCAGAAAAGAGACTAATGATCGTCGGATTAGTGATGGTTATGGGATGGTTAATGATCAATGGTCAATTATTATGGTTAGTGCTACTAGTGATGGTTAATGGATGGTTAAATCATGGTTACATGATGGCTAATGCTGGTTGAATGATGGTCAATGGCAAACTGACTATGGTTGTCCAATGTTGTCCAGATTGCCACAGATCAAAGGGCCACCCGCTGATATTTGGAATTCATTCAGATCATTGTTGTTTGCTTACTGTTGACTAGACCGGCCAATCATAAATCATTTTATTGTTGATTTTTGTCGTGGTGCTGTTGGTCAATTATGCACGTTACAATTGGCAAACTATGTTTGAACCATCCCGATTCAGATTCATTATTCTACACAATTTGTAAGTGGCCAACGAAGATGGGCATACTTGATGATGATTGATGATGGTTATTGGTACTGAACCCATCCATACATGCAAGACAGAGCCAATGGAAACTGTCAAATGGACCAAATATCATTATTTCGCTTTTGCTGTTGACATGTCCCTGTTTGGGCATCAATGACAAGGAACTCTGCACCAGCATCATACTGTCAGAGTGCACGAAATCCGGAACCTCAGTGTGAAGATTCATGGTGTAACCAGTCGGACGTACCCAGTCAGAGCGAAGCTGCCACGCTGGCGTCAGTGGTTGGTTTGTATTGTATTGCTATGCACCCCAGGCTGATACCAAAGAATCTATCCACCAGGCGAGTCTTAGACACTGTTCTCTGCTAGATGTTGGAGCCGAAAAACATGAAATAAACGTTCCGTCCGATCCAGAGTCGCCGTTGATGGCACTGCTTAGTGGATCTTCCCAGTTTGGGTTCACACTACAAGGCTCCCAACTGCGAACACATGCTGTTGGCTCAGGTGGCTATGCTGGATATTTCCTCCACTTTGGTTCCTTTTCCCGTTGAAAAATCATGTCAATCTGGCAGGTCTGAGTCCACAGGTCTGCGGCATCCTCGTTTGGGTTGCCGGACCATGGACCAGTACCAATGATCATCACGGACGGCAAGATCAATCATCATTGGTTATCAACCATGAGCACTCGATGTCAAGGAAAACTGGTTGGTGGTTGAACCATCCCTATGAAAAGTGTCAGTCAATCAGCCCTTTGTTGATAACCACTAGGGAAAATAAACAATGCTTGAAACCACCAACCAAATAATGATGCTGAACGGTCAAGCAATCATCACCATCAATCGTTGTCACCGTTCTGTGACGGCCACGGTCAAAAGCGAACAAGTATTCACTCATAATGCCCAGTTCCTGACATTGGCAAACATGGTTAAATTCACCCTTTTAAATCAACTGTGGTCAACCACAAACCACTATCAACCATTGCTCAGGATAACGAATCTTCAATCCTTGGCGAGTATCAACCATTGGGAAGTAGAACCATTATCAAACCATTGGCAACTTGGCAACTTATCACCTTAGCATACCTGAGGTATCAACCATGGTCAAACCATTGGTAAGCATCAGCCATTATCAACGGTAAGTAATACTAGTAAACCAATATCTACAACTATTATCCACAACCAGCATCAGCCATTATCAACAAGTAACGGTCCATTATTACAAAAAAGTAATGTTGTGCACATGCTAAGGTCATCGTCACTCTTTTGTCAGGCCCAGTGACTGCTGAAGATGACTCAGCACAAGAAAAACTCCTGGGCGGATCGTTCCGGCAACGGTGGGGCACGGGGAACAAACCTTGAAAAACCAGCAGCAATTTATCATTGATCAATGTTGGTATAATGATTGATGATAAGGGTTCAAGGTAAGCTTAACATTGGCATGTGGAGATACCAATGGCAATGGTCAGCTCATAGTTTTTGATCAGCGACGATCCCCAACAATAGCAATCAGATGCAACCACCAGCACCTCCGACTATCTGCAACAATTCACAATTTGGATCATCATCCCGCATGTGCCTGCTCGAAATAACCCTTAATATAGCTAGGGTATAATGCAAACCACTGGGTAAAGAGCGGAAACAACCTGCTTGCCATCGCCTTGGAATGGTACCGGGAGCTGTCAATGTTCACCCAGACACAGAAGTGGGAACATGCCCCAAGGTTTTTGACTTGGACGTGCAAGGCCCCCGCAAAAGAAAAACATATCAGTGCTAGTGATTAGGTATAAATCCCCTATCTAAACCATGGTGAATGTCGCCTCTACGAGCAATGCTGCACAATCATGGTGACTATGAACAACAAGCTGCGAAAGAAAGAATGAGGTAGGTTCTTGCGACAACCCAGGAAAACCGCATCCCAAGTGGTTGCCAAATATATTGTGTACCTGGGCATTCTGCCATGAAGCAAAGAGAAACCCATCATCTATATGAGGCAGCGTCAAAATTATTTGCTTGAGGTGTATTCACAGACTTTTGGAACGTCCCCTATCGTTTTCCAAGTTTTGGAGTACTCCTTTGGAGTGTCGTTTTTAGGCTGTCCCCTATCGTTTTTCAAGTGAAATCGACAAAACATGTCTCCATGCAAAGCTTTCGCTTAACGCAATCGACTAGAATTGTGTCTCTGGCTCACGTGGATAATAAGGTCAAACTGCATTTTGATGCATTTGGAGACAGTGAGAAAAATCAGCAAGGATAGCTCAAACATCCCAGATGCAGAGTCCAGCCTGCCACTAAGGCCTGTTTCAATATGATAGTGCTGCTCTTTGCAGGTGCAGTAGACAAAGCTGTGCCCATGAAAAGATATGAAAAGTTTGACATCACAACGCTGGTGATGCAAGCAGTTAGCATTATCAAGCACTGGCCCAAGTTTCAGTTTTGTAAGATTGGAGGGCAGCACTTTCAAATATTCTGAGCCGCGTATTGCAGCGGCAGCCCTGCTTGGATTTAGTACACCTTTCATTGGTGGTTCAAACACGGGTTTCCTGTAGACTTTTTCCATCAACCAACCCATTGTAACAACAGCTTGGGCCGGAAATCACTAGTTTTTGAGGTGTGCTGGTTGCAGCTGGAGAGAAAGACAGTGCTGTTTCATGGTCCCAAAAAGCAGGAACTGTGGTCCAGGATCTTAAAGGCTGAAAGAACATTGCTCACGCGATCAGCCACTACCAACTACTCTGAACCATTCTTTGAAATTGTGATCAGCTATGATCACGAGCTAACAACCATTGTGAGCCAGCGTGAACACCTCTCAACCATTGTTAACCATATCCGTGTTCATACCTCATGATGCTTTGTTTCAACACGTGATATGACAAATGTGATGAGCAGTTTTATTTGTCTTGTGCATTCTCACAGGGAAAATCCTCAAGTTGCATGTTCCTTGCATCGTCTACCTGTACTGTTTGAAGACTGTTGCTTTAAACATAAGCCAAAAATCCAACAAACATCAACAAACTGACAGCTTTTGTTCAAACTATGATGCTTTGTCCTAACGAAGCAGTGTTAGTTCCAATCCGATTCTCCACAGCAATGACCCAAGCTCCACGGTGCAACATCCGAGGTCACATGCCCAAGAAACGCATAGGAGTCGCTATGGGTGATACCTGAGAAGTTCAATCACATTTGCTGCACCCGATAGATTAATGAACAACCCACAATGGGCTATGAACCATTACTTAGTATTAATCTTATTTGACAGAATGCTACCATTCGGTTAGAGCACTCCTGGTATCTCCAACTGGCTCCTCCTTTAATTTCGGGCTGGCACGGCACGGATACCCCTGGCTCCCGGCCTCGCTCCCTCCCAACCACCCAGTCGATGGATGCCCAAGCTTCTGCGATGACGAGAGTGATCCAGGCGTAATGCAACCTGGCCCAGCAGGCAAAGAGCAAAGCTTCCCCAGCAAGATGAGTCACTGGAACCGAGCCAGATTTAAGAGTCGCTGGTAGCAATGTCTACCCAGCAAAAACCAGCATGTCAAACGTCATTGCTGTTGGAAGCAACCACTTATACTTTTGGGATAGCATACTTTTGGTCAAAGTCAAAACCGTTGTAGATGTGACTTTTGGATCCGAATATTGTGCTTCAACTGCTGAGTACCACAACCGTGCAAGAAATGAAACCGGCAAACCCTGACCAGAAGCGGCACTTGCACTTTGCACAGTCTGGTCCTGCTTATTTGAAGAACACAATTGATTTGTGCAATGCCACTGCCACTATCAACTGATATCGTCAACTTTGATAGTTACTATTGTCCACTACCAATGAAACATTGTTGGCGTAGCAACCCATCACTACTATTCCGTTTCTCTATCACTAACCATTTCTTGATGGCATCATTGTTGCCCTATTAACCTATCATCATTAATCATTCTTGACATTTCTTGATATGATAGGTTAACCCCGATAACCTATTAACCTATTAACCTATCATCACTATTAACCTATTGATATTTCTTGATCAACAACTCACCCCGAAGAAGTATCGGGCACCTATCAAACCGAAGTTGTCCAATTTGGGAGCAAGTTGATGAAACAGCAGTCACTGGATCACTGGACTGGTTGACGGGAAAATCTACAGGAACCCCTTATCAGTGGTGGTTCAAACGCCGGCTTCATGTAGATTTGCCAATCAACCAACCCATTGTAAGAACAGCTTGAGCTGGAAACCACTATGTTTCGAGGAATGCCTGGTTGCAGCTGGAGAAAAAACTGTTTTGTTTAATGGTCTCCATGAAGTAGGAACTGTGGTCCAGAATCTCAAATGCTGACATTGCTTACTCGATCAACCTGGTTGAACCACCCTGTCATGAAAAATATGTGTGGCAACCTACCAACCTTGCGTTAGTATTGGGGAAAATAAAACGAGTTCAAAAAACCACTAACCAACTTATCAACTACTCTGAACCATTTTGTCTAATTACGATCAGCTATGATCAAGAACAAACAACCATTATGAACTAGTGTGAACACTTCTCACCTGCTGGTAGCCACCTTTACCACTATTATTGACCATGATTGAGACAGTATTAATCAAACTCGATCTAAACACCGTGAAAATGACATAATTGTCATTTATCAACCATCTTAAACCATGACAACTTTTCTGAACAAATCTTAATCAACTCCGGGCTTTCTTGAATTAAACATTATTGTTCTTTGACCGTCATCTGCTATGATTGACACGGGCATCAACCACAACCAAGCATGGCCAAGATTGACAAACTTGAACATCATGAAGTCGCAGTGACTTGTTCTTAGCTACTATTATCAACCGTTGTTCACCGGTTTTAACCATTCTAAAATGCCATGTCCATTCATTTACCACTCTTGTGCAACATGGTGTGAACAATCGCCATCCTTCTTTAACCATCGTGATCTTCTTTTATCATGATGAATCGCCACTAGCTACCACTAAGGCGAATGGTCCGGCAGAAGCTCACCTGGCATGACAATCCAGCGATCGAGGTGAGCATCTGCCACCAGAAACCATTGCGGCTGCATATGCCGCTGGGGTTACACTGGGATATAACCACAGTTCAAAGCCATCTACAGTGGCCGAACTAAGCTCTATAACCATGGTTGGTGACCAGTGACAAGCACTTGGGTGCTTCTTAAACTCCGGGTCCCCTCAAATCATCCATTGTATGAACCATTTGTGAAACTCAACCAGCCATGGGGGTGGCGGGTTCCCGATGGCTTGAGAGGTTCCACCACTTAGGGCCACTTGACCTCCTCGTCTTGATGGCCCCGGTCCCAGTAAGCTGCCAACCTCCAAGTACCGGCCGCGTCCCCGGCACTGCGGGCGCCTGAAACTGCTGTTGAAAGCTCCGGCCAAGTAATTCCAGGCCTCGGCACGGCACTGGATGCAGCGGCTGGTTGCTGAAGTGCGCAGGGATGATCCAAACCTGAACGATCCAGTTAAAACTAGAAAAATGAATCCACCAAACAATGAATCTTGCTGGTTTTAGCAAAGATCCAAGCTTGAGTGGGAGTTACCCTGAACGATCCCCGTTTTTCAGCGAACAGTCACCAGTTTCAACAGGTGAACCAGCTATTTCTATGCTGGTTTTTCCAGGCGACGAGGTGAGTTTACCGGAGTAGAACCACTACCATGAAGTAAAATTGCAAGCTATGCCAGTTATACCAACTAGTTGCTCAACTAGATGTAACTCTACCAATAGATCAAATCCCAACTACAATCTATACTCTCTTATTTGACCACATGGATCGATATGCTGGTTCAAGCAGCTATACGAGCTATTTGGTATACTAAATGTCGTTGATGGTTGTCTTGTTCAACGCTCAACTGCCACGAATCATAACTGCCAAGGAAACCAGGACCACAAATGATCATGTCCAGCAGGCAACGGGTGCTCAATGAAAGAAGCCCGATGAATCACGATCAATCGTGGCTAGTGATGGTCAAGTCCTGGTTATGGAATTGTTACGTGATGGTTTTCATGATGTTCATGGCATGGTTTAATGGCGATTAAATCATGGTGAAATGATGGTTCTATGATGGTGGTATGATGGAATACAGGTTCAATGATGGTTCTATGATGGCTTTATGATAAAAAGACTGGTCAAACGATGGTTCTATGATGGTTCTATGTTGGTACGAGTAACACTGGCTGAATGATGGTTCTATGATAGTTTGATGATGAAAACACTGGTTAAATGAGTGTTCACTGATGGTTAAACCAAGATAACCAAGATAATCAAAGCCACCATAGAAGCCAACGTAGATGGTAGTATTGTCCTGCTAATGATGGTTAAACATGGTTAAACCAAGATCATTCATGATCATCAAGCCGCCGTCTGCAGGAGTTCCACCAAGCGGCGCCAGTGGCGAAACTCCTGGCGCGCGCGCGGTCCCACGAAGCCGTCAGGATTAATGCCGCATCAACATCTGTGATTCTATGTGATTCTATGTATGTTTGGTTGGTATGATGAACCAGCAACCAGCCAAACCTATGGCTGGTCAATCTCAAGCCATAGGGATCCCTAAAAGTGGTTGGTTTATCACTACAAATGGCTAATATGGGATGATTTGGGGGTACACCTATTTTGAGAAACCACCATCTGTGATTATATGGGGGGGTTCTCCAGCCATAGGGTCGAGGGGACCCAGAAGATGGTTGGTTTAACAATACCGCCATCATCACTAACTACTATCGTACAGAAATAGTTATAACATGTTATGACAATGATCATCATTACCAGATATAGTTTCAAAACCACAACCGTTAGCTGGTTTGTGGTTCAACCCTACCACGAAGAATATGCTGGTCGACCAACCAACCAAAGGTGTTAACACATCTCGGAAAATGTCAGTGCAACCACCAACCAAACGATGTAAACTATGGCCAAAACTACCATAGATAAAAAAAAACATGACTGGTAAACTCGATGTTGTTCTTAAATCTATGTATAAAACATAGTTTAAACAATCAAGGTCTACCAGTAGTGGTTTTTAACTACTTTTCTCATGGACACCAGGATTGGAAACCATGGCGATCCTTGGTTGCATGGCCCCATGGCTGCCCCCTCTGGTTCTCGCCTGCACAAGCGGAGGTGCGCAGAAAGAATGATGGCCCTAGGTGCGCGCAGTTCAAGACGGAAGGCCTCACAAGCCGCCGAGCCCAGTCTCTGAATGTGCAAATGGCTCTGGCAAATGGGGTACCATTCTGATAGGGCTTGGCGGGAAGTGGCACAAAACCTCATGAATTACTAAATGTATATTACTGACAGTCCCAGCTTACCATCATCACCACTTCACTATCGCGATTTATGATTCACAATGATCACTGATGCTTTGATCTTGGTCAGCACAAGAATCAACGGTCACTGTGAGGAAATAAGGATTCTTGGCGGTGGTTTCTGTAATGACACTCCTTTGTCAGTTCGCACGTTGTGAACCAACAAGAAACAACAGGATAGCGGCACTTTAAAGATTGCTAATTCACATGGATTTTGATTGCAAAATGCATGTGCCAGCTGCTACGATTCTTTTACCAAAATCATTTAATTGCTAATCTGGTCATTTGCAATGCATCGATTGCCTGGATCAGCAATCACATACTTCATGGGCAAAATTTGTCTCACTGCCGGTATGGATGAGCAAAATCGGTTTCGAACGTCGGGAAAACAGACCCGAAATGGCCCGAACACAAAGTTCCTTCAAGCAATAAGTATGATGACTGGTTGGCTTCAAAGGCCTCTTGAGTATTGCTTCCTTGGGTCGGTGGAAAACATTCCCGAAACACTCCCACCATGGGTTGTGATAACCCACCGGAAACCAAAAACGAGGAATTTTCAAAACTGCTCTGAAGTCTTCAACAGCTCGCCACCGAAAGATTGAACTCCTCTCGGTTGGCATAACTTACCGACCAGTCATCATGAGCCTACCTGAGCTATACGGGCAATCGTTGACATGTCAGCGTGCGAATACTCTCTTGTAATTATCAGCCATTGACCAAACGGTTTGAAATCACAAAAGCCCGGTCCTACATCTGACCATACCCCTGCTGTGAAAATTCTACAACTTAACACAAAGAGCGCCACTATTGGGATGTGACCCAAACTGGACCTTGTTGCCATGATTGGAAAAACTGATCGTTTTCGCCCTCGTCGCGTGGGATGAGTGTTCCTGATGATGATCCCTTAGATCGCAATAATTGAAGCCCTGACATCTATGGTGAGAATTGGTAGCGTGCTCATGACCCCCTCCAATTTGATGAAAATGGCTTTGTACGGTTATAGCTATGTAACCATGATTCTGTCCATGAATGGTTTAGCTCCAAGATTGGTCCATACGTAGTGTCCCCTCAAGATTGATAGCTTCCCTCTTGCAATGATCATGTGCCATTTGGTTAGTCGCCACCCCTGATAGCTCCAACTCCCCCTTTGAGTCGGGATCTATGGATACGGCGCACCGCTCCCTTCCCAGCAACGGCCCTCGTTTAGGGACACTTTGGGGCAGGGACAGGCCCTGGCGCAATGTCGGGCGGCGCAACCAAGCTACGGCAACCCCAGGCAGGAAGAACTTCTGACCGACGTGAGCAGCTCCAGATGCACCAAACTCGGCAGGAACGCAGCTGACAGCGGGGGGAGCGGCACCTGGTAGCCGTCCACATGCCGTGGTTGGGATATCCTGAGATGGGGATCGTTGTCGCAAAAGGGGGCCACAAAAATGGATGGATTCTTGGTAGTAGAAATGGTTAACGGCTCGGATGATTTGGGGGTACCGTCCTTTTGAGAAACCCTGATATCTATCACCAAACTGAAACATGCACATGTTAACAACAGATCTGCCTGGAATTACTATTGGTATAGCAAGGAAACGATCTCCAGTCATACAGATTTACAATCACCGATCAACAGCCGCTGAAATGAACATATGAATCGGTAGAAAGCCGCAGCATCCCCTGCAAACTCTATTGGTTGATCATCGAATCATTTCGCCGCAGCCAACTAATTGGGATCATGCGTAATATGGATCTCACAGGTAGAAAACTTGCATAGGCATTGCCGCAGCCAGTAGTTGTTTAACCATCCTTGATGATTACTATCTCTAGACTATCAACCACTATAACCCCCTCCAAACATGTTTGAAACCACGAACTAGCAATTCATAGTTACAACAACCAACCAGCTCGTGTGCGGCAACGAGCTCTCCTGCAGACTGCTGATCTCATGTACCTGGCAACAAGTGGCTGTTGGATGTAACAATTCATCAGCACTGGCATCATATGCAACAATCGCTGTTAACAACAGTGTTGGTTATTAACAACCACTGAAATAGTGAACACTTCTTGAGAATTGCATTCAATTCATCACCATCCATGCGTAATCAAACACTTAGTTTGTTGTATCCTGCCAGTCGTATCAAAGCCCCTTGTAAATGGCTGAATTGCATTGAGTTGCCATGCCCAACAAGAAGTCACAATTTCCAGTAACTCATCATCGCCATTGGTCACCAGCAAGCACCACTGGCATCCATTGCTGGTTGGCGGCTTCACCTCCTTTGAAACGTATGAGTGAAGCAAACAACTACTGTATCCCCAATGTCGGGGAAGAAATGTCAATCAAACCACCAACTATAGCTATGCTTGCTGCTTTTCCTCCAGAGTCAACCACATGTTTAACCGTGGAATTTCCTTTCGGTTCCTTACAAAACCACTATTGTTGGTTAGTATCCCCTATTACTAACCACACTTAACCACAGTCAACCATATAAAGTCCCTGGGTTTCCAAAAAACAATCACCACCCAACCATAGAATTCACCCAGGAAACTCCATGGCATGCCATGACAAACTGCGACCAGAAACTCCAGCACCAAGGGCGAGCACACAAAGCCAGGACCTCAGCTACGACGCAGGCTTAAGGGGTGATCCTTTGGGGGTTGGGGGAAAGGCCATGGGCAACTGGGCGAATCCGTGGTGCAATGATGGCGAAATGGTATGGGTAAATGGATGTAAATGTGCTAAGCTATGGTGAAATGATGGCGAAATGTATGGCCAGGAATCAATGAATCAAGCGAGCACTACTGATTTGGTTATCTCATACATCTACAAAGGAATTTATTGATGAACCAGTAGTCTTCAAGATGCATTAGATGCTGTAATCATGAGTTTGCAAACACATATGTAGGATTCAGCAATTACACTTGGCCGTTGGCTGACTGAGGATTTTCACACTTCAACTGGTTCGGGGTGCCATCTTCAACTGGTCCCATTATGAAATGTTTAAGTAGAGTTTCCCAAATGCAATTTCTGAATGCGGAAGCTGCCACCTCTTTAGGTACATACACCATGATATGTTTGATCAACCAGGGACGAAACACATTGGCCATGATCATTTTTGCAAGAAGAGCAATAGATATGGCAAGACATGGTTTCTCATAGCTAACATTAGGGGATAATAACCAACAATAGGATATAGATGCAATGGTGATTGAAGAAGAAGAAGAAGAAGATGATGATGATGATGATGTTGATGATGATGACGATGATGATGATGACGACGATGATGTTGATGATGATGATGACGATGATGATGATGATGATGATGATGATGATGATGATGATTTTGATGACTCATCATAAAATCATCTTTGATCATGTTCTTTTTTAATGGATGATGCTTCATCATCATTGACCGACCTTTAACCGTCAGAAATGGTAACTTTCCAGCTGGATCTCCCAAGCGTGCTCAAGCTGGGTGCTTGGTAGCCTACAAAGTGATGCCCCCCCCGGGATCGAACTGGTAGCATTCACCATGGTGATAGGATGTTGTAGAGATTTGTTCAGCTACCTTATGGGGTGCAACTTAGGTATATAAGCGTTTAGATTCGTCAAGATTCGCCAAGGAACCAGCTGGCTATGTGTACCATAACTGGTAGTTACCCAGCAATGAGCCAAGCTAAGTAATTAATCTCCGCAAAGAATGCTGATAGTTTGTTGCTAGTTGCCGCTTGATCTGGGACTGCGTTCAAAAAGGACCCTCTCTTAGTAACAATCCACTCTACCAAATCATATTCCATCAACTGTCAAAGCATGATTAATCAAACATTCCAACTAATGGCTGGTGGTTGAACCACCCCTCTGAAATATAGTAATCAAACAACTATCCCAAATACTAGGAAAAGTAAACCATGCTTGAAAATCACCTGCCAGTCTACCTACCATTTATCACACCAGATTCACCATGGGTTCATCAGGCTATCACGACCGCATTTTGCACCCCCTCGCTGGAGGTGTCACTGTTCCGGTGCTGCTTCGCAGCAGGTCTAACAGCGCAGGGGTTGCACCACACGAAGAAATGGTTGTGATGCTACCATGATGGAAAGACATCTGGTGGTCTCTCAAAATAGGGGACCCCCAGTTGTCATCCTTTGTAATAACCATTTATACTACTAAATCAACCATTTTCGGGGCTTCCCATTTTGAGAATTCCCGTGTACTAATAAGCATGTTGACAAGTAGCATGAGGTAAACTCGACTGTCATACATGATCAATATGCATGATGGACGCATGAGCATATTCAGCAAAAGACTCAGTAAACATCGATTGGGCAATTTTGGATATGAGCTGGTTGATCCTGCAAGTTGACCCTCAGCAGTTGGGTTCACTCCATAGAATTGGTAGGAATCACCCCAGCAAAGACAGGTGAATGAATCAACCTATCGCTGCTGTAACGGGGCCAGCATTGTATCTAGGTATGGGTCCTGACGAACCAGCGATAATGGAAGTTCTAATAACCAGCAATCAATCTCTGGTCCTCATTGCCACCTTTAATGCCCGTTAGCAGCCAGCTTACTAATCACAATCAACCATAGTTAAGTATTGTAAACAGCTCATGAATGATCAAAAATCACAGTTGACCATCATCAATCAGTTGACAAGCATCATTCATCATCATTTTGCCCTTGCAAAGAAGCTTGTCAACTGATTACCAGGCAAACAAGCTTGTTAGCTGATTACTTAGCTTCCGAGCATCTTTCAGTCACCGTTGCTAATCAGCTTGTAAACAGTAATTGTGAACCATCCATCAGACTGAGCCAGTTGATCAACTCCAATGCTTTGTTTAACATGGACTGGAGCAACCCTGCCGCTCTTTGCAGCATCTTCTAGCTGGGGCAAACTCTGTATCCCTGGAGAAAGGGATGGCCATGACGAGGATCAGATCGTGAGCGATGATTTGGCGATCACCCTCTGATAGATGCTGGCCCAAATATCTGGAAAATCACCTGATGAACCACCATTGACAATCAACACGGTTAAACATCATAAATCAGTGAACGATCCTTTACCACAATATTTGACGATGATTCATCAGTAGGACGAGCATTGACCAACATTCTCTGAACTTGCCCACAAAAGTCTTGACACTTCTAGAAACCCAGCCGGGAATGATGCCATAAGACAAGCTTACATGGTGTTCGCCCTACCACTGTGCTAGATCCTACCCAGAGCACCAGTGTGCCAAGATTGCTGGGCCATTCCTTTCAAACAGCCAGGAATGTTTTAGACAATTTCTTGAGCTGTGCAGATGCGCAACACTGTGTTGGTTGCAGCAGTTGCTGAGCTTTCAGAGGTGAAAACTGCCCGCTGGTGTAACATTGGTGGTGAAAACCTATGAAGAATCAGCAGTCGTGGGACTCAGAATCATTGAATCTTCCTGGTGATGCTACGTGAAAACTTACTTTTTACCACTAAGGAGACCCATTAGTGAATTGCTAGCATCCACAGGAATAAAACATTTCAGCAAAATTGGCACGGTACACATATACTAACTACGAATGACAGCATCGGCACCATACACCAACCAGCACTTGATTGGTGTACTACATGATACTCCCTACACTCATACCACATGGATCCACATAGTGAGTTGGTTTTGGTTAACATTTCAGCTATACTTAACGAGCACGCAACTAGGCTCACAACATGGTATTCCTTATGGTCTTGGCAATCTTTTCTACTTTATACCCTTTTCTACTTTATACTGCGAGCTTTTTCACCATCGCTATCCATTGCTCCTTGTTGCTCTTGCCTGCTGTAAGCATCACCACTTCAGGGCATAGCGCTCTGACGAGGACCCGGTGGGCAAAGATTTCAAGCTCCTACGACTCACGGGTTATCCTACTAGATTATGGCCACCAAGGGTGATGAATCCGATGTTGAGTAGCTACTTCAGTTATTATGATTGCTAATTATCTAATAGCAATTATCTACGATTGCTTCATTATTACTATCTATACTGGGTATCCCATCCTACTTGATAGTCCATCATTATTTCTTTGATCTTTGACTCATGGCTACTGCACATGGGCAACCTGGCGAATCGCCATGGTAGACCGGGACAAGGAGCAACCCTGGGACCCTGCATCATCCGCACCTGCTCGAGGTACCCACCCACCCGGCAACGACAAACCACCGGGTCGTGGCATCGGTTGAGTGGTGCCCTACACACAAATTGGTGCTTCTCAAAATAGGCTACCCCCAAATCCTCAAATATTGATCATTATTACACTGAGTAAGAAACCATTCATTTTTTGGCTGCCCTCGTGGAACTTCCTCAAGCACCAAAAATGCTGAATTACCCAAGAAACAAGTGTAGCATCACGATGCTCGTGTTGGTGTTCCTAGCCATGGCCAGTGGGTTCAACCCAATGCCCGGGTTGATTCAGAGTATGTTTTCCGGCCTGCGAGGACTCCACACTAACTTGCTCTGACCCTCTGCAGCCGTTCGTGATGGATCGTTGGTTGCTTAGTGATCGCTCCCACCAGCCATGTCTTTGCAACAAATTTTGCTGGTCGATTTGGCGGTCAATATGAACCCACTGTCCGGGGGGATAACAACCAACAAGTTCATAGGGAAAACATGGTCAATGATAGGGGAACCAGGGGGACTAAGGGTTTTGACCCACTGCCATTTCTACCAGTTGACTAAAGGCTTAGCCAGCAGAGTGTGGTGACGCTGCCAGCGGCTGTTGGAATTAAACATTCAACTTCCAGAGGAACATGCGCATTCCGTGCACCAGTTTCTTTGAGCAGCATGGAGGGCAGGTTCTACTCAATGATGATAGGAAATTCACCCAATGGATTGTAATAATTCCTGGAGAACCAGCACAGAGAACGTAGTCAAAAAATCACCATGATCAAATCATGCTTAGGCATGATTGCAACCACCAATATCATAGGTGGACAAATCAATTGCGCACAGTCGCTCAACTAAGATAGCACTTCTATGGACTATCTTTTGAACAATAGAGTGCGGCTCCTCTATAACAATAGTGAACCAACCGTTCTTGTCGACCCGAATTATGGTTGACTATACTGGTTGATGGCATTGCTATCAAATCGATATTGTTGCTATGGTACATCAATAGTTGCCCAACCATCAACCACCGTTATACTCATCTACGATACTCATCTAATGTTTTGCTTATCTATACTGATATGTTCTTCTATCATGAAATTCCGGCCACTCAAAACCTCCATCATTATTGTCTAACGACTTGTCATCAAATTATATCCCTAGGAACGGTAGGCCTACCAATCATACCAAGAAGTCTGGTCTCATCTCTTGTGATTGATTCAGCATGACGAACCAACATCAGTTAATCGTGACTGACTATACTCTCCAGGTAAATAATGAAACACATTGGTTGATCGATCTGCCTCTGATCAATAGTGATGGCAAATAATCAGTGATTCTTTAACATGACCTTTGATAGGGGTTCAGAAATATTCAGAATTATCAATCAATAATACTGGCTCATCATGCGTCATCATGGCTGAACATCGATCTTGGCTTGGATGACGTGACAATCGACATGTGGTAATTCACATCCCAATAGCCGCGCAAATATCTTATTATGATATGCCATTTTCCCAGCCAAAGGGAATACCAGGTGTTGACCAAGTAACAAGGAGGGACTTCCAGTGGGAGCTCATCAGTACAGGGTTTTGTCCACAAATGGCGCCTATCATTTATCATCATTGGTGCTATCCATGTTACGCACGACGCGTCTTAGTGTTCCTCTCATCATGCTGTTCACACCGGCCGTGCGCTGCGGTAACATGCGTCATAGTTGGAAGCCACTTTTTGCAGTCCCATACTTAGGAACAAGTAATTCTGTAGATCATGGTATGAGTTCCAAATGAAAAAACAACTAGTGTTACATAGGTACATGCTTGCGAACATGGACAATAAGAACCAATTGGATATTTATAGCAAGCTTGCTAAAGGGCACAGTCCCATGGGATCATATAACTAACAGTCCCCTGGTACCATCCACTTCGATTATCACGTTGAAAGGAAAATACTCCAGATGCTTGTTGTTCATTGTTGGTGCTGAACCCAACAAGTAACAACTGGCCCTTTGGTTTCATCTGTATTGATTCTGATGAACAGGATGGTTGAGAATGCTCACCCATGGATATGTAGCGGGGATATCAACCATCTACTTCGCTTTTGGTTATATCATCAGCACTACATCCCTATCTGAATCATATTTCAATCCTATTTGAGTTCAAGATATAAGCGAAGCACATGTGACAAACTTTAAGCATTGGCTGCATCTGACCTTGTGACCTAACGACTCAAACCAGGCCCTCAGGCTTTGCGTTGCGACGGCCGTCACTAAAATTTCTCCTACATTGAACTCAATCCACATCCCACGCGTATTTCTTTCTCCAGCTGAAGTTTTCTTCTTCCTTCTCCACCTGTCGAACCTGCTGTGGATTGGCTGCGAAAGGTCACAACCATGGGGTGCGCAAAAGCATCCTTTCATATTTCTCATGGGCCCCTTGGCAGAGGTGAATGCCAGCCTTTTCAGTGGGAGATTCTGACACTTGGCAGGTTACAGTAGTTATTGCTGGTCATTAACTTGATTTACCTCTAGGATCATCCAGATAATCCAACCAGCCCCTAGCCATGGCCTCACCAATCACCAGCAAGGCGCAGCTTCTCCACTAAAGCTGGAGCGCCGTAGAACCCCCCAAGCTCGTATTGGACATCATGGCTAACTTCAAGTCCCATATATACCACTTGTCTATCCCATGGTTGGTTCCTAGATATAGTCAGTGATATATATATATATATAACTCAGGACACCCCAACTGCCCATCTCGGGAATGTGAACAGCTCGGGGCTGGGGATCAAAACACGGTGGTTGCTGGTTGGACATGGTTGGACTGCATCTGACCCAGCTGGTTGCTTGGGACTGACAAATTTGGTTTTTGTAACTTGGAATTCATGAAAATGTGGGAGTAAAACTCCAAATTTGCCGAACAAACTGTTGCAGATCAATCGAAAATATGACCAAATTCGCGTGCATACAAAGGCTGTAGCCAACAAACACTAACCATTCTTAATCAGAAACAACATGATTGTGAACAATGTCGCACCATTGTCAGCCAAAATAGTTCATCTTCTTTACCTAATTGGTTGTTACATCATCTAACCATCCTTAGGCAGTCAAATAATCATTAGTTATATAGCCATCATTTCACAACGATTAAACACACCATCATTAAACCGTTGTTAAACCATATTTACCACCGCTGCACCAGGCTTAAGCGTCAATGAATATTGCTTGAGCATCAATTGCCCTCATGGATCCATCATTTCAGGAATTCACCATCATTTACGGTAAGCAGCAGCTAACCTCACGATCCAAGCACTTTTGCTCACCATCAACCACCTTTAACCATTCTCAGCAAGTATAACCAGCAAAAAACACTATTGGACTGAGCATTTGGAATCAACATTTATCCATTCTAACTAGTCAAACATAATCTAAGTATCTATCAACATTACCAGCTGATGGTCGGACAACTATTTATTCTTCTTCACCATTACTAGATGATAGTCTAGTTATCAACTATATGAACATTACTGACCATCTCCATTTTCTAAAGAACCACTATCGACTTTATTCATTCCAACATTTATCAACCACGATAAATCACATCATACATCAAATCACCATTGATCATCAACATTTCAGCCATGATAAGCTAACCACTAGAAACCTCTGTCAACCCTTAATGTACACCTCCCACTTGGTAACACTCACCAGAGTTTCTATGGAATACTCAATAATTATGGCGTATGACAGTGGTTCTAACCCCAGTCGCACATCCAAGTATAACACCATGCACCATTTGGATGGTTAAGAAATGTCAACAGCACCCTCCAACCATCATTGAACAACATTTCACCACCATCCACCATTATGAATCAAACCGCTCGAAAACAAAAAAAAACCTATCAGCCATCATTTCACCACCATTCAACCACCATTTAACCCCATCCAACCACAATTCACGCATCATTGAACCACTAGAAACCAGTGTCAAGCAACCACTTTTTTCACCACGCGAAAGCACCTCGAGTGACCCCGGTGGTTCTCCCCCGCATCTCCCGGTTCTCGCTGCCGTGACTTGGTGCCGCCTTGGGAAGGTCTTCAGGAGTCACCACCCAATTCCCCGCGTTGACGCGACTGTCCAACGTTTCCTGTGCGGGGCATTGTGCGGGGCAGCACGGGGCACGAAACCCGAGCCACAGGAGGAAACCACGGCCGTGGTCTATGGTAGTTTCACGGGGTGACAATGGTTTTTACCATAGAAAGTAGTGGTTGGTAAGGGTTGACAGTGGTTTAACAGGATTAACAATGGTCAGTACTGGTAAACAATGGTCTAACGCTGGTGGTTGATATGATATAAACTGTGATATAGTTACTGTTAAACAATTAATAAGTACCAACTAGATGAACTGATATTATCAATCACTAATGGTTTAACAAACCACCACTTGTTTCCTATGCTGAAACTGGTGGTTGATACCACTTCGCATGGGTACTTACTGCTTGTTTAAGAGCAATCGTTTCACAGTAATTGAGATATATTGTTCAATAGTATGATGGTAGTTGTGAAGAATTTTCTGTGGTTACTCATTACTTATTATTCACAACTGGTAGTTACCCTGTCCCTTTGGCTGTTCACCCCCCCAAAAAAGCTAACTAGCTAACTAGCCTTTGTTGGCATGTTCATCTACCCGTTCTTTGGATGCTTGATATTGATTCATAGCCACTTGTTTAACTGGAAATCATGACATACAATCGCAGCCACCCTGCTGGCTCATCTGCTGAGTCGAGATCGATGGTGATGGTTCCGGAGACTTCTCATTGCTTTAGCCAGACCGGGAAGAAGTTGTTGGGCGGGGTGTTTGAGCTTCCAGGTGACCAGCCTGCTTGGCAGGGGATGGTTCACTGAGGATCATCAACCGCATGCTCGGATTCGTAATGGAATGTCAAGTGGTTCAACTTGCGAAATGTTTCCCTGCAAGCCGGACATGCAGATTTTTTTTGACCTTTTGCTTCTCGATCATCCATCCATGCACTCAAAATTGGGCGCTTTTATCCTCTTGCCTGCGTCCTCAATTCCTTGGAACCTGTTGGCAAGCCACTTCTCACAAAACCCTGTTACTGCCTACACCAGGTTCCCAATGCAATCTGTATTTCATAGCTATTAGCTATCCATTATTGATGGGATATGGTTGTGGTACCCTGTACCCCAGCTGCTCACCTAGCAATTGTTGGCTGGTTGGTTGTGGCCCAGGTCGCCATATGGCTAGTGATAGAACAGCTAATCTGGTTGGTGGTTGAACTACCCGTATGAAACATATCCAGTTGCTAATAGATAATAGGGAAATGTTTGAAACCACCAACCAGTAATTGGTTATGTCCCGATCCAAGCTACTAGTTCTGCACTGTTGATCCCTGTATAGCTAGTAGTATATAATCCTGCTAGTGTTCCTGTTACTTCACGAGGGGAGCCTTTCCCACAGGATACGGTAGTTCAACTTGACAGCTTGCACAGCTTTCTCAATGCGATCAATGCTTTGGCGGTTCGAATCGTTCGTTAACAATGCTGGTTGGTGGTAATAGTCCCCATGGTTGGTTCAACAAGAAGAATCATGAAACCACCAAACTATGATTGAATTTGACCACCTGGACAAATGACATCGTTGAACATTGCCAAAGATTAGTCACCATAGATAAACCAACAAACATCCGATTGACCATCGAGTCACAACATCATGAATGAGCCGCTTCTGGAGTATCCAGCATCAACCATCGTCAACAGATTTTAATCAACCACTTTTGACCATCCTGGATCATCATCATGTTCAACCGACCATTCTTAACCACCCATCATATGCAATTTCTGACGAACCTAAATGTGACCATGAGAACCCAACCATTCTTAACCAACCATCACCAATCATCAGAACTGCTCATCATTAAGCATCTCTGATAACCATCACTACTAACCATCTCTACGAACCATCTCTGCTAACCATCACTACTAACCATCACTACGAACCATCTCTGCTAACCATCACTACTAACCATCACTACTAACCATCACTACTAACCATCATTAATAACCATCATTAACCATCCCCAAGCATCCCCAAGCACCCTCAACCATCAACCGCCAGGTCCATGGGTCCCCATCAACAGCCAACAGGGTCAACTGCTATGCTGCGCGCAGCTCCTGCACCCAGACCTGTTGCTTCAGCGCGAAGATGATACGGCGACCTCGTCACAAGGGCGGCATGGAGGTGTCCTGGTGATATCCGGTAAGGATATTGCTATGGTGCTCTCTCTCTCTCTATATATATATATACATTCATATATAACATATTCGTATATATATATATATACATATATGGATATTCAACAAATATATGTTCATATATAGAAAAAATATAATATATGATATGTGAATATATCTAAATTTAAATCAAAATATATAAATGAAAATCTATCGATGTGAATGTGTACATCTGTACATATGCATATATATGATTCTATTGTTTCTTGGTTCTTATGTAATCATATATATATGATCGTTGTGATGTCAATCCAGCTTCTATCGACATACATCTGGCAACAGCGAGGTGATAGTCATACATGATTAATTGTTGTGATGTCAGCAGGTGAATATCTATATACACATACACACACATATATACATATATATCTATTGCTATGGCGAGGTATGGCAAGATAAACATTCCATCCAACAAATTAGGAACTGTTGTCATGGTTTTGAGATGTGAACAAGGGCACAGGGTATTGACCCACAGCAATATAGCGGAATAGAGACATGAGGTGTAAATTGAATACATGTAAAATTCTTGGAAAAGAGGTGCCTAATATGCTTGAATTGGATAGTTAATATATGCATGACGTGTGGTACAACCAGTTTAGTACATAGTCAACCTTTATAATCCTCTGGCGACAACCTCGACACCTATGGCACATACTCAACTTGTCCAATCTTTCGCTCATAATTACCACAAAACCATTATTGGCTATTTCCTACTAGCTAATCTTTCCATCTTTGTAGCTCCTCGACCTATATCATCATCTTCGGCTATTGCAGTAGCTACCCCCTCTTAATCAAGGCTTTTGGTGGATACCCGCTATTAATCAACCAGGGCTTCACCACAAATAACCAGCAGTCCGTTGAGCACTAGCAGTGCTCAACCAGCTCCCCTGGTGCCAAAGACACAAAAGACGTCCAGTTTGATGGTCTCGGGTTTGCCTGGGAACCAGCGGGGGGTGGTGAAGCCTCTGCTGCCTCCGAGCGAGGAGGCTTTTGGATGGCCTATTTAGTGCATTTGCATCATGTAAACAAATATCAATGTATATATATATATATATGTATGCATATTATATCAAATTATATATTGTATGAAAAATCTCACACGTACATCCAACTATTTTCACTTGGAACATATTACATGTCTATTGACTCCAGTGTATCTGTACAAATCTATTCAAAGGCTTTTTGTATCTATAATGCATATATTCAAATATGGGCTCAAATGTATTCACTTCGAACGCATGGTCTACTCGGCTGTGCCCTTGGAACAGTTTGATCATCATTGGTTCCCTTGTGTATCTCTGGAGTATATACCAGTGATCTGCTGGGGCAATGGGGATCGTATCATCACTAGATATGGTGGTTTCTCAAAAGCTTAGGGCAGCCCCAGTTATCATCCTTTGTCTTATATACTCAATCATTTTCGGAATAAACCAACCATTTTTGGGGTTCCCAATTCCAAGACACCCTCCATTGAGCCACTTTTGGAGTCCAGGTCTACCGAAAAGTATGTGGAGATCTCTGGCTAGTGGCATTAAATCACAAATTGCCCATCATCTGGGCACGCAATGGTTTGCCAGATTGCTAAACATTCTTCACTTGGTGGTTTCTCAAAATAGGACCCCCAAAACGGTTGGTTTATTATTAAGATTTGTTCATATTGGAGTCCCCTAGTTTGAGAGAGACACCAGGGTCCTGAATTTGGAAGCAAACCCAGGGAAAAACACACACAGCAATTTGGTGTGATTCCTAATCGCAACCAACATGTTGGTGAAACATGCGAAGTCTTATGGTCACTACTTGTTGCCATTGACAACCACTGGTTCGTGGTTTCCAAATACGATCAACGAGTCATATATACCATTCCAGTACTATAAACAATTCAGATTTGAAAAAACATCAATGGTAAAACCTTCAACCATTGAATGATCCATATCAAAAAAACACAACCCGAAACTTGGGATCAATTACCAGCTAATGAGTAGGTCAACTGCGACTGGCTTATTCCACAGCTTGATCTCCTACCATGATTCTCTGCATGTTGAGTCCTTGCAGGTAGGATTAACATCATCTGCAGTGCCATAGTGGGCTTCGCAAACATAACAGATCTGAGCCTGAAACATGCTGCTAAAAAATATTATCACGAAACAATCAACCCACCAATCTTAACCAACCCAACCAGCTGTAATTAGCATAGCATATCCCAATTATTGCTGATTATTCATTACTTATTCATTCTTTACCACCACCGTTTCAACCCCCATTTACCAACCATCCAACCATGCCTTGGCCCACCACGCCTGCAATTTCATCCCCGAAGGGTTCTTCCATAATCTGAGCCAACTCCTGGAAGTAGCGCCCATGGGTGGCCACTGACGATCCACCCACCCCATGGGGCTAGCCGAGGTGCTGAATGCAACCACCCCCTGGAGGTAACCACCAGGTATCTTGTTGGTTAACTAAGGATTACTTGGAGGTTATCTGAATGCAGCCACCCTGGAGGTATCTTGGTCTAAGGATTACTTGTTAAATGGTGCATCTTAAGCAATGTACCACCTTTGGGGAGTGTGAGTAAACTGCATGGAAAGGTCACAATTGTCCCTGTGAAAACTATAAATCAATCAATTGGGGGAAATCACCGATGTCAATCAAACCACCAACCAACTATAATTGCTGATAATCCACAATAGTCGACCAATATTAATCATAGTGACCCTCTATTACCATAGTTAACCATCGGTGTGATGGTTTCAATTTCAATGTGTTTCAATTCAAAACCACCTGCCAACTAGTCTATCAACTGTTAGTCTGGTGAAGTATATCCACTAGCCTAACACTGCAGCGCAATTGCAGGTCCGTGTGCGCAAGGAACATGCATGTATATGCGTGTGGGTATGCACTAGATATCTAGACATGACAATCATAATCACTTAAATGATAGAGCACAAAACAACCACAAACATGCAAGAACCTCTTTGTCACTACTGAGCAGACAAAGAATGTGTTTAAACATATTTTAATGCATGTCTTCGTTCAAATAGAATGGAGACAATCTGACTTCACTTGAATCATTGCAGTCGCCAAAAAATATACTGACCATTTCCCAAACCGTCCAAGGTTCACCCTGCTTCACCCACAAGTTTTTCATTCTACAAGAAACGGGTTCTGTGCAAATCCCTTTCGTAACTCCACAAATACATTTGAGGTGACTGCACGCATAGATAGGTGTGGCCAACATACAGATATCAATCCGTGTGTACACACATTAGATATCATTGGATCACATTAGAACGCGCCCAAAATGGGGCCTCTGCTGACACCAGCTGCCCTGGCCGTCAGTTACCTAACTTAAGGAGCAGGTGAGGAACTCACTGAGCATCAGAAATGCCAGGTGCTCAGATCATCAAGAGTTCCTGCCTCCTGAGACACCAATTCTGATGCACAAAGGGTCAACGATGACCCGTCTCCTGGCTCTTGCTGAGCCCATGCTGTTGATCCTCCCTGACATCAAGCGTGATCTCAGTGCTGGTTTTGATTGTGCTGCAGATCGCCGCCTTTGCCGCACAGCATTCGAGGAATGGGCAGCTCGGGTTTTCGCATGCCAAGTCCTCTGATGAAACTCTTGGCCCGTGCAGTCTGGGCCCACCTCGTCCAACGTTCTGAGGAAGAAACCCCACCGACGGTGTCCATAGATTCTTCTCTTTTCTGTAGCATGTTTATTCTCTCACAACGTGAGATGTGTGAATTGGAATGACGCACAGAAATGAATTGACTATACTTAGACTCATGGTTGGTTTAATTATCAGATTCATGATCAGTTGATATATGTATACTGTAAACTATTGATCCGAAATCGGAGAATTCAATCAACTATGGGCCATGAATCAGCCACTACTATAAGCCATTAGTAATCAAGTATAAGCCATTGATCACTAACTTAGGGGCCCAGTGCCAGCGCAAAGGGTGGGGCATCCGGTAAGTACCATGTACGGTAGATGTAAAATGCCATAAGTATCATCAAATCGCGACCGACTTATGATCATTAAGCATACTTAATCATAATTAACCATACATATCCATAGACCGATGGCTTATGAATCCACCAATAGATATCCATCGTTACATGGCTGTGGGTCAAAACCCCGTACCCCTGGTTCCCCTATCATTAACCATTGTTTTCTTTCTTATTGTTGGTCAATTATCCCCCATGAAACTGGTTGGTCAACTGCTTGACCCATAGCCACATACAGCGGTATATCCCCCATTATCATTGGTTATCATCCCCTATTATTAACTGTTAACCAACTATCATTAGCCAGTGGTTGGTTGGTTATAGCTGGTATATCTCCTATACTTGCTAGTTATCATCCCATTAACCAGCTAGTATTAAGCATTAACCAGCTATTCTTGGTTGGTACTCACAGCCATATACAGCTGGTATATCCCCTATCATTGTTGCTTATCATCCCCTATTAACCAGCTAAACCAGCGATTATTAGCCATTGGTTGGTGGGTTAACTGCTTGACCCATAGCCATATAACTGGTATATCCCTTATATCCCCTACTTTTGTTGATTGTTATCCCCTATCATTAGCTATTAACCAGCTATTATTGGTTGGTTAACTGATTGGTTGGTTAAAGCTTGACCCAGCTCGCCATTTCTGTGGTGGAATTCGCACCTCTGTGGAGTAAAGGGCCCAGGCGATGCACAACACAATCACCGGAACCAAGACCTGCCATGGGTTGGTTCCGGCAGCTCCCATGGATGATTGGTTGATGTTGGTTGATGTTGGTTGATGTTAGTTAATGATGGCTAATGATGGGTGATCTGGGTGATGGGTGATGATGATGATTAATGATGGTTAATGATGGTTAGATGATAGATGACTAGTTGGTGGCTATTTTTGGCATAGTAATGGTTAAAATGATGATCAAGAATGGTTAATGATGAGTATAAGGGTTGGTTCAGTGGTTGATCATGATGGTTGGTGATGGTGAGTAGTAATAAACCAGGTGATTCGTAATGGTTGTACGGTTCATAATGGTTGGAAATGTGATGGTTTGTCATGGTCCCTCATCACTGCCGCTTTCCATTCTTCGTTGTGAAAAAAGAAAAATGGTTCAGAACTTGCAGTTTATAGTGATTACTAGTGGTCAATAGTTGGCAATAGATGACTAGTTGGTGATTGTAATCCATGTCATCATGCTTCATCAACCACCCAACAATGGATAATCAACCATTCTATAGACATGGTTGCTGGTTGAACCACCCCTATGAAAAACGTATGAATTATATAACCAACCAATCATACCAAACGAGTAAGAAAAATGCGACACAACTGAAAACCAGAAACCCAATGACTTTGTCCGATCCTCAACAACACACATATGAAATTACCAGCTGAAGGTTTGCCCAGTAGTGACAACCATCATAAAGAATCATTACTGGTTCTGAATTACCGAGTTCACCGATAATTCACAAACTTAAATATGGTTCGACAGTCCTGAATTACCAAGCACAACCAGTATGAATGGTTTGACAACCTTAATGAAGAACCAATGATACAACCATCAAACCAAAACTGCTGTTGCGACTTATTGGTGAGCCATTCTGGTGCCTGAAACTTGGCATTCACAAAAAAAGCACCCAAAGAAAACCATCAGGAAAGACTGCCTTGAAGAAACTGATACAGTGACTGACTAAGTAACTGACTGACTGACTGACTGACTGACTAACTAACCAACTACCAACTAGCAAACTTCCATATCAGCACCAGTTAACATAACTGATCAACTGGTGTTTTGACAACCGCTCAAATGAGCAATCTGCATATTCCGCTTAAGAGAAACCATGACGAGACACCTCTGGCTGCGGGATCAAACACCCCCCACAATTGGTCAACCATGGGGTTCAGAATCATTCATCGTAGATGACAGGGGCTGATAATGATTATGCAAATGGTTCATAAACACTTGCAGAAATGTTGGTAGTGATGGCCAATAATTAAGATGTTGTGTAAGATCAACAAAGGTTGTTTGCAATGGTGAACGCTTCCAAATCATTGATTAAACGTTGGCGAAGGGGAATTATTTTTAGAACTGCCAGTGATGGAACCGGGAACTGGGGAATCGACCATGATCATACCGCTGCACGATCGCATTTTCATCCCCCCCAAAAAAGTAGGTATGGTGTATGTATTTGATAACAACCAAGGCGTCAATGCCAATGCACAAAAAATGTGAGCAATTCTCACATGGAATTGGATGATCTATGCGTAGACATTATGCAATGAAGATATCCACCGCATCATTTCTACTCCTGTTTCTGGACACGCAATCCGATCCGCTGCGGTCGTCAAGCAACTGGACGCACAAAACCCAAAAGAACGAAGGGCAAAGTGCCAACCTGGGCGTTGAAACTGACATCGTCAAGAGTGCACCCTACACAACGAGGTGATGATATCTACCAGTGGTGATGGTTAGTGATACAAGGTCATGCCCCCTACAAGTTGTAAATCAGCATTTTAATATCAATTCACGTTGGGAATATCTACCAGAACTGGCAAGTTACCTTGGTGAACTAAGCGAAATAATTGGGGATGGGGAACATGATTGTGTAGCCCATGACCTCCCTTTCATTGGCGATTCAATAGTTCTGCCCAAGTCACTCTTCAATCTGGTTACGCATAGCAGTGGGGTTTAGATGTTTAGTCGATCATGAGTACTGGCGGGAAACCCCAAACTTAGCACTTTAGGTCATGGCTAGGGTAAATGACAAATATGGCAATATAGCTGTATTTAAAATCCCTTTAAGCCTTGCACGCATCGCGCCAATTTGCTGTTTCTGTTCTTCTGCCCAAAAAAACATTTTCAGAGTTCGCACTTTGTGTAGGGCAACCCGACTTGGAACTACAAAGTCAGAACTACGATCAACAATCATGGTTGCTGACCATCCATAATCTATTATAGCGATACACCACTATGGTAAATTTAGTTGATAGTGATTCCTCTTGGTTTCATCACTACGGCTGGAACACCCCTGCTGAAGCCATCCGAACCACCAACGAAATATAATGATGACTCCTTGTCATGAACCAAGCATGATAAGGATTGAAAGAAACACCGCAATGACTCTCCAATGATGGGGCGTGATAATACCTGACTGTCACTACTTGTGACCAGTTTATATGAAAAACAACTGAGTTTTGAACATTGTCCAATGACCTGAGGGGCTGTGGGTCAATTCTACCGGGATAAATGTTCCAATTGCTAGGTGAATCGCAAACATGTGTGCAACTGAGGTGGGTATGGGTACACAGGCAGGTCATCTGACTCACAAGCAAGGATTGACTACTGGCCACTAGTGGTACCAGCCAAAAAACGGGATCGTTTGAACCCATCTCTACTTGTCGACGGCAATGTTTCAAGAAGGAAATGAAACTCGAGCAGCTTCTGCAAGTGCTTTCCATCCTAGTCCGCCGTCTCCTTCTCAACAAGCCGTGCCCAGAAGTTGGAAGCGGGCCGCTGTGCGCCTTTTGACGCCAGTGGCCCAAGAGGGTGTGAAACCTCATGGCAGGCGGCCACATCATGTTGTTCATGCTGTGCCACTGGACCATTCTAACGCTGCTATGCCTGCGCTTCCTTGTCCTCCACCGCGCAGGTGCGTGCCAGGCACGCCCAGTGGTTGGCGGCACCGTCTCGGCGTGGCCCATGGCTTCATTGGCCAGCCATTCCTGGGCCTTGCAAACCCCGGAGGATGCGCGGCAGGGACCAGGATTCAACGTCACTATCCATCATTAACCGATGTAAACCATCAGGTTTTTACGCGGATCCCTTTGCATAGCGTTGTAAACCATTAGGAACTTAGGAACCATTATGAGCCACTTATCCATCACTAGGAACCATTAGGATTTCTCAATCCTTGTTATCCATCACGAGCCAGTCTCATGATTGCAGATCTTAATCTTTTCGTAACCTTAACCATCACCATTCCGAACCAGTCTTATCCATCACCGAACATGATCAACGATCACTGGCAATCATTATTCTTTGTAAAGCAATAGCAAGCCTTCATAACTATCCTTAACAATCATTCAGTGCAAATATAAGCAACCATCAGTAACCATTATTAATCAGCATCAAGCACTGTTATCCATCATTCTGCATCGTGGACCTATGTTTACCATCATTCACAATGACTCATTTCTATCTGCAATTACCATGGGAAATTTTGTCATCCGTCATTAGCCAGTCTTAACAAGCATGAACCACAAATAAACTTGAGAAGCAGTGGTGTGATCAGCAAACACCATAATCATGAGCCAGTGTTAACTATCATTAACATTCATTAACAACAGTTCACATGTAGTCAGTAGCAATCACATACTCACCACTTTGAATCCCCTTGAATCACCATGAATCACCAGCCATCTACCATAAATCACCATGAGTCACCCTGAATCACCATGAATCACCAGCCAACCACTACAAGTTAACATGTAGTCAGTTCACCAGGGGATCATGAAGCTAATCCCATGTGGCTATGGGTCAAAACCCTTAGTCCCCCCGGTTCCCCTATCATTAACCATTGTTTTCCCGATGAAATTGTTGGTGGAAATCCTCCATTAATTGGTTGGTTAACTGCTTGACCCATGGCCATATATAGCTGGTATATCCCCTATAGTTGCTAGTTAACATCTCATTAACCACCCATGATTTCCCCTATTATTGGTGGTTATTATCCACCATGACATTGGCTGGTGAAATTGCTTGTTCACTTCTAGTTCTCCCCCGGCCCAAAACGCTCGCGCTACCGCTGCCAGGCCAGACACCCAAAGGCGGATGAAACGACTCGTGTGCACCGTGTAGCTGGCAGGCAATGGCAATTGAACCTCATAGATCACCCCGCAGCCAGCCATGGCTAAGATTTGTTTACTAGAAGGGTGAAGGAACGGTTACTTGATGCTTGATTTATGGCTAGTTGAAGGGGAAATGATGGCTGATTTATGGCTAATGGACGGTCATATGACGGTAAATCATGGTCATATTTGGTTCCATGATTACCAAATGGTCAATTGATGATGATGATGATGATGATGATGATGATGATGATGATGATGATGATGATGATGATGATGATAAAGAAAAAGAACCAGGACCAACAGTGGCATACCGCGGATGATGGCTAGATGGTCGAACTCATGTGAACTGGCTGCACTAAGTGCAGTGGTTTGCAATGGTGCTTAGATTGATGGTGAACTGACGGTTAGTGGAAAGTTAGTGGATTGTTGATTGATGGTCGATTGATGGTTGGTTGTTGGTTAATGATGGGCAAAGTTGGGAAACAACGGTGAGTAAGCACTGATGGTTGATCGGCTTCTTCAAAAAAACTTAATTAAAAACGATCAAACAATGATGGGGAATGGTTCAGAATGGTCGAAATGCCATTAGTAAATCAAACGTTAAGAAATGTTGATAGCAGCCGTCAACCATTACTATGTATGAATAGCTTCAGGTGGCTTGGCGGGTTGGTGAATTCGCCAGAGCTCGCCTGGACAATTTCTGGGGCAGCTCCGTAGTCAGCGTAGCAAAGGTGGCTGGATTTTGACAAACAAATAAACCAAGCCGCCAAGACCAAACCAAATGAGTAGTACGTGGTACTAGTTGTAACTATGTCCCATACATGTTACATTTTTTGAAAAAAGGGAGAAGTATTGCTATAGGTACTAGCTATCCCTGTTACTTGTCACATAGTACGAGATGTGAATTATCAATAGTAGTACATATGTAGTAGCTATTTATGCCTATGCGTTCATTGCACGTTTGCAAATAACTCCTGCAATTGATTAACCAAATTTTCCAGCAAATTGTTGGCGATAAACCATCAAGACCCAACCAGCCAATCAACAAACCCATCCAACATCCCATCGCTGTGCAGGCAACGACAAGGTCCAGATTGCACGCGATCGCCTGCAGCTGTGCAATGCAGTTGTCCTGCGCTGTGGCTGATCAAACCCCGAAAGCAGGTATACCAACCACTTAAGTCTACGAAACCAATAATCGGTAATGATAGCCTGTTATGAATGGTTAATGATGGTAATACTTGTTCAATCAACCAATGGCTAATAATACTTGATAATCAATTCCATGTCTATCTATGTATACTTGTAAAAAACCAACTTACATAATGAGTCATATATGAAATGATCTATATGCATACAAATGTATATTGCAAACTACTTTTAACCACCCTCAACCATCATGAACCATTATTGAACAATAATCAGGGTAACTATCATCAAAACCACCATCAATCACCACCAAAACTCTGCTAGGAAACGCCAGTAACAAAAATTATGCCAGTGTGAGCAACCATTTAAAAATCGATTCACACTTGTTAACTTGGGGGTAGTTCATTCACATGGCTGTGGCTCAATACCCTGGTACCCTTGCTGAACATCCCACAACTGACGAAACCAGTTTTTTCTGGGATCCGCGTAGCACCACAGTCATGTCAGGTTCGTAGCTGGCAGGAAATTCACAAGGCTACTGACCTATTTGGAAAACAAACTAGGTGAGACCAAAAATAAGGTGAGTCTTTGTTGGGATGCTCACCTAGCCACTTGAGTTTTTCTCAAAATACGGGACCCCCCATATCATCTATGAAAAACCATTTTTAATCATGTATAGAAATCAACCAACCATGTTTGGGTTTCCCTATCTCAAAAAACCACTTGTTGGCTATCTTGACCCGTTAACCACTATTGTTGGTCATTGCTGTCCCGCATTATTGACCTGTAAAAACCATTGTGAACCCAACGTTTGCTTGGTCAATATGGGTGTTTCTCAAAATAGGAGACCCCAAAAATCACCCAAATCATGCACTATTCATAGTAAGAAACTAGCAATTTCTTGGGGTTCCCTACGGTTAACCCCCGTATACTAGTTGTTTAACTTTTGTTGTTCACGCTCACTTCGGGCAGCTTTGACGCACCCAAGGACCGTGCCCTTTGCCAAGTGACAGGTACACGACCCACTGTACACATGCAATAAAAAACTGAGAACATGCAAGGGATCCAGCATGACCTAATCACCATCACAACGTTTGTTCGACCTACGGAATCGTGACACAGCATTGTAGCGGGCTTGTGCCGATAAGTTAGATATATGAGGACATGGGATCAGCGGCGTCCGATATGGAATTTTCAGTGGCATATCAAGTTTGTCTGTAGTTTCGGCAAGATGTTGTTTAACAATATGAAGAGTCTCACATTGACATGGTAGAATGGGTCGCTTTGGAATGCCGGCAGTTCGGTTCGTGAAGCCCATCCTAGACAGATTGGTGCAAGGTTTTCTATGTGCTTGGAAATATTTGGGAATAAGGTCAATCTTCAAGAAATTTGACATCTGTCTAAGGATTTTTTCCATAGCAGAAATTTGGTTTTTTGCTCACCTAGGTTTTGGTGGGAGTAACAAAGCCTCATCTGACGTATACTCCACATAGGAAACATGTCGAACCTTAGGATCAACTGGAATGAGCAACAACCTTTGGGTGACCACACCAACATTAATACAAAGCTCGAAAAAGGAAATCCCTGGGTCGTCATCATCATAATCAGGAGAATCTGCCACAGGGAGTGGCCAGCTGATTAACTTAAGCCATTTTTTTCTGATGTCCAAAAATGTCAAAGCAGTTCTCTTTGTCCCCATCACGTTCTGTCCAACATGGAAAAAAACTACGAAAATAAAAAAGAAAAAAAGAAAACCTGGCCTGCTACCGTGCAAAGTAGCGAAAGCAGCTTCGATGTTTTTCATTTGTCACAAACAACCGCGTGAAAGGTCAAAGCATCAAGTCTTTTGCAGTGTTTTTGCATATTGCGGTGCAAAACGGCAAAACCTGTTCTCGGCTCGTAAAAGAACCTTTTTGTCAAAATAATTCAACTTGTTGTGTGCCAAGCGTGTCATGCCTGTCTTGTGAATAACATCATAGGCGACACCGGGCTGATCCTTCTGGTAAATCCTGTGATCAGGTTCGATGACAAAGCCGTGGTTCTCCAGGTATCCCTCGGCGGTTGACCACTTCTGCGCCTGTGTCTTGTTACAACGCCAAAATCGAACCGGCACTCCCTCTTTCATTTTTCCTCCCATGACGTCCAAACAACGCTCGCTTTTGAGATCACGGACTTCGGAGCCGTCTTGTTCAACCTTTGCGTTATACAAATCTGTCAATCCTTTGTGCTTCACCAACGTGGTATGGTCTGGCTGCAAGGATCTTCGCCTCCACCAGCTAGGCTACCAGATCCACAGGTGGGGCCTTGCGAAAAGGTAGGGCGGTTGGTTGGTTGGGTAAAGTGGTTCAGGTTGGCTAAGCTTCGTTGTGAACTCCGCTGTGGGTTGCTGCTCCGTTGTGAACGGTGTTCGATGTCACAGACCATTGTTGACGTGGTTGGTTCTGGCAACGTTCCAGGGACGGGTTCTCTCTCGGCTTTTCGCTGCGTGTGAGACAAAGTCCGTCGTGGCGCAAGTAGAAAAAACGTGTCTCTCCCACTTTCTCCATCTCATACGAAACGTCACCGACCGTGACTGTTGGGTATTCTTGCAACTTTGACTGCGTCGCGCCCATTGGTTGGCTATTATCACTTATTATCAACCATTGTGAACCATTATCAGCCCATTGGTTGGGTGACCAATCTTGTTAGTAAGCACTATGAACCACTATTTGATATGTTTATCTCCATCATTGCTTTTAGTTGTTATGGGGTCTATCTTGGTTGGTCAACCTTGACCATTGTTACTAATTATTACAAATTATTACCCATTATTGTCCATTAATTAGCTGTTATTATTAGCCATTGCTTGATTGACACACCACGGTTTAATAATAAGCTACTTTTTTTAGTATGCTGATTGTTGGTTGACCAACAATTAGCTATCATTATGAGCCATTGGCTGACTGATTTACCCCATATTCTCCTATCATTGTTGGTTATTATCCCCTATCATTAGCCATTACTAACTATCCCATTCTTTGCCATTGTGAGCCATTATTAGTCACTTGGGCTTATCCCCTTTCATTGTTGCTTCATATCCCTTACTATTTATCACTATTAGCCACTTGGGGTCTATCTTAGTTGGTGAAGCTTGAGCATTATTATCCATTATTACCCATTAGTATCCATTATTGTTGCTTATGATATGTTATCATTAACCATTACCAACTATCATTAGCCATTTGGGGTCTATCTTCGTTGGTCAACCTGGACCCCTGGTCCCTTGGGCTCGCCACATCACCCCTGGTTGGTCCATCTGCGTCCACAACGCCAAGCTCTTGCCCTCGCCGTCGTCGCGATTGCGCAGCGGCCTCGAGCCCCAGTGCGAAACGGTGAACCGCAGGCGGCTTCGCGTTGCGTCGCGTGGGGCCGTGGATGATGGTCAATGGTGGGTATATCACTGTTAAGTGTGGTGATATCATGGTTTAGATGTGGTTTAAAAAGGTGGTTTAAAGCATGGTGGTGAAAATCATGCATGGTGGTTTAATACTGGGTACAAGAGAAAAATCATTCAATCTGGTTGTATAGCCACCATGAAGCAATTGTTCATTCAATTACAAGATCCTTTTGGTTTACAAGGAGTACCCCCGGGCAATCTAATATGGGAACGCGAAATCCAGCATTTGTAGATTACTTGCCTATTGGAATGGTGAATGATCTCCTTAATCATGGTTAGTAGTTAATCACGATCAACCGAGAATACTTAATGGTTTATCGAGTAGGGTAGTACTCATTCTCTGTACAAATGGGCTTAGGTATTTAACCATCGAGTAGGTTGTAGGTAAACTTGACAAATAGATGAATAGAATACTTGATGGTTAATGGGTTCAACAACCATCATGTGAAAAATACCTAAAGCAAGTATTGTGGATTGACCTACCTTTCAAATGGATTACTCAATACTATCAGTTGCTCTCTCCTTCCCTCATCTTCCCTTCATTAACTTAAAGTTGCTATGGGATACCTACTGGTCAGTGAAAAATGAACAAAATGCTAGGGAAAACCCTCTGACCCCTGGTCCCCGACTTTTCGCAACTGGTTCCCTGGTTCACCAAATCATGGGTCACCTAGGGCAGACAGAATATACTGAAGCATCGGGTCCTGACTTTTTCCCGGAGGATATGGTGGTTTCTCAAAACAGGGGAACCCCCAAATCATCCACTATTAACCATTTATACTAATAAACTAGCCATTTTTGGGGCTCCCTATTTTGAGAAAACCCCATATTGCAACCATCATCTGTTCTTTTCAGATTTCACTGGCAAGCAGTCGCGATGTTTTTGGATATGTCACCGGTGATGATGCGGTGATTCAACCATCCGGAAACCACATTAGAGTCTGCAAACTCAACGCATAATGAACCATTGATGGTTGCACTTGAACACCAAAGGTCACTGAAAACAGGGGCAAACATCGCCACCACCATCCATACAGCCCAACCGGGCCACCCCTGACCGGAGTCGGGCCTAATGAGCATTGAAAGACTGGACAGGATCAAGGTGTGTGGCCTGCCAGTTCTCACCTCGGCGCATGGGATTGGAGCCTGAAAAAAAATACATTCTTTTACATTTTGAATGGTAGCTCCACCTGAACTGGAAATCTAATAGTTAATAGTGATGCTTAATTAACAAGAATAAGTAATGATTGGAATGGTAGATGGTTAAAAGTCAAGATAACGAACGATTGGAATGGTAGATGGTGAAGAATCAAGAGACTGAATGGTCAATAACAACAATGAACACCAGGGTCAAGAATAGTAATGATGTTCAATAACAATGATGGATGATGACTGATGGTTTCTTAACGAGATTGCTCGTTGATAGTTGTTAATAGTGGTAGAATCGTTCACGTGCGCTCGGTGGCCAGTCTCCCATTGAAACAAATCACTTGGGATGGTGTTGTTCCAGCTAAACATGTCAGATCACCGGAGTCAAATCGCTACTATTGGTAGGTCCAGCTGTGAGAAAGCATTCATTTGAAATAGGGGATGGCAGTGAAAATTAATGGTTTGATTTGGACCCCAAAATCATCCAATTTGAACTATTGATAGTAAACCATCAATCTTTAGGTCCCCCAACTTATAACCATCATATATAACCATCATATATAACCATCATTCAACGTGAAGCGCCGCGCCACGGGTTGATGTGTCAATCTTGGGGCCCCCAGGCAAGATCGTCGATTTCTGTGAACCTGCCGCGGTCCCCAGCCAAGTGGTGAAACATGGCCATCTGGTGGTTTCTCAAGCCATAGGGGACCCCCAAAATGGTTGGTTTATTAATAAAGAATGATAAATATAGGATGATTTGGGGGTACCCCTATGACTTGAGAAACCACCATCGGTTGGTACTGGATGTCCAGCGGATTGGTGGTTTTAAACCCTTGTTGTTGCTTGCTATCCCCTACTATTAACACCTATGAAAAATGCCAATCAAACCACCAACCAGCGAGCCAAGTGCGGTTAATCATACTCATAATGGTTAAACATTTCCAGGCGAGTATCTACCAAAGGGCATGGTGCCAGATACTTGGATGACCATCTCATTTATTAAGTGGCTAGGAACCATGGCTACTAACCTGTTTATCCATGGTACAACCCACCTAGGGTAGTTACCACTCGTGGTCACTAACCGGCTACCAAGTGGGATGATCATCCAAGTAAAAATGGTGATCGCTCCAATCCGCGATGGTAGCGAAGAATCATGGTCACTAACCAGTTGGTCAGTGGATGCTCTCATGGGGTCCGTCGAAGTACCTCGGAGGTTCTATGAACATTGCCTTGGGTTGGTGGGCTAACAACGGCCAAGAAAGGTCAGAAAACAATGGTCAACAATGGTTTGAATCCACCAGCCGGTTACCTATTGAAAATGGTGGTTTTGGACGTCACTCACCACCTTCGATCATTTTCACCGCCATCAGCAACTGCTGGCAATGATTCACCAAAGGCGGGTTGTGGTTGATATGGGAATGGGATTTTGAATATATCGACTGTTGTTGCCTACTATTTCGATTGCTTGCTTGTACCCATGTTTGATCGTAGCTTCGTCATTGTTGGTTGATCCAAGCAAGTATATCGGTTCAGACCATAGATATGTGGGAGATTCTCAGCAACCATGATTACAGCCGGAGTCAAAGTTCATAGTTACCCTGTACCCACAGTGAACATCCCGCCTGGATGACCAATCTAGTCTCACTGTTGGGATGTTAGTCTACCCCGTTCTTGATGATCAAACTCTTGACCTACAACCATCCGTCAGCCAATTAACGTTTCTTAGCCATTCTTAGCTGTCACAACTGGTGATGGGAAATCAGAATGGCTAAGAAAATTACGATGCCATTCTTGAAGAATGAAGTAATTAGAACAAAGACGGCACCGTCAGTTAATTAGAATGGCATCTTCGGGTCATTAACGCTTTCCCAACAGCCGTCACAAAGCACGACCAGCACCTTCTCTGATGGGAAACTCGACATGAAAGACCGGCTGTGAGTTTTCACGATCAACTAGAAGAGTTTTCTGTGAATTTTCGCATGAACCATTCCTGGGAGACTATCCATTGTTCACCACGGTCTCCATCATTAATTGCTCGGCTTGGTTGAATACTTAATGATAATGATAATATTAATTCATGGCTTGTTGTTTGGCGCTTGTGTATGTAAATCAATGAATTGATCCATACATGGGAGTTGTCCACAACAATACCAGAATGTTGACTTTTCCTAAAGGTTCCACCAATATATGCACACTACTCATTTGGGCATGGGTCATCAAGTGCTCAAGCCCGGCACTCCTGGCTATTCACCACAAAAATAAAGGCTCTCAAGCTGTTTTGGGAGTTCAGTGCTTGCCATTAGCTTGGTGGTATTTGGTACCAAACCCGCCACAAGAATCAAAAGAGACCCAATGCATCTACAACTAGACTTTCTGCATCTTTCTGGCTCAACCACCGTGCATATACAGTACCTGGGCGTGTCTTAAAATAGGGGCCCCCAAATCATCCCATGGTTGCCATTTATAATAGTAAACCATCGATTTTTTTGGGTTCCTATTTTGAGAACCCCCGCCCCCATGTATATATATATATATGTATGCGTCCATAGTGCTCCTTACTGACCATCCAACACTGGCGTATTGATGCGGAAACTGCCATTTCTAAGTGGTATATCATTCATGGACGTTGGACAATTATACATATCATATCCACCATCCAATGTGCTTATTCAAAACGTTGTGCCACCGAAAAACCTTGTGGTTTCCCAATGAATAGTTGTGAAATTGGATGGTTAGTAGACACCACCATTTATGAACAACCCCACATGAACAACCAACGCCATTTCGACCCTGCTCATCCCAGTGACTCTAGGACTCGCATGTACTCTTCGGGATCACGACCTGTGAGCCGTCGAAGCTGGTGGCCGGAAGGGAACACCACACTGACGGTGGGGGCATACCATGACTTGTCATCAACCACGATCAACTTCAACCATTAATGGTTCTCATTCTCACTACTCTGTTTGAACAATTGAAAATTACCTCCGATGATGGACCATATTTGTTTACCCATCTTTGCTGAGCTATACCATTAATGATGAAATAGCAACAAATGGGGATGAAACGGGAACCAACACGCTTCAAATGGAAGCAAATATACAGGTTATTCCACGAGTTGGTTGGATAAATCCTGGTAGTTCCTCTTTGGAACGCATGGATGTATGTATGTGTGTGTGTGTGTGTGTGTCTGTCTGTATGTCTATATGTATGTATGTCTGTGTGTCTGTATGTCTGTATGTCTGTATGTCTGTAGGTATGTACGTATGTACGTATGTACGTCCGTGTGTCTGTATGTCTGTATGTCTGTATGTCTGTATGTATGTAGGCATGTACGTATGTACGTCCGTGTGTCTGTATGTCTGTATGTCTGTATGTCTGTAGGTATGTACGTATGTACGTACGTATGTACGTATGCACGTATGTACGTACGTACGTACATATTCATGTGCACATGTATGTAATAATAAAAATAATGAATGTATAGTGAAATGGATGTAATAAACACAATGAATGTATAGTGAAATGGATGTAATGCATGTAATGTATGTAATGTATGTAATGTATGTAATGTGTGTAATGAAAGTAATGTATGAACTGGTATGTATGAACTGGTATGTCTGTAATGGTATGCACATACTGGTATGTATGAACTGGTATGTACGAACTGGTATGTATGTACTGGTATGTATGTACTGGTATGTATGTCTACTGGTATGTATGTACTATCAAGTGCCAAGGTTTAATCTGCAGGTGTTGAGTAGGCGATCCTATCATGGCTGATGTTTTGAATTCCTGCAAAGCAAGGCGGTGAATGATCAAGCTGGTTTGTATAGCCTACTGTATCAAATATGATCGATCGACAAACTGGTTGCTTAAAGGCAACGTAGGAACCATAAGATTCCACGGGCTGGTCATAACCCCGATCAACCATTGGATGTGAGACTAGCCCATCCTGCTAGCTCCTGAGCTTGCCCCTGAAAAGGGTGTATGAATACGCATGGCTCCAAATCGCTCCCTTCCAACCAAAAGCAAAACAAAGTGCAAGTAAAGCTATATGGTGGTTTCTCTAAGTAGGGAGACTCCAAATCCTCCAAATCATCCTTTACAAACCACGTCTGGTCGGTGGTTTCAACCCCTATGAAAAATATTTGTCAACCAACCAATTGTTAAAAACTACTAGGGAAAACAAAAAATGTTTGAAACCACCAACCAGATTTATAGTGATAAACCATCCATTTTAGGGTTCCCTATGGCTTGAGAAACACCCATACAACTGGACCCACAATGTTGGAGATGACCAGTGATGGGCTTCCCGGTCCCCGGATTCGTTGAGTGCTTCGTTGGCGTCAACTCGCCTACCTCCAAAATGATAGGCAACAGTTGTACTGGTTGGTGTCTAAAACCCTTTTGACAAATATTGGGCTACCAACCAATCATTGGTTGATACTTGGGCCAAACCAAACATTTTCAAAGCCACAGCTTAAAAGGTAGAGAAACGATCTGTAGAGAAACGTTCCTTCCAGTGCAGCACTTTTATGCGCTGACGCTACTGGAGCTGGCATCATTCACCACCATCGACTGTATTTAAAAGTTTTAAGCATTGTTAATCATATCCAAATCCAATTACCATTGTGCCAGATTAATCATCATCTACCACATGACTATCAACTGTATGACTTCTTATCAGTCACTCTTATTCAATAATATTGCACATGTGTAGCCACCATGCTTACTTTCCAGTCAACTATGTTAGTTCACCCATATATCTATATAGATGGTTATATCATTGCAATGTTGTGGTGCATCAAGCTCTTCTCGACCAATGTTACTTGGATGTGCACCCCCGCTAAGTAACTGGTTAGACCATGTTTATAGGGGTTATAGTCTACCCTACATGAATGATCACCATGATTCTATACATGCCAGGTAAGGCAACTACCCCCAACTCACCTGGTCTACCATGCTGGTATCACAGCCACCGACAGCAGCTGGGTCCCCTTGGGTGCCCTTGCTTCGCTTGAGATGCTGCTTCAGCGCAATGGGAAAGGCAATCCTCATAGTGGATCGAAGAAAGGGTCAGCAGGGCGTCAGCAGGTGGTTGGTTGAGCGGCAAAACAGTTCGTTGGATGCCGTGGTTACTTGTGATGAGCTGATTAATGGGTAGTGGTCAACCACAATTAACCACGCTTAACGGTCAATGATGGCTAATGGTTAGGGATAATTAATGGTGCTGAAAGCCGAACCATTCCTTGGTGGCTTATAGATCCCTTGCCAAAAAAGAAAATTAGTGGTTATATGGTAAATCAATCATATCCCAAAAACACTAAAAACCTAAGTTTGTGGGTATAAGCCATCCAGATTCGTTGACGAAAACGGTGGTGAATGGTTCGGTTCTCCTTGGTGCTTAGCAGTGATGGTGGTCACAGCTCGATTCTGCGATATCCTTTTGCCCCGTTTGCGGGTCTCAAAACATCAAGCCGCGTTGACAAAGGCATACTGTACGAAGGCAGAAAGTTCGGCGAATTCGCAGCGAGTTGCAGGCCGCAACATGCTATCAACTTGCTGCTGGGGCACTGATCCACCACGTCTTGGGGCATCTCGAGCCCAGGTGACGCAGCTTGTAGGTTCTTCTGAACGTTGCTGCAGCAAGCCCGTACTGATGACCTCTGCGAAGTTGGTGTCAAACCACTTCACGATGCGATTCAGAAGCAGTCTGTTCTTTGGATGACCGCGGGTGGGGCACTTAGGGCACACCCGCAGTTTCGAAAGAAAACAGGTGCTGGAAAAACCTGCGCATGGACGAAAAAGAAAAACTTATTGGAACAAAAGCCACTAAGGTAGCTGTTCCAAAAGTATATGTCCATCCCCGCTGTCGACTTCGTCGAGGAAGGGTTGGACAAAGGACACTGACTGCTGGTGTGATCAGCATGGTGGTCAACGGCTTATCATTGATCTCAGAATGCCGGTGCTGGCAGCAGCGGCATCGCGAGGGTACACACGGCGTTGGTCAGTAGAGTGCCACGCCACATGGAAGTCACAAGTCAAAGGAGATTCACAACAAAGATATATAGGAGGATCAGTTGATGCTGACACGTGATGACAATGATCAGTGATCAAAATGATCAGGAATGACACTGAGTATGACAATGATTGACAACAGGTGACAATGAGTATGACAATAATTGATGACGACAAAAAATGATGATGACAATACGCCTGACAATGAGCAATGATGACAGCGATGGGTTGAGAGTTGGATTGGATGAGGCGGATGCAGGAAAAAAAAGCGTAACACCATAATGTGGGAAACCACAAAAGTGGGGTTTATCACCATGTATCACCTAACATAGTCAGTGGTTTGCACAATACCCAGCTTGACCCGGCTGGCTTTTCTTAGTGTTAGAATCAACCAGTCGAAGTGAAACTGGCTGTTGGTTGGACGGCTCTTGGTTTCCTGCGAAAATGATTACCCTATGGCTTCTTCCATACCCACATGTGCCACATGTAATTTGTTGGAGATCCCCGCAACCTGCAACCCGTGGTTGCAGCAGGATGCACCCGCAAGCTGCGTTGCGCAAGCGCCGAGAATCAAATGCCTCACGATGCAGGAGTAGATCTCCTGAGCTGAAACCACGGGTGGGCAACGGGTTGGGAATGCTGCAGAGGTTGAGAAGTTGGGGATTGACCATTCGGTGGTTTCTCAAGCCGTAGGGAGCCCCAAAAATGGTTGGTGTACTAATGTAGATGGTTAATAACGGGAGGATGGGGGGGTACCCCTATTTTGAGAAACACCCATTTAGTAAGGATTGGTGGATCATCATAGTCATTGCCATGGTGATAGTCATAGTCATGGTCCTAGTCATAGTCAAACTCGTAGTCAGAGTCAGCATTATCATGATTGTTACTGTAAATGATGGTTGGATGATGGTTTAAATGATTGTTAAATAAGGGGTTCAATATCGTCTAGACGATGGTTAGATGATGGTTTCAATGATGGTTAGATGATGATTTACATGATTGTTAAATGATGGTAAAATAATTGATGATGGATGATGGATGAATGATGATGGATGTTTAAATGATTGTTAAATGACAGTTGTAATGACTGTTGAATAATGGTTAAATCATGATGCCTTTAACTATTCTTAAAAAAGTGGTTAGTCGCTGGTGTTAATAATGGATGATGATGATGATGATGATGGTGATGATGATGATGATGATGATGATGATGACAAATGATGGACGATGATGATGATGATGATGATGATGATGACGATGACGGATGATGGACGATGATGGTGATGATGATGATGATGATGGATAATGGACGATGGATGATTCCACACACCCCACTCGTTCACCGAGTCGCCCAATCATCTCTAGACAAATGCGCAGCATACCTCGCAGGCTGGGTGGGTGAACCATAGGTCCGTAAATGGTGGATGTGGATGGTGAATATGTGCTGAACCATGGTGAATAAGGCATGAGCATGACATGCCGTTGTGCGGTTCTACTTGTTACTAACAAGCTATAATGATGGATACTGATTGATGATCAATGAGAAGATGTTCTCTTGGCCAAATATCATTTTATACAAAACCGTGGAATCCCAATTGCCCATCAAAGGCAAGGAATGAAGATCGAAAAAAGCACAAATCATCATCAATCACTATCCATCCATCATCATCGATCAATAAACATTGTATTCCCTAGAATTGTCAGTCATTCTTCCCTCTAGTAAACCGTTGATTAGCCATTAGCTGATCATCATCCTCCATTTTCGAACTAATTGTGATCTATTCAATGCGCGGAAATGGTCACTGGTTCTGGGCCACCAGTTGTGTTTCGTTGCAATTGTTTCACGGGCTGTTTGGCTGTTTGCTGAAGGATCAGCTTGGGACGTGTTCACCCAACCATTTCTGGTTGGAAGCTTGTTTGGGAACAGAGATCAGTAACCAGAGCAAAGCGAGCGACCAAAAGCAAATCTTTGTGGATGTTCAACAGGTGAATATCAGCTTGATGATTGATGATGCTGATGATCATCATGCATCATGATGATCCCCACCATGCATCAGGTAGCTTGAATCACAGTGGGAAAATACTCTCACGTGGGTTGGTTGTTGTCATTGACAAGCAGTTGCGACAAAGGCCCACGGGCCAGAGTTTGAGGTAACATTCAACCAAAACAGAAAAATGCTGGATACGAGGTTTACCAGTAATTGTTTGAAATGATCAACAAATGCTGGTTAATATGGTGTCTTGTGCTGGTTTAATGCTTGTTGAAATGACAATCATACTTAATTGTCGGAGGATATTGAGAGATGTTGGTTAACCCGCATTTTCATACACATGACAAGAAAGCAGTACCAACCAGCTGGTTGATTCATGACCAATGACCAACCAAACCTTCCAGTGGACAGCGTGTTTAAAGTAAGTGTAAGCATTTTGAAATTATCATTGATGGAAAAACATGGCAAATTTCAAAAGAACAAACAACGTCCACAGTTCGAAAGGATTGAGAAAGCACGACTACACTACACAATAGCCTAAAAACAATGGCTTTGCACAGGCTCAGCAATAAGTATCAATGACCGGGGAAAGCTCCTTTGATTTATGGTAAATTCCCACCAAACCCATGTAATGTTTCACATGTTGATCGTTATAGAAAGCGTTTGGTTCCGAATGATTCTTGCTTAGCCAAGAAAAGGACGATTTCCTTGTAATTGACCCTCGTCTCTTACCTTACAGTCCATGCGAGCACAAGTGATCCTAATGAAGGGATCTACTCGGCTTAGTTGCATGTCGGGGTTTCTCAACATATGGAACCCCCAACTCATCCACTATGAAATGTATAGTAAAAGAACAATCATTTTTAGGGGTTCGTTGTTTTAAGAAACCACTTGGTTAGATTGACCCATCAACCACTATTCTTGGTCATGGTTTTCCCCTATGATTGACCTTTGTAACACTATTACAAACCAATTGGTTGGTCAATATCAACCTTTGTAAACCCATTATAGCTGGTAAATATCCCCTAGTATTGTTGATTGTGATCCCCTACGATCAAGCATCAACCAGCTACTGCCATCATCAAATACCCCACCACTTGAAACGCTACGCACCCTGCAGCTCGCGCCTCAGCATGTTCTGCAAGACCTTCTGCAACTCCGCCAGTGCCTTGCCACAACTCCAGTGTCGTTCATAGGCCTCCACCGGCGCGCTGCGGTGATCCGGTCATGGAGATGCGAATCATGGGATAGCTGATGCGGATGGCGATTGATGCTGCAGTGCTGGCGAATGGTGGTTGATCACTGGTTGATAATGCCATTAGTGGTATGATAACTGGTTGATGACTGGTTGATAATTGATTGATTAGTATGGTTGATCACTGGTTGATAACTGGTTGATTGGTATGGTTGAAACTTGTTGATAATGGTTGACAACCACTATAACCAGTTGCCATACCTGGTGGTTGAAAACTGGTACTGGGTGGTATGTCCTCTTCCCCAGCACTGAACGCACAAGCCCAGCTACCGTTGGGCCAAGGACCTGGTGGATCAACGAGCATTGTCGACAGAGCCAAGTCGTGGCCTCCTGCTCCAACGAAGTCGGACCTTGGCCATTTTTGGTTCTTTTTCTCAAGACTTTCTGTCAAAGCCCATGGTTTTCTACAAGGAGTCTCATCCATCTTGGAAGTTGGAATGAGATGACAAAAGGCTACGGAGGCCTTGATTTTCTTGGCCGTCTCCTTCTTCTTGCCTGTTGCTTCACAGCCTTCAAACGAGCAATCTGCGTGGACAGCGAAATCCTGGCTTCATCTGGAGAGGGCAACGCCTTACCAGCAGCACACATGTTTCGCGGAACATACGATTTCGGCTGAGGCTCCCGATTTCATGTATCCCGTCAGACTCTGGGCTTCCTACTTTTCGTGGCATACTTCAATACGGAACCTTTTAACAAAAGATGCATCACAAAATTATCGGCCGAGTCTTCCTATCTGGAACCTTTTAAACAATAGGCTGCGATGTATGCCACGGATGCAGAGGAGATAAATCTGGCAATGGAAAATCCCCCATCCACATCTGGCTTCCCCAAGTTTCACTAGGATATTGGTATTTCCCGGTGGCCATGAATCAAGCCATCCGTTGATGACCGGCCCCAGGGATCAGTCCCAGTTCCTTGCAAAACTGCTTAACCTGGGGATCTAGCAAGTTGCTAACGGTGAACTATGCAGGGGTGATGACATCCACTACTGTACGTGAAGCGAGAAGTGAACAAAAATCCTGAATCAGCCTGTTACTGTACCATATCGTAGTCTTTTTTTACGACTACAACCAACCATTGAGCTCATGACTAGTCCTTATTGGCTATCATCAATCATTGCTGACATATCTCCATTGGTTGGATTTGGTCAGCCCTTTACAAGTATCAACCATTGTGAGTGACACTGAAACTCTATGAGCAAGTGATAGTCACTAACTATCATGAGTAACCGCCGTTAATCAAACATGAATCACCAATGACTTATATAATCATCCTGAACCATCATTGATCATTATCAATCACACTTAAGATTGCAAATCAATTAGTAAGCAATTTAAACGATTTTAACCAACAATGATTTACCATGATTAGTGATCAACAATCAACCATTATGATTAGCCAATACTTGCCAATCATTTACCATTCATTAACCCATATAATTACTCTATAATTAACCTCTACTAAGCATTCATTCACCATGGGTCAGCCATGATTCGCTGCTTGACCCCTTGTGAATCGTAAAGCACCACAGTTTACCTCGTTGCTTCTTGAGGGGTCTACTTTGCCGTTTTCTGATTTTGATTACTTTGAGGGGGGCTATACACTAATCAGAACACAAAAAGAACCATCATACTGCTGAGATGCTGCTATCAATGATTCCACTTTGAACCATCACGATTTTAGGTATAATCATTCTATCCTTCTACTAAAATAATAGCTAGTTCTCCCATTCTACTATGGTAGCATTTTGGGTAATTTGAGTAAAATCATCCTTATGATCATATAAGCACTAGCTATTGGATTATGCTACTCTTGGCTACTCCAAACAAAACATCATCATTCTACTATAAAATTACTATGTACTGAAAAGATTCTACTATAATCATTTTACTATGAATCATTCCCCCATTCTGACAGATGATTCTACTGCTACCCGTCTCCCCACGTCGTCTTCGCGCCTGGTTGGTGCGGAAGGCCAGCAACAGGCCTAGGACTCCTGTGCCGTTGTCACCGCTGGGCCAAGGACTGGTGGCTCCCTGGGGAACGCCATGCAATGTCGATGCCTTGCTTTTCATCTGACAAAGCTTTTGAAGTGGCTATGGGTCAATATTAAGCAACCAACCAATGGCTAATAACAGCTGGTTAATGGTTGGCAATAGGGGATGACAACCAACAACAATAGGGTATAGGGTCAACCAATAATAGCTGGTTAATAGTTAATAATAGGAGATAGCAACCAACAATAGTAGGGGATATAAGGGATATATCAGCTATATATGGCTATGGGTCAATATTAACCAACTAACCAATGGTTAACTAGCTGATTATATGGTTAATGATAGGTATAATAAGCAACAATAGTAGGGGATATACCAGCTATATATGGCTATGGGTCAATATTAACCATCAATACTAAGCAACTATAGCAGAGAAAACAATGATGGGAGCCAGAGGTACGGGGTTTTGACCCACAGCCAAGTATGTCCAAGACTTTGCAAAGCAGCATGAAGGATCCAAGGTGTTCTTCCAGGAATCTCCCAGCCCGTGACCACTTCAACAACAAGACTCTCAAAACCGGGGACTCAAGGCCTCCCACGCGGAGCACTTCTTCCGGAAAGTGTTTCTGTCCACCAACCCACTGTCCAGCAACGCGAAAAGGCCAAGAAAACTTGCAAAGATTCAAACTCAGCTCCGGCTGCTGAAGCCCATGCCCAAGAAGCAACGGTAGCAGGAGTCCCAGTTCAACATTGAAAATGCCGCTCACCACAAATGTATGCATCCAGTCGAAGAGAAGTGATGTAACGGGTTTGCAGCCACACGGATTCAACAAAAGCCCCTTGGGGTTCAAATTCCAGCGGCCTGCTGGGCATCGGAGAAGGCCTTCTTGCTAACAGAAGGCTTCATTCTTTGTAGCTTGTCCAACGCAAGAACGGTCTCATCTGAGTGAGAGCGGAACAAAGATCCACCTGCACCATAGGTCATTCTAACACTCACCTGCACGTCAAGGGAAGTGTTTCGAACCACATCTGCCCTGGCATCATGACGATCCAACTGTGATTTGTAGTCGACCAAGTCACTGCCAACTCGGGGCCCGGAAGAGTTCCGGCTGCACCTTTGGGGTCGGTGCATTCCTTCAACGCAGCCTCGTACCCCGATGCGCAAATCACACTGGGGACCAATAGCGACCAACAGGGATCACCAACAACATAATGGGAATATAATGAACTAGCAATGACCAACAATGATAGGGAATGATGATTGATGATGGTTCGTATCCAGCTGTCGATACACCATCCCCAGTACTACACACCAAAGACAATTAGCGGTTCATGACCATCAAAAATGATGTTTATCACTAATGATTGCCAACAAAAACAAAGTGACAACAGGGCGCATCAGCTTGCCATACATCAATGGCGCAATAACCAGATCTTAGAAATGGATTTCTGGATTGCTCTGGTGTTGCCTTTGAAAATTTTACCACATGGGTGTTCCTCAAAATGGCGGGCGCCAAAACCATCTGTTATTAGTGAGTAAACCAATCATTTTTTGGGGTCCCTATTTTGAGAAACCAGAATATATACTTACCTGGTATATCCCCTATAATTGTTATAATCTCCTGCACTACAATTATTATCAACTATAATCATTTGAGGATTCCGCCATCTTCTACCACTTGGGTCACCGCCAAACTTTACGATACTGTTTGCCTTCTTTCGGTCCATGTTCACCCCCAGCTGGCGCAGAGGTGCGTCACGAAGTGATTAACTCAGTCGCCTGGTGAGTAGCGAGGAAGGTCATTCCCCAAGAGAGCTTTCACTACACCTGTCATTCCCCTGTGGTTCATAACCATCAGAAACAGGTCATCAATCACTACCAACCACTCTCAAGCATAGAAAAAACTATTGGTCATCAACCATTCATCAACCATTCTCAACCAAAATAATAAATGATCATTCTTAAAACAGAAAAGTGTTAAAAATCATGATGAATCAATCATACATCACCAACCCTTACGCACCATCTATATCCCGAACATTGCCAACTCCATACATCTCCCATAAACTCAAACGACTGGCTCCGCTCAGCGGCTCCGACCAACAAGGGATGAATGATGGAAGAGTTGGTCCACGCAATGCCAGTGACCTGATGGAGAGCGTGGCATTTCGGTGAATGCTTGGAGGGTTGGCTGCTGGGTTGGTTGGTTGCTTGGTGGGTGGGTGGGTGGGTTGGTTGCTTCTGACAGGTCAAGCAGCAATGATTAGAAACATCAACTGCAGGAAATTGCTGAGATGTATGTATGATACGGCAATTGGATATATTTGTATGTGCACATTGCTTATTTGTGGCTTAGATGTCTCCAAGTCGACATAGCAATTGCAAATTCCATCAGCTTGAGATGATCTACAGGACAAACTGGCTGGGATTCCCGGAATGATTTTTATCAATCCATAGTTATAACATCGCGTGGGATGTGAAAAACCAACATACATGTTTTTCTTTACGGCGCCCACTCAGCACTGGCAATAAACTAATTTGTCATGGCCCGAATCCTAATGACAAATCACAGAGTGCAGGTCACCGTCGATATCAATGATGCATGAGAAACTCTGCTTTGAGAGCTTAATATGATTCAACATCACTGGGACACTGGTACAACCTCCTTGATCAACAGGTACAATCTACCTTCTTTTCAGCCTCTCCTCCTTGATCAACGATCACCTCTTTGAAAAAAATCGGTTGTAAATGGTTTTTATCGGTCATTCATCATGGTTAACCAACGGTTATGGCTGATCCTGACGAGTGATGCTCAACTTCAGGGGTTCAATGGTGCAATGGCTTGACCCTTTCTGACCGATGAAGGGTGGTGAATGATGGTGGCCGCGGCCCAGGGTTTATCCCGCCCACTCTAATCCATCTATGAAGCAATTCTTGGATCGTTTGGGAAACTGCGTTCAGTTCACTATAACCTTTAGAAACCGATTGTCAACGATCTGTTAACCATTCAAGATGTATACTATTGAATAACCATTCCCACGAATCATTATTGATTTATACTAATTCAAAAACAAGGTGATAAACTACCCATTGGAATGAGCCATCAGCCGTAAAGAAAACACTTAACTCACCAGGATTGTCACAAAATTATACAAACTGGAAACGTCCAAAACTGGGCATACAGTACCAACTGCAAGGTTTTTGTTTTTGATAAATTCATTCGGGACGCAAACGTGCTATAAATTAACCACCAATATAACCCAATATGTCATGTTTACTAAAGTTGATGTGATACTCCAAACAAATGCATGTCAAAATTTTGCCAAGTTGACCAAAAACCACCAGCAACAGAAAATTGATGATTCAATACAATCGAAATTTTCAGATCATATGATCACCTATCTGTTTGTCAATTGAACACGCATGCGCTGACGGTTTTCATCTGTTTTTGGTTGGTGGTTGAGCCACCCCTATGAAACATATTAACATATGCGTCAGGAAAACAACCATGTGGTAATACATTCGGGAAATAAACAATATTTGAAAACACAAACCAGGCCTAGCATTCAACCCACATGGATCATCATAGCAACTGCCCAGATTTCCTTCATGGCGGCGCGCCACCGGCATTTCAACGTCGCAGCCAAGTGACCAAGTGCACACCCACAACGAGGATCGACCAAAGCCTTGGCACAACGCTGAGGCGCAAATTTCCTTCACAAGTGCTGATCATTCGAAGCATCCGATCATCAATCAACATCACGACGCAGTAATAAATGATCATCATCAGATTACTTTGGAAATGTACATCAAATTAACAAAATGTCCAAATTTAATTATCATCGTCATCATCATACTTGGACATGATGAAAAATTCGCCAAGAGAAATAACTGATTGATAGTTGTCAGTAATCATGACTGGCTGAAAAACCGGCACGGTTGCTGACCATCACTTTCAGCCACCCATTGGGGACATGGTGCTAGTCTTTGTCGTTTATGTTGTTAATGATGGTTTGATCAACCATCATTAAAAAAAAACGCTGACCTAGTACTGATGGTCACCATTCACCCTTTACAATCCGAGTCAAATGATTCTAGCATCCTTGGCTGACAAACGCGTAGGTCCGCTGCGGATGCTGCATGATTGTGGAAAGCAGAGTAGCATCCACGTACAACCGATGCATCTTGCATGACCCATGTAATTAGTTGTGCTTCATCTCTTGAACTCACAAATGTTTTTACATTCGCACACTCATTCTGCAGGAGTAACGAGAATCAACCATCATCCAACTAGTGCTCGTTAATCCCAGCTGAGCAAGGATTCCACTGCTATCATCCCATGAGTGGTTATAACCAAGTTTCAACAACCATTATACCTGAGCATTGATCGCAAATAAACACGTGCTCACACTGAAAGACCAAAGGGAGGAGTCATGGCATATGACAGCGCCTTCAGAGATGTCATGCTGAACCCCCTGACTTTGGTCAACAAGCGTACCAGGGCAAATGATCTGCTGAGTCAAGTCGATGTCCAGCCGGATGTTTCTCTGCGCTTTGCACGACATGCAAACGATGAATGCCAGCCGGTGCCATTGCAGTGATGCACGCTGTGTTTACAGCAACGTTCTCCATGTGTGCTGCCATGACAATGTCATTCTTCCACGCACATGCTTCCCCGCAATGCAGCCCCGCAGCCCGATCACCAAAGTATATTGAAGTGATGGCTGTCTGGCTTATGGTTGGTTTATGATGGTGAAGGTTTTGCGGCAAAACGCAACTGAAGATTGTGGAACTGTGGGTTGTGGATTCCGACAGCTTGGGCAATCATAGGTTGAAGTCCAAAACCAATGGTTGTTGCTGAGGCATTGATGCCCCTCTGTCAACCTCTGTTTTGTTGATTGTCATGTGTTCATCTTTGTTGAGGTACCAATGCTCTGAAATGGTTGGTGTCATGTGACCCAACCATTTCTTTGCGAGATGGGGGCACTGGATGGTTTTGACCACCAGTTGATGATTGCCAAAGCCTGCAGCCACAGAATCACGTCTTTGCCCTGGAACTCAAGTTGGCCACGCGAATGCAAGTACTATAGTACTCACGGTACTCTTTTATGTAATACGTTTGGAGATCGTGTGATGAACTGGAGGTGCTTAAGCTCAAAACAAATGGTTGAAATAACGTCAAAACAGCCGGTACATTGAACTTCTTTTTTTTTGATTGGGAACGACCGTGCACTACCAAACTGAGATTTGGAAACGTCATCAGCAGCGGGCACATGCTTTCCTGCCCCGAAAATTGCCATTACAAATGCTGCCATCTTCAAACAAAATGATCACTGGCAAGGTTCTTGACCAGCAATGAAGCTAGGAGCTTCGTGCTATTCACGGCTCTCGAACCTCTTGGATCCAGGAGATATCACATCTCCTGATGATCTTTCCGGAAGCACGGTACATTTTTTCCACCTGGTATTCCTGGCTGTTAAGCTAGGTACCTGAAATAAGGATGTGAACACCCAGCTTCACTTGGTGGCTTATAGATCGCTTATAGATCCCCTGCTAAAACTCCAATTGTGTAAAAAACACTAAAATCCTATAACCCAACTAGATCCTTACTCAAACGCTAATTCCAAATCCATCTCATTCATATGAATTCATTCCAATTCCACAAGCGCTCAACTGGTTGGTGTTTCCAACCACTATGAAAAACATTAGTCAACCAACCGTTGGTTAATCATTACTAAGAGAACACACATGATTGAAACCAGCAACTAGTAGTTGTTCAACCATCATTAGTTGGTCATTATCCCCTATTGTTAACCATTATTACTGGTGTCAACCAGTAGCCTTGGATGTTAAAATCTAAGAAACTGTGGCTCTCACCCAGTAGCCTTGGATGGGTGCTGCCTTGACCTCCCACCGTCACCGAGGTGCCCTTGCGCCAGCAACAGGGGGAAGACACCTTGGATGCCGCTCGGCAAGGCAGTCATCCCGGTGGAGGTGATGGACTGGTGGGTGGTTATAAGCATGGTGCGTTGGTGCACTAGTAACCATCAATCATTGGTTTGTAATTGGTTATCATGATTATAATCGGTTATAATTTGTCATAAGCATTGGCTATAACCATCAACCATTGTTTTGTAATTGGTTTAACTCTTTCTAATGGGTGTCCTTGCGCAATATTTTTTTTTTTTCCTACTTGGGTTCGCGCGCCGCTAAGGGTATGAAATAGCACCGCCTCGGCGCGAAAACCTGACCCAAGAAAAGTTTAAAGTGTAGATACTGGATGAATTAGTTAACCATTGATTATTGGTTCTTGGTTGCTAGCCGTTGGCTTTTGACAATGTCTAATTACTGGTGAGTTAAGCATGGGCAATCAATAATGGGTGACCATGCTCCCCACTTTCATAACCAATGGTTGATTGTAATAATGGTCATGGAGTCATGGCTTACAATGGTTCATCATTAGTTTTTGGTTTATGAAAATAGCCACATAGATTTAGCATGGTTTTTACCTGGTCAATGATATCACGAGACCAGAATGATCTGTAGTCATGGTCTCATGATTAGTGTTGATTATAGTAGTCGTAAATTATTGTTCTGCAATGCTTAATGATGGTCAATGCCATTGCTGCTTAGAAAACAAATGACAAGTACTTGGTTGATGTTGCTTGCAATGAAGAACTACAGCTGGTTGACGCTGGTCATGTGGTGCGCTTCATGATGTGTTTCAAGAGATGATATGGTTGGTTCACAAAATTATCTGCACAAGTTCGGCGTAAGAGAAGCACATCTTCCGAGGATGAATGCCTGTGCTCCTGATTGAGGGACATAAAACACCTGCTTGACCTTTGGCTGGAGTGCAATATTCTTTTGTGATTGGAAATCATTGCACCATGGAAAAGGACAGTCCAGGATAGTGATTTCTACAGGTTCAGTCAGCAGTTTTATGGGGGGGCAGTTCCTCATTGAATCACAGAAGTGTCACCCTTGTGCAAGCCCCTTGTCATAGCAGGTGAGGAAACGACAGCCACAACATTGCGGCTTTGGTGGTGGGGACCCACGGGCAATCAACCATCATTCGCCGCTACTCATCAGTAACCATCCTTCAGCCTTGTGAACAGCTTTCATTGGGCATTTTGAACCATCAGCCACACTCTCCCACATGCTCAAATCGAATCGGTAATTTTCTGAATAGTGGTTAGTTGCCTTATGAAACAAATGTGCTGATCAACATATTTGAAAACCAACAACCAAGTTTCACAGGCTATTGCTGCTGACTGCAACTGTTGTTTAGCAACAGTAAATCAACGAAACAACTATCGGCGATGCTTCCTGATTCAGCCCCCATTCTCAACGATCTCATTGGATTTATAGGAAAATCCACGGGACACCCTTGCTTAGCTAGCCGTTTTAGGTGTTTCCAAGGTTGATTTCATCATCAACTAACCCTGTGCAAATCCTTAGAAGCTCGGGTCCCTTGGTTGCAAGTTGGTTAATAAACCAACTACACTCGGGGGCCAAAGTCATTGCAAAATGTATTTTGGAACCTACTTCCCCATGGAACCGCTCGCCACGACCCCTGTCACGGCAGAGACCTTGCAACAACTTGTTCCCCCATGTGACCGCTAGGATTTCAGGAGGTTTCTTTAGCATATCATCTTTTTGTGTTTAACCTAGTTTCAATAGCAATTCACAATGGACCGCGTGCGTCAGAAGTACCAGGTGGTGGCCCTAAGTCAGTCACCAAACTATTTGTAGCATCTGAGTGATGGGGGTTCTGTATGAGTAGGGTTTTTGAAGAAAAAAAAATATAACTTTTTTAAATTTTATATAGATTTTTTAAATTTTATATAGATTTTTTAAATTTTATATAGATTTTTTAAAATTTATATAGATTTTTTAAATTTTATATAGATTTTT